>CM039619.1:12284204-12871704 GCA_022457165.1 Juglans mandshurica
AGCTGGCCTTGGATGTTAGAATTGCATTGTACCGATCATGCACAAAAAATACTAGCAACATGGTATCCTTCAATAACCCCTAGTCTAATTAATAATGTGTTCTGCTGATAAACAAAACATACTAGCATAGACGAGTTTTAAGAACCAAAACAAAAACCAAAATAAAAAAATAAAAAATAGAAACACTTGGAAGTCACTTCCGTCAAGAATCTACCACTGAGAGATGACACACATTGCATTATTATTTTTAATTTTTTTTAAAGAAACGTAACTTTCTCACCTACCTCTTGATAAAAAATAAAAGGGTGGAGTCTGATCCAAGTTAAGACCCCTCCTCCCACCACATCTAAGTTATAATCGATTGATAATTAAATGGGATACTTGGAGTAACTGTTAATTTCATAACGAGCTGCCTACTCAAAATAACAATAAATGGCATTTGAATGATATATACATATAGGATGATGAGATTCATCATTCATTGGATGTCGGATTGCACGTACGAGACTAATTAATTTTTGTGTTTTAGAAATTTTTCTTTGATAATGAGATAAATAAAAATAATGAGGACTAGTACTACATCTATAAAAAAATTACACCAATTGACGTGGTTTAATATAATCCGTTAGATCTATTTTATAATAAAAGTAATTTTACAATCTGATAAATCACATCAAGTCACGTCAGTTTGTGGGATTATTTTTGTATAATCACTTTGTGACTATAATATTTCCCAAAAATAATATATGAACCTTACGGTATTTAATGTTGTATGAAGTCTACTTATTATGTTTAAATAAACTAATACTAAAATAATGTATATAAATATAATACATTAGAAACTCATTGCCCGCCCACTACCGTCTCTGATAGAATGTCATCGGTAATATATAAAGACATAATGAATATAAAAAATATGAAGTAAAAAATGTTTACAGGTAGTCAGTCAGTCTATACATAATGATTACTGATCAGTCCAATCAATGCCGATCGAAAATTATAAAATAATACTACTCTTACCAATGAGTTTTATCAATAGTTTTTACCGTTCTATTTTTTTATTATTATTTTTTTTACTTAATGATTAAGTAAATACTTTTTAATAATATTATGAATTTTTTTATCTTTTTAAAAATATTTAAATATATTAAAAAAATATATAAAAAAAATAAAACTCACAGTATCATTAACGGAAGCTGGAGCGGTGGCTCTAGCGCCGCTCAAAATTATAAGAAAGTATTGTATGTATCAAACCGTCAAGTATAATATTATATAGGAACAACGTTGTCATGGGCAGAATAATTTTGGGTAGCATCTAGATTCATGCTTTTAATTTCCAGTCCTTTAATTTGTATGTGAGCTGTTCATTCACGTGCAGCTAGCTGCATCAGATGCTCGATGAGATCATGAGATGCGGAACATTTTATTCTGCATTGCTGGGTTTCTAATCTAAAACATCTAAAAAATAAAGTATATACAGAGAAGGAAAATACGTAGAGATCAGGTCGGCCACAAGCCTTTAATAACGGGTTCCAGGCAGGAACGTCGTGTAAGTAGTGGCTGTCTGGCTGTCTCGTTCATTGCTTTTGTATGAAGTTGACTTGGATTTCAAATCTCGCAAATTCTTTGCAAGTGCCTATGAATTGGCAACCTTTTACCTTTTTTTTTTCCTTTTTCTTTTTCTTTCCGCCCACTATCTACTTTCTTTACATATTAATTGTGGGAGAGGCTGATTTATTTTATTTTTCCTTCTATTGCTGATCATGTTCTTGGCAAACAAGCAAGTTTACTGACTGAGATTTGATTGTTTAGCTAATTTTGTTGGTGTTCATGGACACAAATATTAGGCCTTCAACCTTCAAACAAAACAATCGTGGGTCTTTTTACCATCTATCCTGCTAGCAATTCATGGAAAGCTCGCGACAACTACTTTGTACCTACTGAGGAATGGGTGATGTTCAAACCTCGTTGAATTCAACCCTGAGAATAATGAATGACCTCGTCACTGGCTAGTAATAAACCGGAAACTCTACTACAATTATATTAAGATAACAAAATAAAAGGCTTAGATGCCATTCATGTTTAGTCATAAATTCTTATATAAATTACTCCTCCTACCAAACCTCCTACCAAACAAATGTTTCAGACAATTTCTTACTTGAGAACTGCCACAAACACAAATAGATTACATAAAAATAAATTTACAAACTGACGTGATTTTATGAAATCCATTAAATCTACTTTACAATAAATATAACTTTACAACCTGACGTACCACATCAAACCACGCTAGTTTATAGATTTACTTTTATGGCTAAAATATTTCTATTCTTAGAAATGCATTCCCTCAGTCATTTATATATGAAAGACTGAATGATGATCTTCTGGAGTCTATAAGTTAAAACTTATAGAAGGATTGCTGGTTTAATGGTAAAATTCCACCACACGACATTTTGTGGATAGGAGACTATGATTCTGGGTTTGGATGTTGAACTGAATTGAAATAAGTTGAGTTGAGTTGACTTGACTTGACTTGAGATGATAAAATATTATTATAATCTTATTTTTTAATATAATTATTATTTTAGAATTTGAAAAAGTTGAATTGTTTATTATATTTTGTATTGAAATTTAAAAAAATTGTAATGATGAGTTGAGATAAGTTTAAGAACCAAACGTTTGTTAACATAAAATCTTGCTTAATAGCATGCTTATCAATCACATTTGTTAACATAAAAGTATTTATATTATTGATTTTTATAAAAATAATATGATCTTACTATAAACAACGTGTTTAGGAATATGAATTTATATAAAATATAATTAATTAAATTAGACTCTATTTGTATTTATCATTGTCATGCCATGTGTTAATGAAAAATACTTTAACTACAAATAGATCTTATAAAAATAAATTCATAAATTAACATGACTTGATGTATTACGTTAAATTGTAAAATTATTTTTATTATAAAATAAATTTAATGTATTATTAAAATAATATTAATTTATAAATTTATTTTACGAATTTTTTTTTTTTTTAACTGGAACACTTCTTAATGCTCATGATACAACCTTTATAAACTCCCTCCTGATCACACTTTCGTTGGATGAATGAACGGCATGTGATTGATATTAGAATCCAACGTTCGATTGATTAAAGGCAAGCTGGTGAAGACAAGCATGAGGGCGCCCTCATCGTAGAACGTACGGTCCGTCTGAGAACAAATCAGATACATTCAAACGTACACACTCAATTCTCGCCTCGCCAAACTGCCACGTAATCAATATTAAATCGAATCCAATGAATCCCATTGGCTGATCATACGTGTTACCCTTCGTATTCCACCACTGCGACGCAATTACCGCGAGTTTCACCTCGTTCGCGCACACCCGCGAGTACAACTACTACCGCATGACTATTCTTTTTAATATTATATATACATAGAATAGCAAGAGCGGTATAGCCGAAATTTGCAGACCCAATTTAGCCGGCAAAAGCGCAAACACGCTTCTCTCTCTGTTTATTACGACGTCGTTCCTTGTCTTGCTCAATGCTCATATTATCTCTCCTTGTCTGTCACTGATTTTTTCAAACCGAACAAGCTTCGAATCTCTGTCTAGTGTCTTCTTTTTTCGAGTCCCGTCCGTATAGCAATGGCCTTCGTCTCGTTCGTCGGGAGAGTCCTCTTCGCCTCCGTGTTCATTCTCTCTGCTTATCAAGAGTAAGCTCTTAGATCTGCTTTTTTCTCCTTTCCTCATATTTTTGTTTCCTTTTAAGTGTTTGAGATATGCTCTGTTTCGCTGCTGAAAAAGTGTGGCATATGAGACGGGCTTGAAAATTTTCGAAAGTTAGATAGTTGATTTTTCCGGTGTTCGGGGTTTGGGAAAGTATAGGCTTTTAAACTTACGGGACTCTGAAGTGGCCACTTGCAAATTAAGAACGCATGTTCTGCGTGACATATATTTAGACGTGTTTGTTTTTGTATTTTTAATCTGTTTTCCCGATGAACTAAATAAAGTTGTTTCTGTTTTGGGTACTGGTTGCTTTAGAAGAGTTGTTCTGGTAGAAAATATAGGGGTTTTGAAACTGCTTTATTGGCCTTGCTTCTGCTGCTTTGAACTTTGAAGCCATTGGATCTGATATAATTGATAATCGATCTAGAATTTTATCATTGGAATAGTATAATCTGCTATAACTCCTCTTTCTCGAGTTTAGAAACTAGTGGTTGTAAAGTTTGTTTCCGTGGCTTTATTTTTTGGTCGGGTTGATGTTTATTTATTGATGTTTTTGATATTCTTGTTTATCAACGTTTTGTTTCCATTCATTGCGAAAAGCCTGTCTGCATTCTCGATCTGCGCGTTTATGGTTTCTTTTAAAAGGGCAATTGTGCTATTATAGCGACCTTCAATTAGTGGATCTATAATAAGGTTATGCTTTATAGAACTTTACATATTTGCTTGAAGGACTGGACCAGGTGTTCGCAATGATATACTGAGAGTGGGTTTAGTAATGTTTATTATTATATTTTTGGTTGACTTGTCTTTTCATCATAAAACTTTGTATGATTTTTCCAGAAATTGATCTGGAAAGCCACATGAGGCTTCTAGTCAATTTTGCAGAAGTTGACATTCTAACAGACGACTGACTGGTAGTCTGGCTATTCAATTAGTTAGTGGATTTCATTTTACAATTTGATCAAAATAAGGCTGCAACTTAACCTTACCAGAACTTTGGTGACGGCAAGAAACTGTTTAATTAACAGTAATCATTGATACTGAATTCTTTGTCTTTGGCACCGATTATCTGTGATTAATCCTTTGGTTGGAGGTGAGGAGTAGAGAAATCGGCAGCTCAAGTGGTATAGGCCTTGGGCTTGAGGGTATGCTCTCCTCAGGTCTAAGGTTCAAATCCCCTTGGGTGCAAACAATTTTTAGGGGCCATCGGACTGAGAGATTTTTCCCTTGAATTACCCGAGGTGCACTTGCGGGAAACTCCTTGTCGAGGGCCTATGCACCCCCAGGATTAGTCGGGATGCTGTTCTCGGACACCCGGTGCCAATAAAAAAAAAAAAAAGATGGGTTGAGGCCCTAATCTGGATATTTTTTGTATCTTAAAATCTGCATTAGGTCTTTTCCCTACCTTGGAAACATTGAATTTTTGAATACTGTATTGAATAATAGGCTTTGGCTGTTGTTTAAGATATATATGATAGCATGCATCATCTTAAGTTGATAGAAATTGGTATTGATGTTGATGAAAGTGTAACACCCCGTTCCCATAGGATAGAGATGTTATTAACATTCATAACATAAAGCCCGGTAAAGAGATTCATATCCTGAATTACCTCGTTTATTGAAAAGCATCGAAAACTGAAATGAACATAATTGTTTCAAAACTGATCGTAAACTGGAAATACATAAACCCATCCCACGAATGACATAAAAGGATTATAGTTCTTGTATACTCTTTGAGATGAGATTTCTGATTGGGAAGTCATGGAAGTCTTTTTTTTGGTTTTTTCTTCTAGAGGAGTAAGGTTCTAGTAGAGAAAGCTATTTGCAACAAGTTTGCTTCTCTTGGTTTTAACATATTAGATTTCTACAATTTGGTGGTATAGCATCCTTTTTGAAAATAATATGCATTACAGTCATTGGGTCATAATGGTTTGAGATTGGATGTTATTCTTTGGAAAGCTTCCTGTTTTTTTGGAACGTTCACTTGGACCATCCATTATTGTTTTCGAGGTTACTAATCTTCTTGCGGTATATATAAGGTGTTTTGATTCAAGGGAAAGTAATGTATGGATCTGGAAGAATCATATTGATGTCAACAACAATTAAGTGCCAGTGTGCCCCTTTTCCAATAAAATAAAACCTATATGGATTTAAAAAAGCAGGAGAAAGAATAACGAAGTATTCTCGACACTTGTGATATAACTTGTAAATAAATGCATGGATGTCACCTGGCCATGGGAGGAAATAGGAATGTTTCGAAATCATGTTCCCACCAAACAACTGGTAATTTAAAGCAATTATTTTCTCTATAGCAAAAGCATTTTTAACAGATCCTAGGCTGAAGGACATTTCTGAATAGTTTAGTGAGCCCCCATCAGTGTAATATGTTCTTCACTGGTGCTATATGACTTTCTTCTGCTGTACTTTTGTTTGTTAAGTATATTCACCATTTGTATTGTACAACTTTGGGGTTTGAAATAAGTTCTTTATATGTAGGAAGAGTTATATAAAATGATACAGTATCCCAGATATGACATTGTGGAGAGCAATTAAAGTAGGCAATAGTTTATCTTCCAATACAAGTGGTGGGTTTTTGGACTGGCCCAATGGGAGGTTTGTGTTGCTGATTTTTGTGGTACAATTGAAGCTGCCCTTGAAAATTGTCCTTAAAAATATTTCTGATTTTTTCCTAGAAGATGCCTGATATCTTAGAAGAATATGCCGGTGCTTTTGTGTGATTAGTCTTATTTAAGATGATGTTGCCAAAAAAGGAGTCTTTGTACTAGGTCCCTCCAAGAACAGGGGGTGCAGTAACTTCCCTTGTTTGAAACATAAAAGGCACTTTTAAACTATTAAAAATTTTAGATTACAGTCTACTACATATTATGTTCATGGAATTATAGGAACTGGCATATTGAATATTATCACTCAACTATTTATTTTTTGATAGGTATTATCACTCAACTAATTAGCAGTTGCATTTAGCTTTAAATTGTTATAACTGTCCAAAGTCTACATATCTAAATCTTGCAATGTATACTATCAATGCTTGGTACCAAATGGCTGTTCTTGGGGTTGGATCAAATTGTTGTTTCCACTTACAGGTTCAATGATTTTGGTGTTGATGGTGGACCTGCAGCAAAGTATCTGAGACCAAAATTCAATGTTTTGTCAAATCACATATCATCTCAGACTGGGTTGCAACTGCCAGAAGTTCAAGTAAGAGAGGCCTTCTTTTTTGTTTAATCATCTTGCCATTGTGTTTCTGTATGGTCAATTTTCATTTGCATTGTCAATTTCTTTGCATGAATTGTGACTGTTGGAGTTATTGGCAGATTAAACATTTAGTGGCTGCTGCAATGGTATTGAAGGGCTTTGGGGGTCTTCTTTTCATCTTTGGCAACTCTCTTGGAGCTTTTCTTCTGGTTTGTAATCTTTGCATTCCTCTTCTTGCTTCGTACCTTTAGATCCACTAAAATTGGAAGTATTAATTTGTTGTTATTTTACTTGCACAGCTTCTGCATCAGGCAATCGCTACTCCAATATTGTACGACTTCTATAACTATGATGTTGAGAAGAAAGAATATACCCAACTCTTTCTGAAGTTTACACAGGTTAGAGTCTTGCTGCCTTTTGATTAGGCTTGTCACCTGGAGGTGCCGGGGGGGTGTGGTTAGTCTATTTTCTCATGTGAATTGTTAATTAATCTTTTCCTTTTGTTTTGGGTTTTGCAGAATTTGGCATTGTTGGGAGCATTGCTCTTCTTCATCGGAATGAAGAACTCAATGCCAAGGAGACAACTGAGGAAAAAGGCTCCCAAATCCAAAACAGTGTGAATGGAAATTTTGGTAATAGAAGGGTTATGCAAGTTGATCGGTTCAACTATGCCTCCGTATTGTTCAGGAACTAATTTTGTACGTCATTCAGTGCTTCTCTTTCAAAAGATTAGGGTTAAAAAAAAATTCGATTTTTGTTTTGAAGGGGGCTGTTCCCTATTGAGCCTATTTATGGACATTTCAATTTTGGTTTAGAAAGATTTGCAATCTATGGATATGTGTCAGAACTTGGATTGTGCTTTATCCGGGTCGGATATGGTGTTTCTTATATTGGGTTCTCTGTGATTGTTAGTTTTGAATCCTTGGCTCCGCCTTCCTTGCAACCAACAAAAACAAAAGGTTGAGAGGAGCCAACAATTCTCGACTTCATTAGTTCATTTAGGTATCCTACATGGTTATTAGTAAATATTACTCGAAAAATGTTTGTTCCTTTTGTCTAATGGGTTTGAGTTTAGTCTTAACAGATTTGGGTCAAAACTAGTTGACTCGTTAAGTCACGATTGTTTAATAGATCAACTCGTTATAATTCGTTATGACTTGTTAAGAAAATTAAAGTTTACAATTTTATAATTATACTTAAAAGTAAAATTGTTGGAATTTTAATTTTGATACTTTATTGTTTGTATTATAATTTTAGATTTGTAGTTAGTTTTATATTTTTTTTTATAGATAGTGTGATTTTAACATTTATATAAAATTATGCTAAACTTAATCAGGTTAAATGGGTTAATTTCGGTTTGTTCAACCCATTTACATAAACGGGTTGAAATGAATTGTGTTGAGTTAATTTATTTCGTAGTATTTACTAATTGGTCAAAATGGGTTGACACTACATGATCTGTTATGTTAATAGACCGTGTTTGAGTTTGAGATTTTGATATAATAAGCTTAACGGATCATGTTCGGGTCGACTTATAAAGTATAATATACATGCATTGACACGACAGGAAGATGACCCGTTAACACGATTTAACACGCTCACCCATAGGTTTTATAGTTTATTTAGCTCTAAAAAATCCTAGTCTATCTTGATCAGGTATTTTATACGATCCTACCTCAAATGCTTTGACGAGTCTTGGTCCGTTCCTAAATTTTTTGAAGGTTGGTCAAATAAATATCGAAGTTCATTTTTAATCGAGGCCTTTCGAGCTTGACACTAAAGACTTGTGACCTCTACTGCTCAATTTTGGCTATTTGGCTACCCAAAGAAGCTGGTTTCCGAAGTCAAATAATCTAAACTTTTCCCCTTTTGACTTTCAGTCATCTGAAAGGTGAGGAAAATTTCCTCGAGGAAAAGAACAAACCGAGAAAATAACACCCGATGAAGGCCGAGTTAACGAACAACGACTTCGATTGAAGCATTGTTTACGAGGGAAAAAAAAGGATTGAACATGAAGAAGCATCAAGGATGATGTTGAGTCTTTGACTACTATTGGCATAGGTCTTATTTGTAAATCTTTGTATAATTAGTTGTTAATCTGAATTCATTCAAACGACATTATGGATTTAAAATGTATGTATCATGAAAGATACTGTCGGAGTTGTTTATCAGATTTGGATAAATATAATTGGACGAGAGAAATACAGAGCGTTAAATATCTATGTAGAGTTTATATTGGCCAAAATTCTTGCATGATATTCTTTTTAAATTGAAATATCCAACTCAGATAAAAGAAGTAATGGTATCAATATCTCTTATAATCATCCGTACCAAACATTTATGCAATTATGAAAGATATACGCATAGCATATAAACTCCAAAATGTTCAATTATGAGGTTTAAACAGCCTACGATCTACATGTTTAAACTCGATCTTCCTCCCAGCTAGAAGAATTGAGATGGCTGGTTCAATTGAACTCAGCTCAACGTATGTCCTTGTATTTATAATGATATATGACAATATACAGATAAGGTAAAGCATTTGAAATACAAAGTTTAAATGTTACAACAACTAGATAAAATGCCAGCTATTTCTCCTAAACTTTCTGCAATACTTTCGGAACTGCTCGACTCCTCAGAGTCTGTTGTGTGAAGTATATCTTGTCTAACATTCCCTCGCAAGTTGATGGGGAGGGACCGAAGCATCAACTTGTCTCGAAGTAATAAGAAACGAGAAGAAGAGAGCCATTTGGTGAAAATATCTGAAGGTTGATCATAAGTGGCTATATAATGAGCTTGTAAATCTTTGTTCATAATTTTCTCATGAATGAAGTGATAATCCACTTCAATGTGTTTCGTCCGAGCACGAAACACAAGGTTGGAGGATAGAGCTAAAGCTCCAATGTTGTCAACCCACAAACAAGGAGCAGAAGTAAGTGGAATTCGAAGTTCACAAAACAGCATATGCAGCCAATAGAATTCAACTACTGTGAGAGCCATGGATCGGTACTCAGCTTCAGTACTTGATCTGGCTACAACAGGTTGTTTCTTAGCAGCCCATGAAATCAAGCAGGGACCAAGATAAATAGCATAACCCATTGTTGACTTGCGATCATCAGGGCTACCAGCCCAATCGGAATCACAGAAGCCATGCAGTTGAAAAGATCCCTTTGTGAATTGAAGACCAAACTGAGGAGTTCCCTTTAGATATCGTAATACCCGTTTAGCAGCAGTGAGATGAACCGATGTGGGGCAATGCAAAAATTGGCAGAGTTGGTTGACACTTTAAGAGATATCGGGTCTAGTCAATGTAAGGTATTGTAAAACACCTACCATTGTGCGATATTCTGTAGGATCAGATAGAGGTTCACCAGAAAACTTGGAAAGTTTGCTACCTGAACAACAAGGATTGGATGTAGGTTTGGCACCAACCATTTTAGTGCGATGAAGAAGATCTGTCATATATTTTCCTTGATGAAGATGAAGGCCATCAGGAGTGTGAGTGACTTGAATGCCCAAGAAAAATGAGAGTGCACCAAGGTCTTTGATTGCAAATTCATGGCTTAGTGTAGAAATCAGTTCGGAAATAGTAGTAGAAGAATTGCTGGTGACTATTATATCATCCACATAAATAAGAACATGAATGCATGAAAGGTAAATAAAGAAGTGTCAACACTTGAACTAACAAAACCAAGATCCAATAAGGCGTGTGAGAGACGCATGAACAAGGCTCTAGGGGCTTGTTTTAATTCATATAGTGACTTCTAAAGTTTACAGACGTAATCTGGATGTTGAGGGGCTTCAAAGCCTTTAGGTTGTTCCATAAATACCTCATCTTCAAGAATACCATGGAGAAAAGCATTAGAGATGTCCAGTTGTCTAATGGACTAGTCATGATGGACTGCAAGAGCTAAGACAAGTCTTATAGTGGCTGGTTTGATAACGGGGCTAAATGTCTCATTGAAATCAATACCAAGTTCTTGATCAAAACCTTTCGCCACAAGCCGTGCTTTGTACCTATCAATGGAACCATTAGATTTTTGTTTGAGTTTAAAAACCTGTTGTTTCGCACTACTGTCCTGGATGCAGGGCGTGGACATAAAGTCCAAGTTTTATTGATTAAGAGGGCTTTGAACTCAGTTTGCATAGCATCACACCAGTGCTGATTCTTCACTGCTTGAGAGTAGGTTGTGGGTTCTAAAGGAAGAGTAACGGTTGAGAGGGCTTGAAGAGGATACTTGGTGGAATAAGAAACTTGGTAGTCAGGAAACTGTTTTGGTTTTAAGGAATTTGTTTGGGACCTTGTAACCATTCGGGAAGGGAGGGAAGGTAGAGGTTCTGAAGGAGAAATGGTAGGAGAATGAGATGGAGTCAAAGAGACAAGTGTTGAATGGGAGGAAGCCTCGAGGTTATGGTGATGAGGAGACTCCTCAAAGTGTGTTGTGACCACTACATAAGGTTGAGTGGAAGGTGGAGCATGATTGGGAATATTGGAAGGAATATACAAATCAATAAGAGAACCAAAATTGGGAATAGACAAACCTAAGAGGTGGAGGTGCAGAACCTGGAGTGACAACTTCTGCAGGCCTAGTAAGCATAGGTGAATCTAGTGCAGTAAAATTCAGTTCATCAAACACCACATGACGTGAGATGTAGACACGATGAGTAGAAGGATCCAAGCAACGATATCCCTTTTGATTAGCACTATAGCCGAGAAAAATACACCTCTTGCTACGATAGTGTAATTTATGAGTAGTGTATGGGCGTAGGAGGGGATAACAAGTGCAGCTAAAGGTTTTAAGAAGAGAATAATCGGGTTGCTTGTGGAATAATTTAAAATAAGGAGAAGTATTGTCAAGGACAGGAGTAGGAAGATGATTTATAAGATAAATGGCAGTTAAGAAAGCATCAACCCAATACTTAGATGGAAGTTTGGATTGTGCAAGAAGAGACAGACCAGTCTCAGTGATATGTCTCTGTTTTCTTTTAGAAATCCCATTTTGTTCAGATGTATATGGACATGTTAGGCGATGGAGGATACCATGTGTTTCAAGAAATTCTTTGAATGTGGTTGATGTATATTCTCCTCCATTATCAGTTTGTAATTGCTTTATTTTAGATGAGAATAAATTTTCAGCCAAGCACTTGAATTTAATAAAACACTTAGTAACATAAGATTTGTGATGCAAAGGAAAGAGCCATGAAAAGCGAGAGAAATCATCAACAAAAATCACATAGAATTTGCAACCACTTACAGACGACACTGGCGAGGTCCATAAATCCGAATGAATTAAATTCAAAGGAGATTTAGACTTACTAGTGGACTCACGAAATGAAAGTTTGTGGCTCTTGGCTATTTGGCAAGATTCACAAAGTCTACTTAATTCAGAAGATCCTGAAATAGACAATACATAACTGTTGATTAATTGAGAAAGAATAGACTCAGAGGGGTGGCCTAATCTAGAGTGCCAGACTTGAATTGGTGCTTTAACTCCTAGTAATGCAGTGAAGGAGGGGAGAGAGGCAGGCATTGGTGGTGACTTGTTGAACTGAAGGTTCTGCAAATAAATGGGGTAGAGACCTGCTTCACTCAGCCCTTGAAGGAGTGTCTCCTTGGTCTGCAAGTTTTTGACAATAAAGGAAGAGGCAGTGAGGATAAAATAACAATTGTTATCTTCACAGAAATTTTGAATGGATAATAAGTTAGAGTAGGCATGGGGCATCTTAAGATATTTTTAAGTAGAGAACCAGTATGGATGATATGCAAACCTCATCCATTACCAACTTTCACCATGTTTGCACCCTGATATGGTTGCTGCTATAGAGTTAAGTTATCAAGATTAGCAGTGATATGATTGGTGGCGCCACTGTCCATATACCATGGATGTTTCACCTCTTGAGAAATATAGGACTGTGCTGCGAGTGCTGCAAGCTGAGATGGAGGATGACGACCCTGGTAAGAAAAATTCATCTTTTGATAACAGTCAAGTGCCTGGTGACTTGTCTTTCCACAGATTTGACAAGGTTGTTGATTTGTAGAAAATAGCCTTTGATTGGTAGAAGGTTTTGAACCTTGCCGAGGGGATGGTATGGAAGAATTGGTGGGGAACTTATCCTGTTGTTGAGAATAGTGTGGGTCTTGAGAGAATTTCTTCTTATGATATGGCTACTGTTTTGGCTTTTGTGTGAAACTACTGTTTGCTGCAATATGTTTGGTTTGTGCATCAAGGAGTTGCTCATAATTAAGCAACTCAGCTTGAAAGTCATCAAAGCTTATAGCAGTGTTACGGATTGCAAAATTCAATGAAGTGATGAATGGGTGATAAGAGGGATTGAGACCTCCCACTATATAGGAGATCAGATCTTCCTCATCTACTAATTTACCAACTGCTGCAAGCTGATCAGAATAGCATTTAGCTGTTAATAAGTAGTCAGAGCAGCTTCGAGACCCTTGGTTCAAAGTCTGAAGCTGTCTCTTGAGATGTGAGATCTGAGAACGAGAGTGTGGGGCAAATCTGTTTGCCAAGGTGGTCCAAACTTGTCGAGAAGTGGTCAGTCCATAAACTGTAGACAAGACATTCTCAGCTAATGTGGCATTCAATCATGCCAAAACGAATTGATCATTTTTCTGCCATAGTAAATAGGTAGGATTGAGATCAGATGTTGTTTGCCCAATATTATCAACAAGAAACTAAGGAGGACAAGGATCTGAGCCATCAACAATGCTCAGGAGATCATGGTTACGCAGTACTGGAATGAACTGAGTAGTCCAGTTGAGATAATTAGTTCCATTGAGTTTGACAGATACCAATGGGGTGATATTATAAATAACAAAAGTAGAGGAGGGAGTACTTGAAGAGGCCATAGAGGATCGGGTGGGATGAGCCAAAGTTGCTCTGATACCAAGCTAGAAGAATTGAGATGGCTGGTTCAATTGAACTCAGCTCAACGTATGTCCTTGTATTTATAATGATATATGAGAATATACAAATAAGGTAAAGCATTTGAAATACAAAGTTTAAATGTTACAACAACTAGATAAAATGCCAGCTATTTCTCCTAAACTTTCTGCAATACTTTCGGAATTGCTCTAGACTCCTCAGAGTCTCTGTTATGTGAAGTATATCTTGTCTAACACTCCCAAGTGGAATCAATTTGTAGATTGTTGATGCATTTTTTATTTTTTTGTTGTTGTCAAGGTTGGATGTATGATTGCATGATTTATAGTGGTGCTAGGTGGATTGTTGTTTAGTTCAGCGTGTTTATTTAGAGCTTGAAATGGAAGTAAAGAGGCAAAGAGCAGAAATTAGAAAAATGAGAGAAACAGTGAGGTCCTTGTTGCCTCGAAAGTTAAGTGTCCTTTGCCTAAAAGCAGAAATTTTCATTGCCTCATTATGCTTTCTTTTACCGTGGTAAATAGAGGACGAGAGGTTGGGGAAGATAAAGTTGAGGTCCCTGTTGCCTGAAAGTAAAGTCTCCTTTTCTTCTATCTCTTGCATTTCCTTGAATCCAAGCATCTTTCCTTGCTCTATCTCCCAACCCTTTCTAGCTGCTTTTTCTCTTATTTATATCTTGTCCTTTTCAGCTTGCAGCCTCCAATCATTGACATAAATTGTAGGTTCACGAGGTCTACTGACCATTCTTAAAAAAATTAATTTATTATGTACGTCTCATATTTAATATTTTTTTTTAAAATTTGCGCGACGTTGGCGCATACTGCCAATGCCGTTTCCTTTGTTTTTAACATTCCCATTACCAAAAATATTAAAATAAGAAACGATCAAGCGGTATAAGAGTTCCATCGAGATTCAAGTAGTGCGCAATAATGCAGGGTCAATAGAGTTGGTCCAATGATACATACAATCAAGTGGCATTCCACGATCTAAGATTTTGCCTCCCCATTCAATGGTGCATTGGATTCTGTCCCGAAAGTCAATAGAAATGGGCTGATTTATTTTATGTTGCTTGTTTCGTCTAAGATACAGCTAACCTTATCAGAAAAATGGTGCTTTCTTTCCTCTCATATATAATCTGCACCATATACTTTGCTTCGTAAAAGAATTTCAAGAGCTCTAGCAGCTAATTAAAGGAAAAATGGTGGTCACCAACACAGCTAAAGTTTCGGCTTTGGTTGAATCTGACTACGACCGCGCAACTGAACTGAAAGCTTTCGACGAGTCGAAGGCCGGGGTTAAGGGACTCGTAGACTCTGGAGTTACAAAAGTTCCTCGGATATTCATCCGACCACCAGAGGACTTGGACAATCCGACGGATCCCAACAAGACCCAAGTCAGTATGCCGGTCATAGACCTCAAAGGGTTCGATACAGATCCAATCCAACGTAAAGAGATTATCGACAAAGTTGGAGATGCATCGGAGGCATGCGGTTTCTTTCAGGTGATAAATCATGGTATCCCTGATAGCATCATGGAGGAAATGAAGAATGGGGTGCGCAGGTTCTACGAGCAAGACAACGAGGTAAAGAAAAGATTATACACACGCGACATCACGAGAAGCTTGGTGTATAATAGCAATTTTGATTTGTATCATTCGTCTGCGGCTAATTGGAGGGATACTTTTTACTGCTTTATGGCTCCTAATCCTCTCATGCCTGAAGAATTGCCTGAGGCGTGCAGGTACGCGATGACTTGAACTATATAAATAAATAAATAAATAAATATATATATATATATATATATTTATATCTTTCCAAAGTCCAAAAATCTAGGCCTGTACAGTACTCTGTTAACAGATTATATACGAGGCATTGTAGTTTATTCTGTATGATTCATTGATGGAATTGCAGAGATGTTTTGACGGAGTACTCGAAGCAAGTAATGAAATTAGGCTTTTCTTTGTTTGAGTTATTGTCCGAAGCTTTGGGCCTGAACCCAAACCATCTCAATGAGATGGACTGCGCTGAAGGTCTGGCAGTCCTTTGTCATTACTATCCAGCTTGCCCCCAGCCAGAATTAACCTTGGGCACAAGCAAGCACTCTGATAATGACTTCCTTACAGTGCTTTTACAAGATCATATTGGAGGCCTCCAAGTTCTTCATAACAATCAGTGGGTTGATGTTCACCCTGTGCCTGGAGCCCTAGTTGTAAACATTGGAGATCTTTTGCAGGCAAGCCTATAGATCTGCTTTCTCAATTTTACTCTCAACTTCAAAGCAGCAATTAAATTAAGGAGCCTCTCTCCTACTTCTTGTTTTTCAATCTTTATTGATCCTAGCTAATGCTTTTCTTTTCTTGTATTGGAATGTTCAGCTTATATCAAACGACAAGTTTAAAAGTGTTGAACACAGAGTACTGGCGAACAATGAAGGCCCTAGAGTGTCGGTGGCATGCTTTTTCAGCACAAGTTTTCAGCCATCCTCGAAGCTGTATGGACCTATCAAGGAGCTCTTATCGGAAGATAATCCACCGCTGTATAGGGAAACCACAGTGAAGGACTTTGTTGACTACCTCGCTACAGATGGCATTGATTCTCCTTTGCGCCATTTTAGGCTGTAAACTTGATTGCAGTGCAATGTTGGAGATGCAGATGTGCCGGCATCAGTGGCTTGAGATTTGAATTTTATCCAGTCGAATATAAAGGAATGTATAATTTGAGGCCTGGACTGTGGATGACCTTCGGGCTTGCAGCTAGTACAATTTTTTTATTTTTTTTATTTTTTCCTTCTTTTTATTTTCATATATTTTTAATACATTTAAATATTTTTTAAAAAATAAAAAAATACATCAATACACTAAAAGTTGCTCTCTTAATTATTAAATAAAAAAATTAAAATAAATAAAATAAAATACATAAACGGTCAAAGTGAGGGGTAAACTCAAGTGCCATACTAGAATTTTTCTTTCGCATATTGGGGTATACACGTTGAATTCGATCAGATGTTAAAGCACACATCCCTCTCAATAATTTAAGAAGGCAGTGCTAGGGCCTCCGATGAGTGGGCCCCCACACTACCCGCCGATAATGCCATTTTCTTAATCTCTTTAAAGATTAAAAAAAGAGAATCATAATATTATTTAAAAACACTTACTTAATTACTAAATATATAAAAAAAAAAAGCAAGTCGATAATATTTTATTTAATTTTTAACTTTCATCTAAAATCATCTAATCTCACCGGTAAAACCGTACCTTAAGATCAACATGGGCAATATGGCCGCAACGTCATTGATAGCTAGGGCTGTAAACGAGCCGAGCTCGAGCGAGCGTGGGGTGTGCGAGCTCGGCTCATTCATTACTCGAGTCAAGCTTGGGCTCGGCTCGCTTGTCAGCCGGGCTTATGAGGACGTCCGAGCTTGGCTTGTGTAGAAGGGAAATTAGCTCGAGCTTAGCTCGAGCTCTGTTCTGTTAACGAGCCGAGCCCGGCTCGCTTATGACAAAATTTTATTGACTAAAATTAATAATATAAAATTAAAATAAATGCATCAGTAAAACAACAAATTAAATACAAATTTACATCATGAATCATGAAGCCTTCAAGAGTATTATGGTTATGGACCTATGGTACATTAAATGACATTTTACATTCTAATGGAACAAGTGAATAAAAAAATACTTTACAATAATAAATTATGAAATAAGATACATTAAACTTCAAAACAAAAAATGGGTTGTAAAATGACTGAAGTCCTCAATCTTCATGAGTGGAGCCAGGAATCTTGACATTGATGCCCTGCATACACTAATACACTAAAAAATTTAAGCTTATTTTTAATCCATTGCTCAAGTACTGTTAACATAGTAATCTTGTCAAGGGATGTTTGACAGAAAATGTAAAACTTAATTTGCCTAAAAAATGAATGTCGTATCTCTAACAAGTTATACAATATAATTATATAAGCAATCTCATAAATAAATATGTGCATTAGGGATTCAGACAAGCTTTGAAATCTGAAATCACCATGATAGAGTCATAGAAGTCAGCAAGTTCCCAAAATCAGATAGAAAGATGTGCATCAGGGATTCAACAACAGTTACCAATTGCGGTTACCAAATGCAGTTACCACAAAACAAATCCAAACCAACGACCCATCAATAGGCAATAGTCATGACGCATATTAGCTAGACAACTAACTGTGAGGTAGACAAGTTGATAATTTCAATAGGCATAGACTAATACAACAACCAGTTACCAGCCACAGGCCCACAAGAACAATCGAATTGGCCAACTAGCAGGCAACAATATGCAATACTCAATAGGCATACACTAATACCACAAACATTTACCAAATAAGTTACCAAATAAGTTACAAGTTCAAAACAAATTTACAAAAAGTTATCAAAGTTCAACAAAATTAGCCAGACAACCAAGACAGACAACTGCAGTTACCAAAATAAGTTCACAACAAGTTACCAAAGTTTAACAAAATCAGCCAGACAACTGCAAACTGTAGTTACCAAATTCAACAAAATCACAATGACAGGAAGTTACCAAACTTATACAAAATTTGAGTTCACCATGACAGAAGTAAGCAAGTTCCCAAACTTGAACAAAATAACCATGACAACCTGCACACACTGATACAGTAAAAAATATTAATATTATTTTTATTCCCTTGCATCATTACTCAAGTACTTTTAACTTAGTAATGTTGTCAAGGGATGTTTGTGCAAAATTTACTGCCATTTAAAGAAATTTAGGAAATCTGGATGGTGAGGAGTTAGAACTTAGAAATTTCCTGAACTGTCATGACTCATATCATCCCAAACAAAATCAGATAGAACAACAAATTTGTCCAAATATTAGAAAGTAAACTGTCCAAATATCAAATAGCAAATCATATAGATTAAACAATACAGATAAGATAAAACTAGAAAACTGCACAAATGCTCCATAGATTAAACATGATATAAAAAAAAAAAGAATCTGGGTTTGTATGGGCCTATGGCTATGGCAAGAGAATTTGAGTTTCTGATAGAACATCCTTATATTGACAAGAAAAAAATAGTAGTTAGTATTTTTGTAAATAAATTAATAATATGAAGTATAAAATAATAAAATAGCAACAGACAGTTAAAATAAATAAATTACACTTATAGAATTTGTTGATGATCTTTTAAGCCCATATAATGCTCTAACTCAATCAGACCCACATAACAACATATAGACAATTTCAGTTGACAATGAAGCTCAATGTGGATCAATGACTCTGCCTCTTGTATTGAATGTTGATTCTGAGCTAACTGGGATAATTGGTGTAGCCAATATATCTCAGGCAAATTTGGACAAAGTTCGAAACTTAAGACTATTTGTTTTCCACCATTCCAAGGCATCGAAACTTGCATCTGAACCCTATTCACAGATATATATATATATATACACTCTCCTCTAAATAATTGTCCAATTCTGATTTACTAAGCTGCACAGTATCAACACTTCTAACAAAAGATTTAAATAATGATTGGCCACTCTGCATGCTTCTCCACTTGAGGAACAACTGGATACTTTTGTTCGAGCATTTTTCTACTCTCTTTGTGCCTCAAGAGTTGAATTGTATTCATGAATATACTCATCATATAACTCATACAACACTTGAGAGACGTGATCAATATTCTTAGAAGTGTCCGACTCTTGATAAATTAAAGGAAAAACAATTGGATCAGGACCATTTTGAATCTAGGGTCTAACACCGCAACGATTGCCATCAATAGATTACACTCCCCCCAATATTTCTCAAACTTAGCACTTATTTTCCTTACCATTGACTTCAGGTATTCATTGTCATCTTTACTCTTCTTACCTAAGATGTCATTCATTCTCCATACTTCAGAAATAAATAAGTTTGATGTTGGGTAATTACTTCCGGATACAATATTGGTTACTTCATTAAAAATAGCAAGTAGTTGACAAACATTTTCAACTTGCCCCTACTCTTCAACAGTTGGAACCTATTCAAAACTGCTATCTCTATCACCATATCTAGGAAAAACTTCTTTGAACTGAATTGCAACATCCAACATTAAATATGTGCTGTTCCATCTTGTAGGCACATCTAAAATCAGTTTCTTTGAGGGCAATTGCAACTGTTTTGCAATTTCACTAAATTGTTTTAGCCTACTCTCTTATGCTACCAGATATTTTATACCATCTCTTACACAATCAACAATCTTTCCAAGTCCATACTGCACAAGTAAATTAGTTATATGCGCAACATCATTAGAACTTGCATTGTCAACAATAATTGAATTAATTTTATTCTCAATTCTCTAATCTCGGAAACACTTTTCTAAAACATCAGCAATAAGAAGGCCAGTATGTGGAGGTGACACATTACAAAAGTTCAAAACACGTATCTGAAGATGCAATCAATATCTATAAAATGATATGTCACTACCATATATGAAAGTTTTTGACAAGAAGTCCACATGTCAGTTGTGATATGAGTTTTGTTAATAGGTTTAAGCAAAACTTTTAACTTTGTCTTTTCAGTCTTATAAGTTATTATGCTTTCCTTCTTTGCAGCAGCCCGAGATATTTTTTTTCTAATATGGAGTGTTTGCACTCATAAACTTATTAAATACCACATGCTCGTAAAAGAAAATGGATATTTATGGTAAAGTATCATATGAGAGGCAACCTCTCGGACTCTACTACAATCATAGGTAAATTTTGAGACAGTGAAGCCACCATCTCCTCCTTAGACTCAACTGCTAAGACTTTTTATTTTTTCTTAGACCCCATGTATGGCAAACAAGTTAGCAAGTGTCTACGCAGTGCAATTGTAGAACTTGATCGAGATGCTTTAAACAAAGTTTTACACCACTTACATTGAAGTTGTTTAGTCTCATCTCGTTCAAATTCGACAAAATCATTCTATACAACGGAAGTCCTCTTTCTCTTTTTTCTTTCATTGGCTATTGTTTGAACATCTGTTGGGCCCTCAGTGGAGACAATATTAGGGGCATCAGTATTTGCAGTGTCTCCACCATCATCAGATATGGACTCTACATGGCTAATCCCAATAGAGTTATCATTTTCATAGTCCTCCACCGGATCAACCAAATTCATACGATCATCCATTTGTTAGGGTTTAACATTTTTTAAACACAAAACTAGAAACATAAAATAAACATATAAACATTGACCATACAAGTTATATTAATTAATTAAAATGAAAACAACATTGTCTTGATGGTTTAAGGTGCCTCCAGAAGCAAGAACACTAAAATATGTTAAAATAAAAAACATTTGACTCCAACAGTTTTGCCTTGGCAACCTTGCTTTGATGGCTCAATGTGCCTCCAAAAGGCAAGGCTGATACAATTGATATAATCAACTAAAAGATGTTAGAGTCAAACAATTTTGACTCGAACAGTTTCAATAGACTCTTGCCTTGTGGCTCAATGTGCCTCCAAAAGTAAGACACCTCAAGAATATAAACATAGAACATATTGTAAAAGATTAATCAACTAAGACATATTGAAGATGGCATAATTAAATAGTTGAAGCAAGAACCATATATGATAATTTATAATCAACCAAAACATGTTCAAGAAAGCATATTTAAAGACTTGAAGTAAGAACATAAATACAAAACAGATTGTAAAAGATTAATCAACCAAGACATGTTAAAGATGTCATAATTAAATACTTGAAGCAAGAGCCATATATGATAATTTATAATCAACCAAAACAGGTTCATGAGGGCATATTTAAATACTTGAAGTCAGAACATAAACACAAAATATATTGTAAAAGATTAATCATCCAATACATGTTAAAGATGACATAATTAAATAGTTGAAGCAATAACCATATATGATAATTTATAATAAACCAAAACATGTTCATGCGGGCATATTTAAATACTTGAAGTCAGAACATAAACACAAAATATATTGTAAAAGATTAATCAACCAAAATATGTTAAAGATGTCATAGTTAAATAGTTAAAGCAAGAACCATATATGATAATTTATAATCAATCAAAATAGGTTCAAGAAAGCATATTTAAATATCATCTTTCAAACAAATTGGATAAGATTAATCAACTAAGACATGTTGAATAAAACATCTTTAAATAATTAAGGCCAAAACCACCATAGGATCAAATTAATCAACCAAAACATGAACAATACTATTATTTTAATTAGTTCAAGTAAGAACACAAAGCATAATTAAATAGCAAATAACCTGAGAATTAGGGATTACGACCCTAGTTGGGAGTCATAAATGCATGCATTTAATGACCCATCCAGTCAAGGACCAACTGCGATCTGAGAGGCTGAGATTACAACCACGACTGCCTGAAAAATACAGCCTCCGGCTGCATCTGCTAGGGTTTCTCGCAGTCGCAGCCGGCATCACAAGATTCACAACGGAAGCCCTATGGGTTCTTGAATCTTGATGGCTGCAAGCTTTCAAAAATCAAGAGGCTTCATTCCATGACAATCGCGATTCAGGACTCGCGAGGTAAGCGACAAAGCCGTCGAAGACTCGAAGCGTAGGAGGCTAGGGTTTCGAGATGACTTTGAGCCTTTGGGAGAATAAGTGATGAAGTGTGAAACAACTGAAGGAGAAATGAGATGCAAGTGGGCGGGGGCGGCTAGGGTTTCCTGACATTCATTATGCATCAACGGCTCAGATTTGCATTTGAAGATCCAAGGGCCTCAATAACTCCAAATGTCACACATTATATTATTACATTACACATGTTATATGCTATAAAACTAGATTAATATGTAAGTTGTAACACATGTTATTATTTATATACTATAAAATTATATGTATTATATACTATAAAACTATATATAAATATATAAGTATATAACATTGTCTAACTTTATATTTTATCAAACAATATAATTTATTACTCATAATATAATATTTTAGTTCTATTATATACTAATACTATAATACTATTATACTAATATAATAAGGAGATGGTATAATTTGTAAATTTATAATGTTATATATTATGTAAGACTATACTACTAATAAATTAATAATACTATATATTTATTAATACACCAATAATATTGATACACCACCATATGTATATACTAATACTAATATGATATATTAATATTATCCATCATCATAGATTCATACATAGTAACATATACTAATATCTTATACTAATACACCATCATTTTTCTTTCATATTAATGTTAGTATATTAGCATATCAGTATATCATATACCACCATACATTAGTAATAGTATATGAATGTATCATCTTTCTATCACTACCGGTCCACCATTTTTATAACACCACTAATACATTAACATACATATACTATCTAATATCAATATACCATCTTTCTAACATACATATACTAATATGAATATATATATATATATATATATATATATATATAATATGGACCATATGGTGTAATTTGTAAACTTATATTGTTTTATATTTATTGGACTCATGTATTCATCATAACTTCTAGTTCTATAAGACTAGAAGTTAATATTATAAATTTATATATAGTATATATAGTGGACTATAAGTCTATAAGACTAAGTCTATATACATAATTATGTATATTATAAATTATATATATATATATCTAACTTTTGGCTATTATATATATATATATTGTATTATATATTATATATGTATAAATATATACGAGTCGAGCTCACGAGTCGAGTTGAGCTTCATACGAGTTTGTTCCAAGGTTTTGAATTTTGTACCGTACCGGCTGATACGTCCGAAATATTTCCTTTTTGTGGCGTAGCCGGTACAAAGAAGGGTATAGTTTCGTACCGGTTAGAATTTTGGCCATTTCGGCCTTCACTTTTTTTTCCCTTCATTTTTTCAAACTACAAGCTTGTTTTTTTATCATCAATTGAGACTATACTATTTATAATATATATATAATTTATTCATATATAAACTATTATTTTAGAATATAATTTTTATATATATTTATATATAATTTATTCATTTATAGATTATTCCGAAATGATACCTGTATCGAAATATCTCGTTTCAATACCTCGACCGAAATGGTCATTGGTACAGTATTCAAAACATTGGTTTGTTTACGAATATTAATTGAGCTGGTCGAACTTTATATGAGTTTGTATCGTTTAATAATCGAGGTTAATTCTATATTTACAGATGATTCATTTAATATTCCATTCGAGTCGATTTTAAGTTTAATTAAATCGAATTCGAGCTGCCTGTCGAGTAGCATGCTCATTTTACAGCTCTATTGATAGCCCAAAATTAGTTGGATTTTCTAAATCTCCAAAATAATTTTTAATCCAATTGACACGCTGGTTTTGGCCGGGTACGTAAGATATAAGATTTTGTCTATTTTTGGATTTCAACAGAAATCTAAAAATATGGTTGGACGAGGTTTTGTACACAGTTAAGATCAGGATTATTTTAAATTGAGGCTCGGTATAAAAATAATTAATATACAACTATTTTAATTTACACCTTTATAATAAAATAATATGTTCTTAATTCAATTTTTTTCTTAAAAAAAATTAATATTGTATTATGTGATTGTATATTAGTTGTGTATTGGTTATCCTTACCACTTTTGTTTTAAAGTTTTAGGTGGTAATTAAAGAATATTTGATTTCTTAAGATTTCTGGTCACTCTGATGATCATCTCTTTTTAAATAAAATATAAAACCTTTTCTCTATCCATCTCATATCATCAGATTCTGCTGGTCCTAATTTATATAGCAGAAGATCCGTTCTCGTAGAACTTCAACGGTTACCAAGCTAAAAAGAGGAGGAAAATGGTGAGAGACGAAGTTGCAGACTATGATAGAGCAAGCGAGTTGAAGGCTTTTGATGACACAAAGGGCGGTGTCAAAGGACTAGTAGATGCTGGGGTTACTGAGATCCCTCGTATATTTCATTTACCACCGGATTGCTTCGGCAAGATTAACTCAGTACCTGACGTTTCTGATGAAACCGAGTTGAGCACCATTCCTGTCATAGACCTCGAAGGCATCGAGAAATATGTAACAAAACGCAAGGAGGTTGTGGAAGCGGTTCGTGATGCATCTGAGACGTGGGGTTTCTTTCAGGTGGTGAATCATGGGGTGCCTGTGGATGTTCTGGAGGAGATGAAGAAAGGTATACGTAGGTTTTACGAGCAAGATACAGAGATTAAGAAAGAGTTCTATACCCGTGACCCCATGAGACCGGTTGTGTACAACGCTAACTTCGATCTATACCATGCACCCACTGCTAATTGGAGGGATACATTTATGTGTTCTATGGCTCCCAGCCCCCCCAAGTCAGAAGACCTTCCAGCTCCATGCAGGTATGCATGCACGTACGTCCTGTGCAATTTGTAATCTTTTCTGGATTATTATTGCTATATTTTAACAACGACTTTCAATCTCGATTAAAAGTGATTGCTGCAATCATTCTTTTGAGATAAGTTTTTAAAATTGATTGCCATCATTTTTAAACGAGATGTTTGAAATTGACTGGAATTGGTCAATTGAACTGAATTTGCAAGGAATTCAAACACTTCACTAAAATCAATTCGGTTTTTGATTGATTCAAATGGAATGAGTTGAATTGATTTGAATTGAACCCTTATTCTTTTGCAAGCCACGGAACAATCTACTCATATTTTTTAATGACATTTATATTTGAGGGTGATTTTAAATTGGGTGATATTTTGAGAGTATTGTGTATGATGTTCTCCTAAAAATTGAATTATGAAACACTCTTTTTCTTTTAATAAATTATATTTCTTTTTTAATATATACTTTCATGCTATTTTACGTATACCATAGAGGCCGGAGACTGACCTATATCACCCTCACACACACATGTATAATATATATGTGCTGTAGAGATATACTGGAAGAGTACTCGAAGCAAGTGATGAAGTTGGGGATTTTATTGTTCGACCTATTGTCGGAAGCTCTTGGGCTAAACTCGGAGCACCTAAATGGCATAGATTGCGCTGAGGGGCTCATGGTTCTTTGCCATTACTATCCGTCTTGCCCACAGCCAGAGTTGACATTGGGCGCAACCCAGCACGCTGACAATTCCTTTCTTACCGTGCTTTTGCAAGACCATATAGGTGGCCTCCAAGTTCTTCACCAGGACAAGTGGATCCACATCCCCTCCGTGCCTGGGGCTCTTGTTATCAACATTGGAGATCTTCTACAGGCAAGTCTTCACCCAATTCATCATATTAATCAATGCATTTTAGCTAAATTTCTTGGTATTTCTCAATTTGGATGCATGTTCCAAAATCAAGACTTGCCTTCATTTTCTGTAGCTGCTAATTTGTAACTTTTTTTTCCTGTTCCTTTGGTCTTTCCAGCTTATAACAAATGACAGGTTTAAGAGCGTTGAACACAGAGTATTGACAAGCCGGTCAAGTTCAAGAGTGTCTGTGGCAAGCTTCTTTTGCACAGGTCTTCGGCCGACCGCAAAAGTTTACGGGCCCATCAAGGAGTTATTGTCAGAAGACAATCCTCCAAAGTATAAAGAAACTACGGTTAGAGAGTATTCTGCCCACTACAAGAAGAAAGGCCTTGATGGGACTTCTGCGCTGCTGCATTTCAGACTTTGAACCCTTGCAAGAGACATAGAAAAGTGTCAACATATGAATATATATGTTTTGAGTTAAATTTCCAATTTACTTTTCAATCTTGTTTTGGAGCTACTCAATGTGTCACTTTTTTGTGGTTAATAATTAGTATATTTTATTAGGAAAAGAGTTCAATGTTAGGGGCCCAAGTCTAACATACATATCTAAGAGTGTTACAAGGGGTACGTACAGTACAACTTTAATTATATTTACTTGCTCTACAAACTCATATGGAACTCCACATCTCTTGAGTTCTATGTAAAATCTAAAAGATTAAATAACTTTCAAAATTTAAAACGTTTAAAAAATTAATTTTAAAAAACATTTAAAAAGTAAACTTAATGAAAAAACAAAAGAGACGAGTGGCTGTTGGCGACCCCTGATAACAGACAACTCACGTCTGAGATCATGCATGGGACAAAGCCTAAAATCCCGCATGGGACAACATCTAACAAAGGAAACCAAGATTCTATCCCAAGAAAAGCTCAATCAACTCTGTCATTAAGAACATAATCCTCTCTATTAGGAAGTCGACCGTTAGCTAAATAATTCTTACAATTTGTATTATTTATACTTTTCTTCTCTAAGCTTTGTACACACGCTTTGGGTATATAAACCCCTGCTGTACACATCTCCAGTATGAATGCAAACATTCACTTTGTTTAATATGTTCTTTAATTTCTTTATGGTATCCAGAGCCAGGAAAAACTAACGCTGTTTCTTGAATTTTTTTTTCTCTTTCTTTCCTCTTTTGTATTTTTTCTTCATCATCAACTCTGAGCACATGGATTCTTCCTCCTTTAATGTTGGAAATTTTGTTACCCTCCGCTTAAACCATGAAAATTATCCCTTGTGGTGTGAGCAATTTTTAATCTTGGCAGAAAGCCAAGATCTGGTCGGCATTTTCACTGGCACAAGCCCAGCCCCTGCTCTTTTTATTTATGCTCCTGAAGGTTCTCGTGATGGACATAATACGCCGAATCCTGCTCATGCAACCTGGAAACAATCTGATCGCTTACTTAGAGGATGGCTTATTGGGACTCTCACCGAAGCGGCCCTTGGTCTCGTCATCGGCATGGACTCTGCTGCCAAAATCTGGACAACACTTCGGAGGCCTATGCACAATCCTCTCAAGAACGTGAGTTTCAGTTACGCCATGAACTCTTCTATATGCGTAAGTCTCCTGATCTCTCCCTTGATGATTACTTACGTAACTTTAAGCGACTTTGTGACAATCTTGCTGGGATTGGAAACCTGTGGATGATAAAGAGAGAGTTTTTTCCTTACTCAATAGTCTTGGAGCGCAATATGAAGGTTTCACTACTGCCATGCTCAAACCTTCCTATGCTGAAGTTGTGCCTCTATTGCAAAGCTTTGATATTCGCCACAAACTTCATGCAATTGAACTAAGAAATCATGTAGCCTTCTATGGTAACAAACAAAAGGGGTCACCTTACTCCAACCACAAAGGTATACTTTCCTTCTCTAAGCTTTGTACGCACGCTTTGGGTATATAAACCCCTGCTGTACACATCTCCAGTATGAATGCAAACATTCACTTTGTTTGATCTGTTCTTTACTTTCTTTAACCCCTTCCCCAAATAGGGGTGGCCACGTAGTTACCTCCAAATAGTGAAAATGTATCTGATTAGTTGCAACGTTAAAAGCTTTAAAATTGATTTAATGTGATTTGTCAGATTATAAAATTATTTTTATTGTAAAATAAATCTAATAGATCACATGAAGTCACATCAATTTATGAGTTTATTTTTATATAATCCATTTGGTTGTATCACTTTTATTTTCTTAAAGGTTTTCATTTTAGCAATGCACTTTTTAAAAACACCATACAGCAAATTATTTGTTTTTTAAAATCTATTTTATTTAAATATGATTATTTATTACTTCTCTATCTTTTTTTAATTGTATCTCTATTTTTACTGTCACTTCTAGTCTCTTAAAATTCCATACCCCTCATCAATTATATTTCTTTTTTGCTTAGAAGAACCAAAAAAAAAAAAAAAAATCTTCAAAATAATTTTATTTAAATAATTTCACTCTATAATTTTTCTTAGATCTTCTATAAAATCATATATAATAGGTGTGTTGATGAAAAAAGATAAAGGAGTAAAATCTAGGAAGTATGTAAGATTGGAGGTGTTGAAAAAAATACATAAAAAAATATTTGAAGGTCGCTACAATATTAAACTTTTTCCCGATGGTAGGAAATTGGATCTGGGGTTGTCTTTAAGGGTTTTTTTTTTTTTTTTTTTTTTTTTTTTTGAAGATTTAGCCACAAAAGCTATTTTAGGGAAGCCGATGGTAAGCGAATTCATATTCGGTGTCCCAAAACACCGGATTCTCTATCATTTGAGGTTTATTTTATAGTTTTGATCCAAATATTCCCTTCATCCGAATCTCTATTTTAAGAAAAAAGTTTAGAGGATGAATAATAGTTTTTCAAATATGGAGAATTACTATTCATTTCCTAAATTATTTTTTTATCAATATGAATAAAAATTTAAAAAATATAAAAATGTAATTTGGAACTGCTGGTCACTTGCAGCAGGCTACTTTGAACGACATAGTAGCAACGCTTGCAATCTTTACAAAAGTCATGAATATAGCAAGTAGACTCCACATTTCAATGAAGAAAAATTTTACTATCATCTTCGCATACTATATGTTATATATATATTTTATTTTTTTATGTTTTCCTTTTACTAAATATATAATGTATGGATGATAAGTAGAATAATTCAACCAGTTGAAAAAAAATAAAATTAGAATAAATTAAAAGAAATTTTAAAAAAAATTAAAAATTAAAAATAAATATAATGTGTAATAATGTATGTAGATGATGAATAGACTAAGAGCATTAACATTGGTCTATGCATATGCATATGTAAAATCACCTCTTTTGCATATTCACTTTGCCATTCAAGCAAAATTCTCACATTGACTTGTGCATATGTGAGACAAAATAATAATAAAATATTATTATTTTATTATTATTAATTTTTTGCAAAAATCAATTTTTTTTTTTATATATATCTTGCAATTAGCATCCACTACATACATTTGACATTAATAATACAAATGCAATAATAAAAAATATAATTTTTTTGTATACTATATTAAAAATATAATAAAATAATATATATATATAAAATATATTATAATAATAAAATGAATGTGTAAGTAAATGTTTGTTGTGTTGTTGAAGGAGAGAGAAAATGAAAGGATTGTGAGAGAGAGAATGGGAGGAGAGAGAAATAAGGAGGAGAGATAATAATTAAAATATGATTTGTAAGGTGAATAATGGTTATCCAAATTTGGATAATCACTGTTCATAGGTAGCTAAATATTTGAATATACATAAGCTAATGTGAAAAATTTTAGAGTCATATTATACAAATATGACTTTGCATATATATATATATAGACCAATACTAATACTCTCTAATCAATGGTAATCGTAATCAATGGTAATCGTGTTGAGGAATAATCCCACATTGGCTGTGGATAAGGTCTTGGGCATGTTTATAAGCAATGAACAATCCTCTTTTGTACAACCGGTTTTATGAGATGAGTTAGGCCCATGAATTTCTTCATAGTATCAGAGCCTGCCACAGGACGAATGAGGGCCCACACTACTTATCCCGTGACAAGGACCGGAAAAAATACTGGCCTGCACGTGAAGGAGAGTGTTGAGGAATAATCCCACATTGGCTGTGGACAAGGTCTTGAGCATGTTTATAAGCAATGAATAATCATCTCTTGTACAACCGGTTTTATGAGATGAGTTAGGCCCATAAATTTCTTCAAATCGTAGTCAACAAGTCTCGCGGCTGCCGTGTTTTAAACATTCTCATTGCCAAAAACAATTACTGGGCAATTCCCGTGATCAGATTGTTTACCCCCATTCAATGGTCAATTCGCCTTTGTCTCGAAAGTCAATAGAAGTGGGTCAATTTAGGCTGCGTTTGTACGTTGTGTTGATTTTAGATGATCTGAGTTAGATTAGATATTACAACTATCTCAACTCATCTTATCATTATAATTTTTATAAATTTTTACATAAAATATAATAAATAATTCAATTTTTTCAAATCTTAAAATAATAATAATATTAAAAAAATATTCTAACAATATTTTATTTAACTTTCAACTTTTATCTAAAACCATCTTATTTTATTTCATTATCCAAACCCAACCTTAATATGTGAATAATAATATTTTATAAGTCACATTGAGATGAGTTTAAGGCTGTATTTGGTTTTTGGATCCAACTCAATTTATCTCAAACCAATTATTGATGAGACTCACTACTTTTTTAATTTTTCACAAAAAAGTTAAAACTCATCTCAACTTGCTTCATATATTTCAACCTAAAAAATTAAACCTATCTCAATGGGACATACAAAATACTATTATTCACAACATAATTCAATTCAACTCATTTCAACATCCAAACGCAGCCTAAATGTAAATAAATTAAAATATATATTTGAATGTATGAAGTAATTAAGTTGAGATGAGTTTATCTTTTTATAGAAAGTTGAAAAAGTAATGGAACCCATCAATAACTAATTTGAGATGGATTGAGGTGATCTTGACATCTAAACATAAATTTAAAATTGTGTAGCTTGTGTTGTTTAAAACATATAGCTACCTTGAACCTTACTAGAAAAAAGATAATGCTAGGTTGCATAGCAAATGTGCATCCCAAATACAACTAACCATTTAAAAAAAAATAAAATAAATTTACTACAAGTCACTTTCTTAAACATTAAAAAAAAATTTAAAATATATGAATGGATACATTTGAAAATCATACTAACATTTTCCATAAAAGAATTATGTATGTATACTTCATTTTCAGTAATGATCAGCACCATATAATTTATAAAAATCCAAGATCTCCAAATACTTAAAAAAAAAAGGAAAATTGATTGATCTTATAAATTAAGGATGATTTTATAAAATTAAAATTCATTATAATAAAGTGACATATTTGTATTATTTAAATATAAAATAAATTGTAAAAAAGTTAAAGATATATTATTAAAGAAAAAATGGTATCTCCAAGCTAGCTCAAGTTTCGGCTTCAGTTGAATCTGATACTACCAACCACGCAGCTGAACTGAAAGATAATCAAAGACCGGTGCAAAGGGACACGCAGACCCTGGATTTACAGAAGTAAGTACTTCCTCGGATCTTCATCCCACCACACGAGAACTTCGACAATCGTACGAATCCCAAATGCCTGTGCAAAAAAGGGCCTCGCCCGATCAATCCGAAAGGCCCGACATGGCCACCCAACTAAAGTCGATTTCATTGGATCAAATCCAATACCAGATTTTTTCCACCTTAAAGAATTATAGGAAACATAAAGAAAAGAGTAATGCTAGATACAGTCGTGGAATGCGTAAATGTTGTGCAGTCGCTTTGAAAAAAAGTGAGGTTCATTATTAAAAAATTAATTTCTTTTTATGTGAGTCCCATATTTATTCATTTTTTTTAAAGCGACTGCACGGCGTTTGCATACGCACGACTACAAGTATCATTTCTCTAAAGGAAACTACGAGAAGAAGACGTAGAGAAAGTGTTTGAAACAATGCTTCATAGAATTGTTTTCATTTCTAGTACATTTGACAGGCTCGATTTCACTCATACAATTGTCTATTGAGCCTAGATATTTAAAATCAATTCACAACCAGAATTACATATTCATAATGACACCTCAACACTGTTCAGATTGTCTAGAAGCTTCTGCAATATTCCCTTGTGCATGGTTTGTTAGTCCTGATGTTGCTCCACTGTTGAGTTTGTTGGAACAATTAAAACAATTAAAATAATTAAAATAAAAAACTAAGAGAAGAAGACGTAGAGAAGGTGTTTGAAACAATGCTTCATAGAATTGTTTTCATTTTTTAGTACATTTGACAGGCTCGATTTCCCTCTCATACAATTGCCTATTGAGCCTAGATATTTATAACCAGAATTACATATTCATAATGACACCTTAGCACTGTTCAGATTGTCTAGAAGCTTCTGCAATATTCCCTTGTGCATGGTTTGTTAGTCCTGTTGCTACTCCACCGTCGAGTTTGTTGGAATGCTGTTGTGAGGTGGAACTTGCTGAGGTAGGTTGTAGGTGAGCCTTAATACCCCCATTCAATTCAAGCGGCATAGCAAAGAGTGTGAGGCTTGAGCGAAGAAAGTTGAACTGTGCTGTGGAGAGCGGTTTGGTGAGAGCATCAACAATTTGATAATTACTTGAAACAAAAGAGACTTTGAGGGTTTTGGCAACAACATGATCCCTCACAAAATGATAACCAAGATCAACAGATTTAATTCGAGAATGTAAAACTAGATTTACATAAAGATAAGTGGCACCTATATTATCACACCACAAATTTGGAATTGAGAAAAATGCCTAATTCTTTTAATAGTGACTGTATCTATAAAATTTCACAAGTGGTGTTAGCCACAACATTGTTTCAGCCTCACTAGATGAACGAGCGATTGTGGGCTGCTTCTTGGAGCCCCATGAAACAAGATGCGAACAAAAATAAATACAAAAGCCACCGGTTGATTTTCGGTCATCGGGACAACCAGCCCAATCGGCATCCGAAAAAGCAGTAAGAGAGAAAGAGGAAACGTGAGGAAAATAAAGACCATAGGTAGAAGTAGGGCGAATATATCGTAAAATCCTCCTGACAACTTGCCAATGAGGAATATGAGGGCAGTGCATGTATTGGCAAACTTTATTTACAACAAATGAAATGTCGGAACGAGTACAGGAGAGGTATTGAAGGCTACCTACGACGCTACGATACAACTGAGGATCCTCAAAGGAGGTTCCATCAAGAGACGAAAGTTTGGCTGAGGTAGACATCGGGGTTGACACAGGTTTGGAATTGTGCATGTTTGTTCTGGCTAACATATCAGTGATATACCGATTTTGAGACATGTATAGATTAGCAGAACTACGTGTAACCTCAACACCTAAAAATAATGAAGAGTACCTAAATCTTTAATAGGGAAGGCAGAACACAATGCAGAAATAAAATCAGTAATTAGGTTTGAATTAGAGGCAGTAATAATGATGTCGTCTACGTAAATTAAAACATAAATGGATGTAAACACAGTGGATAATATGAACAAAGAGGAATCTGAAATAAAGCTATGAAACCCTAAGGAAAGCAATTTCAAACTCAATTTAGAGAACCAAGTTGCATAATTTACAAACATGCTTTGGAAAGTCAGAACTTACAAACCTAATTGGTTGACTCATGAAGACGTCCTTCTCCAAATCTCTGTGTAGAAAGGCATTTTGAATATCTAGCTGATGAAGAGGGCAACAACGCGTAACATCAATGGAAATGAGGAGTCGGACAATGACAAGTTTTACAATGGGACTATAGGTCTCCGTGTAATCCAAACCAGCTTGTTGATGGAAACCCTTGGCCACAAGATGAGCCTTGTGATGCTCAAGGGTTCCATCAGCTCGCCATTTGGTCTTGAGGACCCATTTACATCCCAGAATGTTGAGGTTAGGGGTGCAAGGGACTAAATCCCAAGTGTGATTATGGATAAGGGCTAGGAACTCACTAGACATGGTCGATCGCCACTCAGGGAATTTAGAGGTTTCGGTGTAGGACTGAGGTTCCTTAGGAACAGGAGAAGTCTCGGAGATGGTGAGGGAGACCAATGGTTTAAGACGAGGCCAGGGTATGGTGCCATCAGACTGTGTAGTGGGACGAGTGATATTATTCTTCGATCGAGTTTGCATGGGATGAAGGGAGTGAGTAGCAGGAGGTGCAGCAGCAGGAGAGATTAAAGAGGACGATGTCTGGCCGAGAAGGTTAGGGTTTGGAGAAAGTGTTTGATGATGCACAAAGGATGAGGGAATGGAATGGGAATCGGGTAGGAGGGGTGGGTTGATAGAAGGTAAAAGTTGAGAGATGGGCCATGTCATATTTGAGGTTGTGGGCTGGGATGGAGGTGGAGTGACATGGGCCAAATTCAAGGGAGTGGGTACGAGAACAGAGGAGGGACGTGTTCGTGAAGTGGGCTGGGCCGAGGGATTGGGTAATTCGGCAAAGGGAAAACTACTCTCATAAAAATGCACATCACGTGAAATGTATGTCTGGTCTGTTGGAACATGAAAACAGTTTTAGCCTTTATGATTGAGGCTGTAGCCATAAAGACACAAAGTTGGGACCGAAATTCCATTTTATGGCGATTAAAAGGTCTCAAATTGGGCCAACATGCTGAGCCAAAAATTCTTAAAAAGGAATAATCTGGAATTTTATTAAATAAAATTTGAAAAGGAGAATTATTTTGTAAAATGGGAAAGGGCATTTCATTAATTAAAAAAAAAAACCATAGTTTGAAAAGCTTCAACCTAAAATTTTTGAGGAACAGATGAATGAGAAAGAAGAGATAGACTAGTTTCGACGATGTGACGATGTCGTAGCTCAATGCTACCATTTTGAGCATGTGAGTAAGGACATGTTATTCTATGTGAGATGTCGAAATTTTTGAGTAACGGATAAAGGGGTCTAAACTAGGCCTATGCAAAATACCCGCTGGGCCGCACAACCCGATTGGGTCAAACCCGCTAAAGTCAGGTTGAGTAAATGCCGGTTACGACATCCATCCAATCCGACTAATATCAGACGACAGTTGAACCCAAAACCCATTGTAGTGAAAAAGAGAAGTCTTCTCCCCACTACAGAAACCCTAGTCACTGTAGCCATTCTCCATCAGCGTCTTCTGACGAAGAACCCGTCAAAAGGAAAAGAACCAGTGCCTCCTCAAACCCTAAAGGTACGTTCTCTCTCTCTCTTCTCTTAAGGTAAGAGTTAAGTTTTCTGCTCTTGGGTTGGCCCGTGGGTCGAAGAGGGAGTGGTGGGGCTGGGGATGTGTTTGGGTCTGTTGCGGGATGAAGGGAGAGAATGTGGTGGGTGTGGGTTGAGGGTTCAAAAGCCTCTTTAAATGAAGTTGGGTTCGGCTTTCTACATGAATCTTCTCTTTAAATAACCAAGTCTAGGAAATCTCCTCATTCGATTTTAGTTTTTGTTGCTAGGCTAGATTTGAGGTTTTGGAGATTCGTCAATGAGGGTAGATGAATCAACTATTATCATCAATTGATGGGGGAAAAATTGGTGTTTGGGAATGAAGTTATTCTTTGAGGTTAGATGAACCGATGATTATCATCAGTTATTAGGAGAAAATTTGATGTTTGGGAATGAAGATTCTTTTGTTTTGTTGGGTTTTATGCAATCCTTGTTAAATTTTTCATTTGATTTCCCTTCAAATAGGTTGGTCTCTTCTCAAATAGCCATGTTTCGGTTTGGTTGTTTTGAGTTAGTTGCAGGAGAAAGAGAGAGAATTAGAGTCAGGGAGATGTAGTTTCATGAAGTGTTATCGTGAAATATGTGGTTGTAAATATATGAATTATAGGCCCACTAGCCCTTCTCATTAGGGTATGTACTGTCTGTCTTATTGTTGTTTAGATGTTTACAATCATTTGCTACGTGATTTTTATTTATAACTTGTTTAAAAACACCCTTTGTTTTGTGGAATAGTTGCTTACGGAGTTACTACTTTGAATTGCAGGGTAGTTTGAAAATGATTCTTTTGATCTTTGGTATCTACGTTGGGAGTCATACAACTTGAGGTAAGAGACCATCTCCTCCAAATTTAATATGTATAAGTTGGTTTGATTTATATGCTACTGAATTTGATTTTGGCATTGCATGAAAACTTGAACTCTGTGTCGTGACCGATACAACATGCTATATATGGACATGTCCCTTTGAACTTCCCCAAGTCTCTTTGTTTTCTAATAAGAGATAATGAGAAACTTTTTGAATCTTAATTTCTTCATAATTGTTTTTTTCCTTTTGCTCTTTTCCGTCATCTTTGATTCTTTTCATCAGTTCTAACAAAAGCATGCTCCTAAAGGAAGTGTTATTTGCTTTCTATATGACAACAAAGAACAATTATAAGTCAACAAGTGCCATCCTCTCCTGTTGCTTTTTTCAATGTTTTGCTTGTATGGATATACCTCCAAGATGCTACTCAAAGAATTCTTGTGATTTGTGGTCGCGCAAATTATTTTCCATGTACATGCTTTCAGGTAAACTAAACTAAAAAAGATATTATCCCTGAAATTTAGCAAGACTGAGTAAAAATGAATGCAAAAAAACAACTTCCCTTGACTGAGCTAAAAACGAAGGTTTGGACTATCAAATTATTTAGGAACAAAGATTGATTAAAAACCTTATCTCGTGACTAGGAAATGCAATGGAAATACAATCATCAATGTCAACATTTGAACACCCGGGTCAAATAGAAATGCAATCATTGCCTGCATTAACTTAATCTGCATTATTACATCTAATGCATAATACATGAAGGTCTATCAATACTCCTTCATAATGTTTATTTTTATATCATTTAATAATCATCAATTGTTTTTTTAGAGTTTGATCCAAAATCAAGCTTTACTTATGTTGATGAGGAGTAGCTCAAAGCTTATGGTATGCATGATAGTATGCTTTTCATTTTTACTCATTTGGTGTTGACTTTTTCATAATGGCAGATATGGAGGAAGAGATGAGAAGCTGCTATAATTTGATCGTTGGATGCCCCTTAGTCCTCTATCAATTGATGTTCATATTTTGTAATTTTGATAGTTTTTGTAATAGATGGCTTTTGTACATTTTCTTTGTTAGTTTTTGTACAGATTTGACCTGTATTATGTTGAAAAGAAGACCAATAGCAATTATCTCCCCCACTGTGGCATGTAGCAGGCAAGCAGGATAAAAAAAAAAAAAAAAAAACCCAACCCAACCTGACCCGTACGGTATGGGTTGGGCTGGGTTGGTGCGCAAATAGGGTCGGACTGGGTGCAGACCCGGTTGGTTGCCATCAGGTTGTAGGCTTAGTCTAAACTTCCTCAATCAGTTTGGATTGAAATCACATTAGGTGAAAAAGTGTTACTCTCATAACGAAGAAATGCAAGAAATATAGTATAGACATCATACTTAGCATGTAAAGAAAAAAATCATATATATTTTGAAAATTCTTCTACAATGGAAAGATAAAACCTAGAACCATCAGAGGACAACATAGATGCTAGTCCCTAAACATCTAAAAATAAAAGCTGGAAAGGAGTGTGAGAACGATAAGGGGAGGGTAGGTTGGGAAGAGCATGAGACTTGGCTTGGGAGCATGCATCACAAAAGAGTAAGGCAAATTTGGTATGAACGGGTAAATGAAATTTTTGTATGGTGAAGGTAGTTATGCACGGGGAAGGGTGACCAAGGCTGTAGTGCCACTGTTGAGGTGATGTTCGTTCACCATTGAAGGCCTGATAGGGAGGTGGTGTGGTGGAGGTAGTAGTCGAGGCCTCATCATCAGATGAAAGAACATAAAGTCCGTTCCTAACGAAGCCCTTGAGGAGCACCTCCCTAGTATGTAGATCCTTCACAAAAAAAATAGAAGAGTTAAATTCAAAAAATACAGAATTGTCTAAATAAAATTGACGGACATATAATAAATTTCGTATAATTAAAGAAACTTGAAAGTGATTTTTGAGAAGAAATTTGCCAGAAGGTGTGTTGAGCTGCGCGGAACCAGTGTTTTGGATGGGAAGAGTGGACCCATCGCCAATGTTAACTTGATCCAGACCTTGGTAAGGGAAGGACTCTAAATTAAGATGAGAAAAATCGGATGTGAAGTGATTTGTGGCGGCGATGTCGGGAAACCAGTGAGTGTAAGACGTAGGGGAAGAAGAAATGGAGGTATAGTGGGCTGTGAGGGATGGCGGAGCAGAGGACTGATAGCCATGATCAAAATGGTGTTAACAGGATAATACTATATGACCCGGTTTATGACAAACCTGACAGGTGGGTCGGGAAGAAGGGGAATGAGGGAAAAAGGGAGGCTGAGTGGGATAAGTAGCATGACCTCAACCCCAACCATGCCGAAAGTCTCGCCTGTGACCTAGAAAGGAAGGGGGAGAAGCACTGGAATTAGCTTTGGCAGTGGTATTTGCGGAAAGAGAAGTGTTGGAGAGAAGGGAAGCAGTCTGATGGGCTAGTTGAGCTTCATGATTAAGGAGATAACTGAAGATTTGAGAAGAGGAGAGGGTGTCTGGCTGAGTAGTGATGTAGGTGACCAAGGACTCGTAATCGGACCCAAGGCCAGCAATGAGATAAATGGTAAATTCAGACGAAGTGAGGGGATGCCCAGCGGCACTGAGAGAGCTTGCCAGAGATTTGGCTTTGTGAAAGTAGTCTGTAGTGGATTCCGATCCCTTATTGAGGGTAGCTAATTGACATTGAGTTTGCATTATGTGGGTTGATGTTTTAGCAAAGAAAAGGCTATGGAGAGTGGACCAGACCTCATGTGAGGTTGAACATTCAAGAACTTGGGATAACATTGTGTCTGTGAGAGAGGAATTTACGATCGAAAGAACAAGTTGATCTTGAAGGACACAGTTCAGATGCTCAGGACTATCGGTGCCATCAATGGTGGGAGGGGGCATGGGGATGGAACCATCGACATAGCCTAGGAGTTGATGACCTTTGAGAAATGGAAGGATTTGAGCCTTCCAAAGGAGATAATTATTGGTGCTAAGTTTGATTGTAACAAGATGAGAAGCAGAGTTAATAATGGTGGGGGTAACAAACGGGGATGGGGTTTTTGGAGAACCCATGAATAGGCGCAGGAAGAAGATGGATGTAAGTCCTTTTCCAACGCTTTGATACCATAAAGAATTATAGGAAACAAAAGGAAAACTAAGAGAAGAAGACGCAGATAAGGTGTTTGAATTAATGCTTCATAGAATTGTTTTCATTTCTTAGTACATTTGACAGGCTCGATTTCCCTCTCATACAATTGCCTATTGACCCTAGATATTCACAACCAATTCACAACCAGAATTACATATTCATAATGATACCTTAGCACTGTTAAGATCGTCTAGAAGCTTCTATAATATTCCCTTGTGCATGGTTTGTTAGTCCTGCTGCTGCTCCACTGTCAAGTTTGTTGGAATGCTGTTGTGAGGTGGAACTTGCTGAGGTAGGTTGTAAGTGAGCCTTAATACACCTAACATCGGTCGAAACCGATCACCTGAGGAAGAGGAAAAGAACCAGCACATTGCTCAGCGCATTTCCAACCCAACAACAATCGCTTCCACAAACTTTTCCTCATTTGGGTTTCTCAGAATTTCCAAATTCTCCTCGGTCCCTAGCTGTGGCGGCTCAAATATGAAATCCACATCAACTTTCCCTTCATCCGAGACAGTCCCGTACATGAACCCGACACGTTTGACGATGAATGTGAGCATCTCGTTGATGTTGTACTGGAACCCATTGGAACAATTGCGGTTGAAGGAGATGAGCTTGCAATGCGGGATCTTCTGGCGCGTGACCTGCATCTACTTCACGATGAGGTCGTCCATGGTTGGGCTGGAAACAGTTCGCATCGTATGTGAGGAAAACAATGAAGCCGTGGGAGAGATTGAGCACAAAGAGAGGGGTAGAAGGGTTGGACTTGTCGGTGAATTTGAGAAGATCGACGGGGGTTTTGGCCAAGAGGAGAGTCTGATTGGTTGAGAGGGTCTGGTTTTGGGCTGGGATTCGAAGCGGGGATTGGATTAGGGTTTTGAGTTCAGAGACTGTAATTTGTGGGCTGTCAAGAGAAACTCACTCCAAGCCGTTGCGGCTTTGGGCTCTGAGCATCATAGTTGGGGACTGGGCAATTCTGGAATCTGCTTTCTTGAGGAAGGGGGAAGAAATGTTAGAAGAAATGTTAGAATCAATTAAGAGTATTAGAATCAATCAAACAAAGATCTAATCTTGCCCAGCTACGAGCAAATCCACATTGGCTGTTGCACCAAATCATCTTTGGAATTCATGTCCAGCAATCCACAGCTTTGAATGCACATGTTGAACCAAAGCTTTGAATACTGTACCGTACGTTGTACCAGTCAAGGCACTGTAACGAAATATTTCGATACCAGTACCATTTCGTGTACCGTTTCGGGATAGTCGATATATGAATAAATTATATATAAATACATATATATAAATTATAAATAGCCTAATCTGAATTGGGGGTAAAAAAATGAGCTTGTAGTTTGAAAAAAAAAAAGAAAAAGAAAAAATTAAAGGTCGAAATATCGGCTGGTATAGGCCGAAATATCGATTGGTACTGGCTGGTACGAAATATATGTAATACCTGTATTGGACTAGTGGTCGGTACGACATATACCGGCCGATATGGTAGGGCATTTAAAACAATGTGTTGAACTCTTCCATAGCTGCAAACAGACGAGGGTGGCCACCTCTGGGTTTTGAGTCATCTTTGATGATATTAAAATCTGCACAAAGAATCCACGGAAGCGTACCATGAAGAGTAGCCTCAAGATTCTCCCAAAGGGTTTTCCTTTCAGTGTGGTTGCACTTAGCATAAACAATGGTGATTAGAAAACATGGTCATTCTCCTCAACTCTCGTAGTAACATATTGATTAGACCCTTCCATCCATTGAATAGATACAGTTGAGTTCCACAACAATCAAATTTTTCCACCGTGCGCTTCATTAGTAACAAAGGAATCACAAATAAATCGGCCCAAATAATTAGGTATTTTTGCCTCTATCAGAAAAGGTTCAGCCACTGCTAAGATATTGGGACTATACTTTTTAACAATTTTCCTCAACCATGCCTGAGAAGTGCCCATACCCCTGAAATTCCAGAAAATAGTGGGACTAATCATAAATTAAGTTTTGAGGGGAGAATTACCACCCTGGTAGAGCTCATTTTCTAGGTCTTTCCAATTACTAGGCTTGGTCCCTCTGAGTCGATACAATATTCTTTGCTAATATCTTTCATAAGTCTATCGTGATCAGGTTTCAAATCGGATTGGAAATCATCGGGCAATTCCTTTTCATACTCAGCACTGGTCGGGAAATTCCTTTTGGAGAAATTCTATTTGAAGTATCCTCTCCACGTTTAAAGTTCAAATCTTTATTGGTGTAAATAATTTCTAGGAGTTATTGGACTGGAGAAACTCTATGCTTTGAATTTGTGCATCTTTTGAAGTTTGTCGAGACGTTATTCTAGACACCTGGTGCATCAGAGACATGGGGTTTCTTTAAGGTGGTGAATCATGGGATCCCTGTGGGTGTTCTGGAGGAGATGAAGGAAGCGGTGCGGAGGTTTCACAAGCAAGATACTGAGATTAAGAAAGAGTTCTATACCCGTGACCCCATTAAACCGGTTTTGTACAATACTAACTTTGATATGTTAGAATGTACAGCGGAAAAGTACCTCAAGCTCAGCTTATAAAATTGCTCCACAAGTTTCTCCAGATTGATAAATCCCAAGCATTTTCTCTTAGTGGCGAAGTGTACTACGTAGTATAAAAACTAGAGTCACACTCAACGAATCCACAGCTTAAATATTTTATCAAGAGAGAACAAAAAAGAGAGAATTTTGTTATTTCAGATGGTGCCAAAAACACAATTGAGGAGGACTATATATAGTCCTCCTCTGCACGGCTAGCCTTCAATTGCCTTGTGAAACGGCAGTAACGCATGGCTTTAAGCCATGCGTTACAAGCAAATAACGCATGGCTTAAAGCCATGCGTTACACTGCAGGAGAGGGTCAGCCCCATGTGGGCACCCCTCCATCTAACATCTCCCACTCGCACATAGTGGGCATGACCCCAGGTCAGCATCTCTCTAATGTTCTCAATCTTGTTCATACAAATAAATAGGCCGTGCGACCACCAAGCACATTTGTAGAAAAGAGGGAGTACATACACCAAATCTCTCCTAGAGAAGACCAGCATAATAACATCCCTAAAGTATCTGGTCATGTTCTAGACTCATTCGATCGCATCAAGATCAAGTATTTTTGAACCCTCTTGAGTTTAAAAAAAAAACTCAGAACAATGCTTGACTACCTCCAAATATTTCAATGTGTTCACAACCTTTAGCCGCTACCAAGATGTAGTGTCATTGTTTGAAGTCAGCAAACACTATCGAAGATACGATATCGAATAGTCTTCCCTTTGCACTCATATCACTCAATTTTGGTCGAACCGCTTTCCCAACAATGCCTCTTTAGACCGTATCAATCATGGCCATAGATAGCATACCAAAGTAGCAGACATCACAACCTCTATTTCGTGACATAGTCAAAAGTAAAGGACATTTAAAAAAAAAATGAGACTCACAGTGAGAAAGAGGGAAACATTTTACTCACTTACTTATTTGGTCGTATAAGCACATATAGTATGAAACAGATGCTACGGTGGATTTCTCTTTCTTAAAGAGCATATGTCTATATCAACACCATACAGATCTTAGTTTAGCCACTCCTTAAGCGTCTAACCCGAATTCCTCTATTTGCACGTCTCCAAGGCGTCAAAGAGGAACTCGCATCTGGCTTGCTACAGGCTACATGGATGGTGGGGTAACCCATACATAGTTCTATCAATGGACCTCATCTTAGCTCCCACTAAGGCGACATAACTTTGTGTCAACCAACTTATCCCTTTGGACAAGTACCTAGGGACACATTGTCTCATCTCTACTCACTACTTAAGCGCTAGAGGCGATCGCTCGTGTGAGTGAGCCGATCTAAGCCTATTGACATATCTTGTGTGTGTATTAAAGACAATACGATAAAGACAAGAACTGAATCATATTGTATTAATATCCCAAAGGAAATGTTACATCTTTATGTCATTTGAAATACAAATTACGTTTATAGTCTACGCAGTCCTAGATTCCTAACATGAGCCTCGAAGACATCTCTTGCTATAGGCTTCGTTAAGGGATCAGCAACCATGCGACTCGTAGAAAGATGTTTCAGAACCACTTCCTTTTGCGCTATCATGTCTCTGATGTAGTGATATATGATATCTATGTGTTTGGTTCCTCCATGATATTTTGAGTCCTTAGCATATGCGAAAGCTGCCATGCTATCGTAGAATATCGTCACCGGATCTGATGTATCCGTGCCAATGTCTAAATACTTGAGGAACCTCCGTAACCAAACAGCTTCTTGAACTGTTGTAGAACAAGCTATGTATTCTGCCTCCATGGTGGATAAAGCTATACAGGGTTGTTTCTTACTGCTCCATGTAATGGCGCCTTGGTTGAGTAGAAAAACATACCCAGTGGTTGATTTGCGCTCATCTAGGTCGCTGCCCCAATCGGCATCACTCTAACCTCTTAGCTGCAAATCTGAACCCTGATAGCACAACACATAGTCCGCAATTCCCTTGAAATATCGCATAATCCTTTTGACCGCTTTCCAGTGAGCTAGTCCGGGGTTAGATTGGAATTTACTCACTAAGCCAACTGCATAGCATATGTCAGGCCGAGAACACATCATTGTGTACATCAGACTACCCTCAACATTAGCATAAGGAACACGAGCCATCTTTTCTTTTTCTTTTTGAGTCTTAGGACACATCACTTTAGACAAGTTCTCGCTTCTTACAACAGGGGTGTCAATGAGTTTACATCCATTCATTAGGAAGCGCTCAAAAGTCTCTTTGAGCGATCTCTGTAGATTTTAACTCCTAGAATGTATTCTGCCTCACCTATATCCTTCATCTCAAAATTGAAGGATAACCACTCTTTTGTGGCGACTATCAACCCTTTATTATTTCCAGCTAGTAGTATGTCGTCAACATATAATGACAACATAATGAAATTCTTCTTAGACCTTTTGACATAGACACAATGATCCTCTGTGATCATCGTAAACCCATTCGAGAGAATGGCTTGATAGAATCTGAGGTACCATTGTCTAGATGATTGCTTTAGGCCATATATAGATCGTTTGAGCTTGCACACTTTGCGCTCTTGACCTTTGACCACAAAACCCGTTGGTTGATCCATATAGATCTCCTCATCTAGTTCTCCATTGAGAAATGTTATCTTAACGTCCATCTGGTAGAATTCCAAATCCATGTTTGCTACTATAGCTAGAATCAGGTGAATTGAGGCAAACCTCACCACTAGTGAAAAAGTCTCCTCATAGTCTATACCTTCCTGTTGGGTATATCGTTTCGCCACTAAGCGAGCTTTGTACTTATCTATTGATCCATCCGACTTGCGTTTGACCTTAAGAACCCATTTGTTCCCAATAGTCTTACGCCCTATTGGTAGATCAACCAGATCCCAGACCTGGTTAGTCTTCATAGACTCAATCTCACCATTAAGAGCTTTCATCCACTCATCTTTAGTAGAAGATGAGAGAGCCTCATAAATTGTTCTAGGCTCATCATCATCATGCGGAGCTACCATAAAAGCTTCCCCTTCAATCTCAAAACGACGACGGGGAATACTTTCACGTGTGCTTCTACGCTGCTGAGGTTGTTGTGATTGATTGACAAGTGATGTGCTCCCACTCGGATTCAAATAATTTGTAGGAGCTTGAAGAATTTCTTCCTCATTCTCAACTAAATTCCTTGGAGCACTTTCCTCTTGTTCCACAATCTCATGAAGTTCTAAACTCCTATCAACCTCACCTCTACTTGGAAACTTATCTTCAATAAAATCCACATCTCGTGACTCAATCTCAGTCACACTTCCATCAGATTGTTCACCTATTAATACATATCCTTTAGAGTGTTCTGAGTATCTTATAAAGATACACTTATTCCCTCTAGGGCCTAACTTCCCATATTTATGAGAAAGATCGTGACCAAAACCCGTTGAACCCCATGGCCGCAAGTTACTCAAATTGGGTTTCTTGCCGGTCCATAGTTCATATGGGGTGGAAGTTACTGATTTGGAGGGCACTCGATTAAGAATGTAGGCAGCAGTCAAAAGTGCATCCCGCCAAAAAGAAATTGGTAGGTTTGCTTGCGCCATTATTGACCTAACCATCTCAAGCAGTGTTCGATTTCTCCTTTCCGCCACGCCATTTTGCTGCAGCGTACTCGGCATCGTCAACTGTCTTTTGATTCCTTTTTCATCACAGAGCCTTTTAAATTGCTCAGATAGATATTCTCGTCCTCGGTCAGTTCTTAGAGCTTTTAAACTCTTGTCTAACTGATTCTCAACCATTCTTGGATATCGCCTAAAGCATTCCAATGCTTCAGATTTATGGGAGATTAAGTATACATGACCGTAACGTGAAAAATCATCTATAAATGTGATGAAGTAGACACCTCCGTGTCTTGCCCTCACACTCATTGGACCACAGATGTCTGAGTGGACTAATTACAGTGGAAAAGATGCTCTTGTGGCTCTTCCAAACGGTTTTCTCTTAGCTTTTCCCATTAGACAATGTTCACATGTGGGCAAAATGACCTTAGCGAGATTGCCTATTAGGCCTTCTCTAGCTAACCTAGCCATTCTATCTTACCCTATATGGCCAAGCCTAGCATGCTATTTATATGAATCCAAATTATCAGATGTAGAAAGAAAAGCAATAGACTCATTTATATTTGAATATTACAAATTCAAAATCATAAAACCATCTTGAAGAAAAACATTGCCATAAAACACATGGCCCAAATAAAAGGAAACATAATTGTTTTCAAATACAATTTGAAAACCAAGTCTTAATAGAGTGACTACAGAAAGTAAGTTTCGTCGGATCTCGGGAGCGTATAACACATTATGGAGGAAAAGTGTGCGGCCACCCCGCAGGTCCAGCTTGTAGGTACCAAGTCCCAGTACCTCCACGCTAGCTCCATTCCCCACCTTGATATCATGGCTCCCAGCTGGAATCCGGCGATACTCCAGAAATCTAACTCTGTCTAGCGCTATGTGTTCGGTCGCTCCTGAATCAACAGTCCACACAGGATAGGAGTGAGCAACCATCACATGGCTAGTTACAAAAATAATGCGAGAAAAGTCAGAGTGTACCTTCTTCGGCTCAGTGCAGTCACGAGCGAAGTGACCATTTTTTCCACAGTTGAAGCACTTTAATTTTGACTTGTTCTTCCCGCGCTTGCCCCTCTTGCTACACTGAGAAGTTTCTGATACCTTCTTAATTTGTCCAGCAGCTACCCCATTCTTGGACTTCTTGCGCTTAGGCCTTGATGCCTTATGTGAACCAGAATCAGCCACATAGGCCGTGTGATTGGGCTTGGCAGCCTCTAGGCGCTCAGCCTCCAATTCCAAGTCTTTGATATTCTCGTTATGCTTCAGGTTCTGGCTCATATTCTCCCAAGAATCATGGAATCTGGAACCTCAAAAAGTTTGATGAAAATCAAGTAGATTTGGTTGGGATGTAAAGGAGGAAAGTAGGGTTGCATGGGTCGATGGGTTACAGACGATCGAACATGAAGAAGAAAGCTAGATGAAATTAGAAAGTTATGTTTCATCTTTCTTCTTTATTCTTTCGTGCCTTTTGTACTTTTGTCCTTTTTGACCTGTTGTACCACGGTGACCCACCGAAGGATTTGGGAAATCAGTGCAGCATGCTCAAAATAACACATACAAATTTTCTCCTAGTGGGTCACCGTGGTACTTTGCCGAGCTTCTGCGGGAGTCTGATCCCACCAATCTTTATTGCAACAAATTGAGCCACGACACGGGGGCTGTCGAGACGAACCTACGTGCATACTTTCCTTAAGCCCTCTAGATCTCTTCCTTCTTCTATCTGGTTAATTAATTTCGTGTTCAAAATGTTTATTCCAATATCAGTAATGATGGATGATCTCAAACACCATTATTGACTTTAAACAATCCAAAAGCCTCGTAAATGCCAGCACTGATTGACCTGTTGTATAGTCGTCGTGAATAGATTTCTTTTAGATTTTTTGTCGCTCTCATTTTTATGAGAAAAAAAGATTTTTCTTGTTTCTTATTACATACTAGTACTGCTCGTCTTAATTTATGCAGCAGCTGGTCCATTTGAGTAGAACTTCCGCGGATACCAAACAAAAGAGGAAAAATGGTTGTCTAGCAGAGATGAAGTTACAACCACACTCAAGCCGGCGTGTTGGAAAAATGATAAACTCATGATATATATTGTAAGAATAACAAAAGGAATGGAAGAAGAAGCAGCAGAGAAATAGAGAGAAGAGTTGAGGAGAGAATCTTATGAGAGCATTGCCTCACTTCATTAATTCGTGGTAGCATGTACAAGTTGCAGCTGCCTTTATGTACAGAAAAAGAAAGAGTGACACTAGAGCCACCGCTCCCAGCGCTACCGTTAATGGTTTTGAGATTTTTATTTTTTTTGTATTTTCTTTTATGTATTTTTTTAACACATTTAAATATTTTTAAAAAAATAAAAAAAATTCATAATATTATTAAAAAGTACTTACTTAATCATTAAGTAAACAATACAGCGGTAGAAACCATTGATAGAAATCATTGGTAAGAGTAGTATTATTCAAAAAGAAAACAACTCTAACTAATTATAGAATAAAAGAATTTGTACAGCTGTCTAACTAACTCTGAATATATATAAAAGTACATTACAATTCATCTAAAAAAGGGACTTTCTAGTAATTTGACAGCAACATTCACACATGTAGTAGGTGCATTTGGTGCTGACTGAGGATGCAGATCAGGTCCATTAACATTGCCTTGAGCAGCTGAGCCTTGATGATCTTGTGTGGTAGTGATGCCATCTTGTGCATGCTGCTCTAATACCCCCACAAGATGGAGAATAGATATTTATTATTTCCATCTTGGATAAATGAGAATAAAGGGTATAGGATGGGAGGGATTTTGTGAATATGTCAGCTAACTGTGAGTGAGTGGAGACATGAGCAGTTTTGATGCTGCCTTCTAGGATTTTATCTCTTAAGTGACAATCCACTTCAATGTATTTTGTCCTTTCATGATAACTGGGTTGGTTGCTATGTAGAGGGCAATTTGATTATCACAAAGCATCTCAGCAGCTTGAGGATGAGGAATAAAGAGATCAGAAAGCAACTGCCTTAGCCATGTGAATTCAGTAGAAAGAGATGCCATTGTACGATATTCTGCTTCAGCAGATGATTGTGACACAACATTTTGTTTCTTTGAACTCTAAGAAATGAGGGAATTCCCCAAGAAGATGCAATAACCAGTTACTGATTTTCGTGTATCAAGGCAGGAAACCCAATTTGAGTCACAGTAACCTTATAAATGTACTGATGAAGTAGATGACAGAAGGATACCTTGACCATGAGCATTTTTAAGGTATCTCAGGACTTTATGAGCTGTAGTGAGGTGGGTGGTGGTGGGTTTGTCCATGAATTGGCTGAGGACTTGAATGGGGTAGCTTATATCTGGTTTGATGAGGGTGAGGTATAGAAGTCGACCTATAAGTTGCCTATAGGAGGTGGGATCAGCTAAGGGAGTGCCAGTGGTCTTGCTTAGCTTGTGATTTTGGTCCATTGGAATTTTCAATGGCTTAGAAGCTAAGTGGCCAGAATCAGCGAGTATATCTAGAGTATATTTTCTTTGGCAAAGATGAATGCTAGTTGGAGATCTAGCAACCTCAATGCCAAGAAAATATCTTAAGGATCCAAGGTCTTTAATTTTGAATTGGTGGTTCAAAAAGCTTTTGAGAACATAATTGAAATCAAGGGAATTGCTTGCAACTATTATGTCATCTACATAAACAAGCAAGGCTGTGAAATTGGCACCATTGATGAAACCAAACTGAATTAAGGATGTGGAGAATTTATCATACCATTGTCGTGAGGCTTGGTTAAGTCCATAGAGACTTTTAAACAATTTGCATACTTGGCCAGGCTTGCCCTTTTGATATCCAGGTGGCATTTTCATGTAAATTTCCTCCTTAAGTTCACCATGGAGGAATTCATTGTTGACATCGAATTGTTGAAGATGCCAACCTTTGAGTGTAGCTATGGCAAGAATGGTTTTGACAGTGACTGTCTTGACCAGTGGTGAAAAGGCCTCATGGTAGTCCACCCCTTCTTGTTGGTTGAATCATTTGGCAACCAGTCTTGCCTTCTTTCTCTCGACAGTACCATTGGAATGAAACTTGATTTTGTAGACATATTTGCAATCAATAGGGACTTTGCTAGGGGCAGATCAGTGAGGATCCATGTGTGATTAAGTTCCAATGCCTCAAGTTCGGTTTCCATTGCTTTGCACCAATCAGGGTCTTTGGCAGCTTGTTTATATGAATGTGGATCATGGGTGGATGAGATGGTAGCAAAAATTGAAGAGAAAAATGGGTGATAAATGAGCATATGACATAGAAGCTGATAAGGGAAATGGTATACCTGATGAAGAGGATGCCATGTCCACAGATTGAGCAGGTGAGATGGAAGTGGCTTGTTGGCAATGAAAGTCTTTAAGGTATTTAGGTGCTTTCCTTGTTCTAGTTGACCTCCTAGGAGGAGGATGAGGTATGGAGGGTGAAGGTGATTGTAAGGAAGAGAAAGGTTTAGGAATAATTGGTTCAGGAGACAAAGATGATGGAGAGGTAGGTGTTGGAGATAATGACATGGTGGTAGTGGTTGAAGGTGATGGATTTGAGAATGGAGTGGTATGTAAAATGGGAGGGGAAGAAGGAGGAACTAGCTGATGATGGTTAGCTGAGGAATGAGGTGAATTATGAAAAGGAAAAATATTTTCATAAAAGGTAACATCTCTAGAATGAAAAATTGCTTTTGTAGTAAGATCAAGTAATTTGTAGCCTTTTATCCCAAAAGGGTAATCAAGAAAAACACACTGCCTGCCTCGAGGATCAAATTTTGTTATATTTTGAGAGACAGGAAAGGCAAAACATAAGCATCTTAATATTTTCATGTGAGAATATGTAGGTGGTGAATTAAATAGAAATTCAAAGGGAGTTTTATTGGAGAGAAGATGGCTTGGAACCTGATTGATGATATAAGCTGCAGTGAGAATGCAGTCAGTCCAATATTGGTTGGGAAGGTTAGATTGAATCTTAAGGGCTCGAGCTATGTTTAAAAGGTACTGATGCTTTCTCTAGACAATCCCATTTTGTTGGGGGAGTTTCCACACATGTTTTGTGATGGTGATACATTTCTTATTGAAAAAGTTCTTCATTTGAAATTTAAGGCCATTGTCACTTCTAAGTACTTGGATTTTGGTGTGAAATTGTGTTTCTACTAAATTAGAGAAAGCTTTAATGCATGATCTGGTATTAGATTTGGCTTTGAGGAGATATATCCAAGTACATCTAGAAAAGTCATCCACAATGGTTAAAAAGTATTTGGAACCATCATAAGCTTCAACTGAGTTAGATCCCCATATATCACGGTGAACAAGTTAAAAAACATGGCTGCTTTTATGAGTGCTAGTTGGAAATGGAAGCCTATGATGCCTTGCAAGGGGACATACATGACAAGGGTTTGTATCATAAATAGTGAAATTGTGGTTTCCGATTGAAGAGTCATTGATTACATTTAACTTTGAAATGGGTGTATGACCCATTCTATAATGCCAAACATCAGAAATGTGATCAACACTCGTGGAAATAGTAGAAACAGAAATTGTTTTGTGTAAGGAATTAGCAAAATGATCAAGTAGAGTTGTGGGAGACACTGGTTCAACAAGCAACTAGTAGTGGCTATCCTTTATCTCACCCATGCCAATTGGATCCATGACAAAAGCTCCTGAATAATACAAAGTTGTGAAAGGAAAATGAAGCAACAAGAAAGTGAATTGGTTAGTTGTTTTGATGAGATGAGATTAAAATTGAAAAATGGAACACATAACACATTGTGTAAAATAAATTAATGTGTTAGTGAGTTGGACACTGCCAACATTGGTGACAGGTGCTGTGTGACCATTAGGAAGTCTAACTACACAAGAAACTTGAGAAATAATGGTTGAAAAGAAGGAGGTGCTATAGACCATATGATATGTAGCACTAGTGTCAATGATCCAAGGTGATTGTGTGGAAGAGTGAAGTGCTGGAGTGAAAGAAATAAGACACACAAAATAGTACCATTCATGGTGGGAGGATGATTACAATCTGCCTGGATATGGTTGACTGAGTGATTAGCAATGGAACTTCCTTTGACTTCAATAGAGATAAAAGCTACAGATATTGGTCCTTAGTAAAGGTCAAGTTGTCACCTGATGAGTCCTCTTGCTCGAGTGAAGTCATATTGGTAGAAGAGAAACCAAGTGGCTTACCCTTTCCATGCAACTTGTGCCTTGGTGGGTAACCATGTAATTTATAGCATTTGTATGCTATATGTCCTGTCATATGACAGTGTGAGCAAGTGGGGGGTTGGGCATTTCCTACTTTGAAGCAGGTGTCTAGAACATGGCCTTGAATTTTGCAGTGAGTGCAAAATGGCCTATCATGCCTTGGTGGTTGAGGTGATTTAGGAAATGGTTTGTGTGAGGTATATGGTTATTTGACAACAAGGGCCATTGAGTCAGGAGAGGGGAGTCCAGACAGCATGAGATGCTGCATTTATTGCTGTTGGATCATGGAGAAAATTTTATTAATGGGAGGTAAGGGGTCCAAGAGCATTATTTGGTCACGGGTAGCATTGTAGGAGTCATTGAGACCTATGACGAATTGTATAACACAATCCCTTTGATATCTGTTAAGTAAAACAAAAAGTTTGCCACATGTACAATCAAGCATAGGGTCATACATGGTAAGTTCATCCTATAAGGTTTTAAGCTTACCAAAGTAGACATGAACAAAGTCATTCTCTTGTTGCAAACCTGCCAAAGCCTTTTTGAGCTGAAAGATTCGATGACCATTTTATTGGGTGAAGCAATCTTTTAGCTCATCCCATATCTGTTGTGCATTATCCACTAAGGCAATGCTAGATTTAAGGGTTGCGTTGATTGAGTTGTGTAGCCAGGAAACTAATAAATCATTGCAACGTTCCCAAGCATCATGGAAAGGGTTAGTGGTAGCTCTGGGTTTGAGCAAGGTGCCATTGATAAACCCAAGCTTGTTCTTGGCACTAATAGAACCTACACATGGCTCTGGACCAAGTGGTATAGTTTTCTACAATTAGAAGGTCAAGGACCAAGGGAAGGGAAGGGTTATCCCCATGATCAAGGCGATATGGGTTGAGAATGTTTGTGAAATCCAAATACACAAGTTTGGTTTCATTACTAGCCGTTTGAAAAGAAAACACACTTTGTGGCTCTTGATACCATGTAAGAATAACAAAAGGAATGGAAGAAGAAGCAGCAGAGAAATAGAGAGAAGAGCAGTGGAGAGAATCTTATGAGTGTATTGCCTCACTTCATTAATTCGTGGTAGCATATACAAGGTGCAGCTGCCTTTATGTACATAAAAGAAAACAACTCTAACTAACTAAAGAATAAAGGAATCTATACAACTGTGTAACTAACTCTAAAAATACATAAAAGTACATTACAAGTCATCTAAAGAAGGGACTTTCTAGTAATTTGACAGCAACATTTACACAAGCAGTAAGTGCATTTGGTGCTGACTGAGGATGTAGTTCAGGTCCATTGACATTGCGTTGAGCAACTGAGCCTTGATGATTTTGTGACTTTGTGGTAGTGATGCCATCTTGTCTAACCTCACTGGTGTTGGCCCGCGGTGGCCATTCGTCGTGCACCCAGGCGCACGATGCCATGCACGCAACAAGAAACTTGCAGCCTCTAGCCACGAGCACGGTTGTCTCGTCGGTGGTCACTATGTGAACCGCCGGCTCTCTTTGCATCAGTCGCTACGTGAACTGTCAACGGGGGTTGTTGTCTACCCACCCCATGTTCACCCCCCACTATGTACATGGGAGTTCTACGGTGGCACTGTGTCCACACGAAGAGAACTTGTTCCCGAACCAAGCTTGGTCTCTAGCTCCGACACCACCTACCCGGAAGTCACTAGCTTGGAAACAGCTGCTCGGAAGTCATTAGACAACCTGCCCTACCTCACCTGCACAGGAAAGTGAATAGAAGGCTTTTGACGACACAAAAGCCGGTGTCAAAGGAGTGGTAGATGCTGGGGTTAATGAGATCCCTCGTATATTCCATTTACCACCGGACAGCTTCGACAAGAACTTAGTTTCTGACCTTGACAATCAGTTCAGCACAATTCCTGTCATAGATATCAAAGGCATCGAAAAAGATGTAACGAAACGCAAGGAGGTTGTGGAAGCGGTTCGTGATGCATCAGAGACATGGGGTTTCTTTCAGGTGGTGAATCATGGGATCCCCGTGGGTGTTCTGGAGGAGATGAAGGAAGGGGTGCGGAGGTTCTACGAGCAATATACTGAGATTAAGAAAGAGTTCTATAACTGTGACCCCATGAAACCGAACAAAATCTAGATGTAAATTTGAGGGAGTTCACTAGTATTTTTTTTATAATTTTTTTAAGTACATTTAATATTTTTTTTTTATTCTTCTATTTAAATATATATATATTTATACATCAATATATATGTTTAAATAAAAAGATAAAATTGACAAATCATATATTAGTGTATGATGTAAGGGATGATAGCAGAACTGTTATTGGGATTATAGATTTCAAACGTGCACTTTGATATAGTCCAATCCAACGTAAAAGGATTATCGATGACCCCCATCAAGCAAACTTGTCCAAAAGGTTATCGATGACCCCATTAAACAAGTTTATCTACAGTTACGTACTTATAAGGATAGAAACTTTTATCGGTCTATGTTTTGAACAGATCAATGTATAAATATAATTGGACGAGATTTTGGACGAGTTCAAATGATTGTTTTAAAATTTTGGAAGGTCAATAATACTAAAAAAAATGAGGGAAAGGTATATATGTTTTAACAAAGAGAATTGTTATTTGAAAGTCTTTATATCACATATCATCTAAATAATATAATTTGATTTGTAAGATTTTAAATTTTTTTTTTTTTAAAGAGTTTGGCTCACATGTCTACAAGTGACCCATCCCTATCTTTTTTTTATAAAACCTTCACTTATGACGGAGGAATATCATAACAAATGAAACCAATACACCCAAAACCATGTTTAAAACCCAAACAAACTATGATAGGTCCCAACACAGAGGATAAATTAAATATACTAGGATAGTTGTTCTCTTCGGGTGAGAAAGTACCACAATTTGACTCAACAATGTTCGATCCTTCATTAATAATTATCTTCTGCTTAAATAGCAGAATTACACCGAAATAAAAGGAAACAATAAAGCAAACTTGCGGACTGACTTGCAGAACAATAATGGAAAATGCGGACTGACTTGCGGACTAAGAACCAAAACTGCAGCTCCGAAACAGAGCCTAAAACATAATAAAAACAGAGCTTAAAAATAGAATGCTTAAAAATAGAATGACACTAACGGAAATCATCCGCTTCGTGCGCTCGTGCGGACTTCATGCGCGCTTCGTGCGTATAAGCTCACTGACCAGTGATGCATGCTACGCTCGTGCGCACTTCATGCGCGCCTCGTGCGTATATGCTCAAGGACCCAGTCATGCTGCATGCCTTCTTCCCGTATTAGATCATCCCAAATATTTGGGATTTGGTTTACGGGGTCTTGTGGAACGACGTGGCCTATCATTACTTCCCCCAACAAGCGGATCCTTGTCCTCAAGGTCCAGACGCGGGAACATTTCCTTCAGCTCGGCTGTTGATTCCCACGTTGCCTCTTCGGGTGGAAGGTGTTTCCATTGCACCAAGCCTTCTTCAACCAGCTGAGTCCCTTGCTTGAGCCATCGGTAATCTAAAATAGTTTGAGGTTCTAAGATGACTACCCCATCGTCAGAGAAAGGTGGTAGCTCAACTCGTTTAGTTTCAGCCCTCTCCCGGTTGACGTCCTCATTAAGCTGGTAGCTTTTAAGTAGCGATACATGAAACACCGGGTGAATGCGTGCTTCCTTCGGCAGCTTTAATTTATATGCAACTGGCCCAATTTTCTCGAGAATCTGATAGGGTCCGAAAAAACGGCTAGCAAGTTTTTGGTGGACCCGTTTAAAGACCGTTTGCTGGTGATATGGATGTAGCTTCAAAAGCACCCAGTCACCAATATTGAACGTAATGTCCCTCCTTTTTTGATCTGCCAACTGCTTCATTCGATTCTGCGATCTCTCTAAATTTACCTTCAATTGCCGTAGCAGTTCATCTCGGCGCATGAGTTGTTGGTCAACTTCGTGTACTGGAGAGAGACCATCTTTGTACGTCGGAATAGAGGGTGGTAACCGCCCATATAGCGCCTGGAAAGGAGTCATTCCAGTTGAAATGTGGTATGTTGTATTGTACCAATATTTAGCCCAAGGTAAGTATGAACACCATTTCCGGGGCCACTGATGAACAAAACACCGTAGATACTGTTCGACGCAACGGTTGACGACTTCCGTTTGGCCATCCGTTTGTGGATGGTATGAGGAACTGAGCTTCAGTTTGGTGCCCGACATCTTGAAGAATTCTTGCCAAAAATTGCTGATGAAAATCGGATCCCGATCGCTAACAATTGACTTGGGCATCCCGTGAAGCTTGATATGCCTTCAACAAATTTTTCTGCCACATTTTTTGCAGTGAAAGGATGGCTTAAGGTTAGGAAATGTGCAGACTTACTGAATCTGTCGACAACCACCATTATAGTGTCTCTTCCTTGTGAGGTTGGTAACCCTTCAATAAAATCTAGGGAGATGTCGTCCCATACTTGGCACGGAATGGGTAGTGGCTGGAGGAGTCCGGCTGGAGCCAAGGTTTCTGTTTTAATTTTCTGGCAAACTTCACATCCTTTTACGTAGTTCTGCACTGCTCCATGCATCCCCGGCCAGTAAAATTGCTGTCCCAGCTTCTTAAATGTACGTAAGACACCCGAATGACCCCCCCACCTTGGTGTCATGCATCTCGTGCACCAATTTAGCCCGTAAGGCTGTGTCGTTCGGAACAATAATTCTGCCTTTGTAACGTAAGAGTCATTTGCACCAGGTATACGAACTTCCAGGTTGTTCCGTGGCCACACGGCTTTTTGCTTGGATGTAGGGGTCCTTTTCTGCAGCTCTTTTAATTTCTTCCCACAAGCTAACTTGCGGAAAAAAAATATTTTGAAGGACGGGACTGCCCTGTTTTCGAGAGAGAGCATCAGCAGCAGAGTTTTCTCGGCCCGGTTTGTATGTAATTTCATAATCGTACCCCAACAGCTTAGCGACCCATTTTTGTTGCTCCGGAGTTGCTATTCGCTGCTCTAAAAAATATTTGATTGATCGGTCTGAATATAGAATTTCTGGCCTAGAAGGTAAGGCCGCCATGTACGTATGGCTTCGATGATAGCCAACATTTCCTTAGCGTACGTCGACCAGGATTTCTTAGCCACTCCGAGAGCTCGGCTCATGTATGCCACTGGCTTGCCACATTGAGATAGAACTGCTCCGATGCCTTCTCCCGACGCGTCCGTTTCGATAGTAAAAGATTCATTGAAGTTTGGCATGGCCAATATAGGAGTGGTCGTCATGGCCCATTTGAGAGCAAGAAAGGCACGTTCAGCATCCTCGTGCCATCCGAATTGCCCCTTTTTGAGAAGATTGGTGAGAGGTCTAGCTATGATACCGTAGTTTTTGACGAACTTCCGGTAATAACCTGTCAAGCCTAAAAAACCACGTAGTTCCGAAATGTTAGTGGGTTGTGGCCAGGCTACCATAGCAGCAATTTTATTGTCATCCACTTTCACGCCTTGACTAGTGATGATGTGCCCCAAGTACTCCAGTTCTTGCTGCCCAAATGCACATTTGCTAGATTTTACAAAGAATCGATGCTGCCTCAATATTTCAAAGGTTTGCCTTACATGTAATAAATGGTGGTCCCAATCCGGACTATAGATTAGAATATCATCAAAGAAAACTAATATAAATTTTCTAAGATGCGGACGAAAGATGGAGTTCATGATAGCTTGAAATGTTGAAGGCGCGTTACATAAACCGAACGGCATTACTAAGTATTCGTAATGACCATTATGTGTCCGAAAAGCAGTTTTATGGATGTCACTTGGTTTAACTCGTACCTGATGGTAGCCCGCTCGCAGATCGAGTTTGGTAAAATACGAAGCACCGTGGAGCTCATCCAACATATCATCTATTGTTGGTATCGGAAATCGATCTTTAATGGTTGCGGCGTTGAGTGCCCGATAATCTGTGCAAAAGCGCCAATTCCCGTCTTTCTTTTTTACTAGCAATACGGGTGATGAAAATGGGCTAGTGCTGGTTTGAACAAGCCCCGATTGCAGCATATCCTGGACCTGCTTTTCGATCTCATTTTTCTGATAATGTGCGTACCGATAAGGCCGAACGTTTATTGGTTCGGTTCCTTCCTTAAGATAAATGCAGTGGTCGACTTCCCTTGGTGGTGGTAAGCATGAGGGCTCTATGAAGAGATCAGAAAATTCCTGCAGTAATTTTTGCAAGCTTGGATGAATCTTCATCGGTGGTTCCGCTTGAGCGATCTGGAAGCATAACGCAAACAGCGTTTGACTGGGGCGACATTCCTTGGTTAGCTCCTTGAGTGACGCGGCTTGGATGTCTTGCCCGTCGACGCCGATTAATCTCCTGGGTTGATTTTCCCATAAAAATTCCATGGTCAACTGTTTCCAGTCGCACACCACGACACCAAGTAATTCAAGCCATTGAATCCCAAGTACTACGTCCAAGCCTGTGAGAGGTAGGGAATAAAGAGTTAAGGAAAACACAGTGCCCTGCAAATTGATTTGTACCCCTTCAAACCTTCCTTGACATTTAAGAGATTCTCCATTGGCAACCCGAACGGGAAAAGTCTCTGTTGGAATAACCGGTAATCGCAGCAAGTTAGCTAAACGCTCACTCAGGAAATTGTGAGTTGATCCGCTGCCAATTAATATAATGACGTCGTGGTCACCGATTCTAGCCGCTACTCGCATGGTCTTGGGCGCTGACCAGCCCGTTAATGCATGCAACGTAATCTCTGGTTCTAGATTTTCCTCCTGGTGTCTTCCCGTATTTCTTTCTTCATTGACTTCATCATCGATAACGTTGTTATCGTCCTCGTAGCCTTCCAACATTAGTATCCGGGGCCCTTGACATCTATGACCTGCAGTAAAACGTTCATTACAATTGAAACATAAACCTTGGAGACGTCGTCGCTGCATTTCCTCCCAACTCAGTCGTCGAACTGGAGCGCCATGTGCTGCCCGATTTGCTGGTGGAAGAACTGGGGGAGCTCGTAATGGAGGGGCAGGTCGTAAGACCCTCCTTTGTCTCATTAGTTGATCATCTCTCATCCTTGCAAAACGTATAGCATCTTTCAAAGTTTGTGGTTTAAACATACGGATTCCATCCGAAATTTCTGTCTTCAAACCACCCATGAAGGTGCCCACCAAAGCCTTCTGTGTCCAATCTTTGACCCGATTGCCTAATTGTTCGAATTCCCGTTGGTAATCACGCATGGAACCCGTCTGCCGAATATGGGACAGCGCCTCGTCAAAGTCTTCACAGTCTGATGGCCCAAAACGCGCCCAGAGTTCCTCTTCAAAATCGATCCATGACAGAACTCGACCTTCATCTTGAAAAGTCCTGCGAATCCATTGCCACCACTGGTTGGCTTCTCCTTCCAAATGGTAAGATGCTAAAGAAACTTTTTGGTTGTCGGGAGTATTTTGGAATTCGAAAAACTGGTTTACACGGTTGAACCATTCCGTCGGATCATCTCCTGAAAATCGCGGAAATTCTAATTTTGCCGTTTTGGAGGATACCACAAGTCGTCCCCCATTGTGACCTTCACGGTGTTGATTACCTTGGTTTGGAGGTTCTTGGTTGGCAAGGAGCACATCAGAGAGACGGTTAAGAGTCTCTTCAACGTGTCGCAATCGATCCGCCATGCCCAGCTCCATTCGGTGTAGCCCCTCTTGAACTTCACCGAGTCCAGCCTCCAGATGTTCAATTCTCTCTTTATTGGTTCCCATAGTAAAATGAACCTGGCTCTGAGGCCAATTGATAGGTCCCAACACAGAGGATAAATTAAATATACTAGGATAGTTGTTCTCTTCGGGTGAGAAAGTACCACAATTTGACTCAACAATGTTCGATCCTTCATTAATAATTATCTTCTGCTTAAATAGCAGAATTACACCGAAATAAAAGGAAACAATAAAGCAAACTTGCGGACTGACTTGCGGAACAATAATGGAAAATGCGGACTGACTTGCGGACTAAGAACCGAAACTGCAGCTCCGAAACAGAGCCTAAAACAGAATAAAAACAGAGCTTAAAAATAGAATGCTTAAAAATAGAATGACACTAACGGAAATCATCCGCTTCGTGTGCTCGTGCGGACTTCATGCGCGCTTCGTGCGTATAAGCTCACTGACCAGTGATGCATGCTACGCTCGTGCGCACTTCATGCACGCCTCGTGCGTATATGCTCACGGACCCAGTCATGCTGCATGCCTTCTTCACGTATCAGATCATCCCAAATATTTGGGATTTGGTTTACGGGGGTCTTGTGGAACGACGTGGCCTATCAAACTAGGATCCCCCACAAATAATTACCCTGCAATACCCAGCACATCAACTTATATCCTGTGTCTTACATATGCCGTACCATTAAATCCAACCCATATAGCGCTCTCACCACACAAGGTAAATTAGCGGACTCAAAAATAAGCCACTCCTCCCCCAATGCACCCAGCTTTGCCAACTCATCAGCCACTTTATTCCCTTCCCTAAATATATGTTTAATAGAGACATTGAGTTCATCGAACAATGTCAACACCTTATCCAAGAAATCTCACAAATACCACACTGTAAAAACTTTAGTAATCAACCAAGAAACCACAATCAAAGAATCACACTCAATATCAATGAAAGAATAACCCCACTGCCGGCAGATTTTTAATCTCTCTACAACTGCTAAGCTCAGCTTCATTATTAGTACAAGAACCAAAAAATGATGAGAAAGCAAAAACTAACCTCCCTTCATGATCCCGAAGAGCGCCGCCTCCCCCACTAGGTCCCGGGTTGCCCAGAGAGCTGCCATCTAAGTTTAATTTCCACCTACTAGCAGTAGGTTTCAACCATCTTACGCATAAAGCTTTATTAGGCCTCAGCTCCACAGGTGTAATCCCCACCCTTTTCAGAACCTGCACATCAACATCCGGAAGCCTCTTCACCTTAGAAATCTTGGCTACAATAGACTGCACCCAATATTTAATAGTATTCCAAGCTTGATGTACAGATTCACATATACCCTCCATGCGCGCAAGACAACGCCTTTTCCACACCTTCCATATAACAATAACAGGAATTAAACCCGACATACTACCAACCTGGGAATTCCTAGATGCTCTACAAAACCAAAGTTGAATCCTATCCTTCCAAGGTTGATGTGCCAAGAAAGGAACCCCCACTTCAATAGATACTTTTTTCTAGAGCTCCCTTACAAACTCACCACTTCCAAGAAGATGTTCCAAGTCTTCCTCATGCCCCTCCTCACAGTAGCTGCACCGAGACAGTAGGAATTCCCAGTTGATGAATTCTCTCATCCACACTTAGACATTCAAAATAAGCTTTTCATATAACTATTGACATTTTTTTGGGAATATCACTATGCCAAATCCACTTTGCCCAATCAAATCTGGGCATCTTGAGCCTTAGAACCTCCCAAGCTGATTTTACTGAGAACGTACCCTATTTTTCTGGAAGCCAAAAGCAAGATATCGGCCTTCTCATTCCTTGAACTTCCCACATGCTCCATAATCTCACTAACTCGATTCAAACCCACCAGTGCCTCCAGCCTCTCAACGTCCCATCTATCATTTACCACCATATCTCTAATTTTAAGCTTCGGATTTTCTATCAAAGTAGCACCTGCACACAGCGGCCCTTGTTCCAGAAATTTATCAAACCACAATGAAATGTTCCCCTCACGAACCTTCCATTTAGTATTTTGCAGCAGCAATGGAAATCCCTCTACTATCCTTCTCCAAAATCTAGAGCCCTTAATATCGTCAATGGACAAATCAATTTGCCCATGTTTAACATACTCAGCTTTAAAAAATCTGGTCCAAAGATTATCTGTGGTCAATAGGTTCCATCCAAATTTCAGAAATAAGGATTTTTGTACCTCTTCAAGATTCCTGACCCCAAGACCCCCTTCCTTTATGGGAAAACACAGCTTATTCCAAGCTCTCCAATGCCTCTTACTTCTACCATCATGCTACCCCCAGAAAATTTTTGCAAAAAGGCCATTAAGCTTCTTGAGAACAGTTTTAGGAACCAGCAAAACGGAAAATAAATGAAGCGGTAAAGTCGTTAGAACATGCCTTGGCAAAATCAGCCTTCCCCCCAGAGACAAAAGTCTACTCTTCCACTCAGATAATTTATTTTCGACTCTCTCCAGCAAAGGCAAAAAATATCTAATTTTTAATCTACCATCCACTATTAGCGCTCCCAAATACATAAAAGGAAACACCCCCTCAGAAAAACCAGTTTCCTCCCGTATTTCCCGAGCTCTACCACCTGACAAATGCTTAGAGAAAAATATTTCTGACTTTTCATAATTCACCCTCTGCCCTGACCAGCATTCATAATCCTTCAAAACACCCATCACACACCTAATCGACCTCCTGCTACCATTAGCGAAGACCACCATATCATCTGAATACAATAGATGATTTATACGTGGGGCATTCACGGGATGAGAATAAGGCTGAATACCCCTCTCCAGCATCCTTAAATTAAGCAATCTAGAGAAAACCTCTTCCATAAGAATAAAAAGGTAAGGCGACAATGGATCTCCCTGTCGGAGTCCATGTTTTGATTGGAAAAAATCCCGGTAAGTGCCATTCATCATGACGGAGAACCACACCTTTGTTACACAATTATTAATCAACTTACGAAAAGAAACCGGGACACCAATCACTAGCAGAACATGATCAAGAAATCTCCAATTTACTCTGTCAAACGCCTTATTCATGTCAATTTTTAACATAATGTTACCCCCCTTAACCTTCCTGTGTAATAGTCCCGTTATCTCTTGGGCAAGGGAAATATTGTCAAAAATACTCCTACCCTTCACAAATGCCCCTTGCTCAGGTGAAATAATATTTCCAAGCAGCCCAGCCATACGATTCACCAGAAGCTAAGAAAACACCTTATAAATAACGTTACAGAGACTTATGGGTCTGAACTTATCAAAGCTTTGAGGATTTTTTACCTTAGGAATGAGCACAAGGTACGAAGCTGTGTAATATCTTGGAAGCTCTATGCCTTGGAAACCCCCAAGGGTCTGCCTTGAAATATCTCGAAAGCTATGTAATATCTCGGAAGCTCTATGCTTTGAAATTTATATTTCAAATCAAATTATGTCACGTGAATGTTGTGTAGTGAAACCCCTAAGGGTCTGCATGTAACCACGATTTTCCTCCGCCACAAGTAAAGGCTATCATTAAATTTGGAGTACCTTCCTCTTAAAAGAAAAGAAAAAAGTGGTAAAACCCTTGGGCTTGGGGCTATGTTCCTTTAGGTCTAAGGTTCAAACTCCCTTGGGTGCAAACAATCTCTAAGGGCCATCGGACTAGAGAATCTCCTTGTTGAGGGCCTGTGCACCCCTCGAGATTAGTTGAGATGCTATTCCTGGACACCTGATAATGGCTTTTGTTAGGAAAAAAAAAGTTAAATTTTTAAAATAAATTGATCCACATGGCTGATTACTCCTTTTGGCCCTATGCATAATTCCGACAACTGCCTTGACTCGAATTATTCAGTCTAGTTTGTTATCACTAATACGACTGATGTTAATTTGGTTGTTGGACCAAACTCAACTCATTTCAAACCAATTTTTTGATGGAACCCATTACTTTTTCAATTTTTCATAAAAAGTTGAAACTTATCTCTTTGTACTTTATACATTTCTACTTAAAAGGTTAAACCTATCTCCATCTAAAAAAGTTAAATCCATCTCAATGAGACCCACAAAATACTACTATTCACAATACAAGTCAGCTCATTTCAACATCCAAACACAACCTAAATGTAAATAAGTTGAAATATTAATTTGAATGTATGAAGTAATTAAGTTGAGATGAGTTTAACTTTTAATAGAAAATTGAAAAAGTAATGGAACCCATCAATAACTAAATTGATCAGATGGATTGATATAATTTTAACATCCATATGTAGCTTTAAAATTATGCAGCTTGTGTTGTTTAAAAGATACAACTAACCTTGAACCTTACCAAAAAAGGACAATGTTAGGGTGCATACCAAATGTGCATCCCAAATATGCATGCAAGTGCAAATGATTTTTTTTCCTTTTAAATATTTTTTTAAAAGATAAAAAAATATAAATTCAGTCATAGTCAATTTCTTAACCATTAAAAAAATTAAAAAATTAAAATATATGAATGAGCACATTTGGAAATCATAGTAGTATTTTCCATAAAACAATTATGTATACTTCATTTTCAGTCGTCTAATGATCAGCACCATATAATTTATAAAAATCCAAGAGCTCTAAATACTTTTTTTTTAAAAAAAAAAGGAAAATTGATTGATCTAGCATTCTTTTACCGTTTGTTTTATAACTTTATATTAAATTAAGGAGGATTTTATAAAATTAAAATTCATTTATATTAAAGAGACATATTTGTATGAATTAAATATAAAATAAATTGTAAAAAAGTTACAGATATGTTATTAAAAAATAAATGGTATCTCCAAGCTACCTCAAGTTTCGGCTTCAGTTGAATCTGATACAACCAACCACACAGCTGAACTGAAAGATTTCAAGTAATCTTTCAAGGTTGATGTGCCAAGAATCTTTCAAGGTTGATGCCGCGGGGGTTCCCCACTGCCCATGGGGAACCCCCGCGGCATCGGCTGATGTGGCAGTCGATATATTTAAAAAAAAAATACAACCAGGCTAAAGTTGAGGAAACAATGAAGACAGGCTACAAATCACAACCAGACCGAAAATCACAAATCGTTAAAGGTTTCAAAACGTTGATCTGTGTTTGTCACTGTGGCACCCATTATTTCTTTACCACCAAAGCTCACAAATTTACTCCTGGTAGCAGTTGTTTTGGAACAAATCGAGTGGGTCTTCCAACTTGCTGCAGATGGTGTATAGAGCTAAATGTTACTTTTCATTTCTTCCAACTTCCAACTTGTTTTGAAGCAAACCGAGTGGGTCTTCCAACTCAGAATCGCAATTTGGTACTTTTTATCTTCTAGGTTTGTTCGTACTCAGAAAACAATCTAAACATTTCAAGGGTTTCGATTATTGTTTTGCACGAACATTATATTTCAAATAAAGAAATTTGGGATCGTTCGGCTACAGAAAAATCCCCAAAAATAGCTTCGACTTGAATGCATAGAACGGATTTCTTTGAAGCTTTTTTTATGTACTTTTTTCACAGAATTATCATGCGAAGAAGAAGACTTTGGTTCTCTATCAAAGGAAGGGATGGAGGGGGCAGACTTTGGTTTGAGGCAGAGGAAGGGAGGGAGGGTCGCCTTTGTCTTCAGTGGGAGATCAAACTGAGGGAGGGAGAATAAGAATCTTGGGGAAGACGAAGGGGGTACCTCTGTGCTTTGAGGGAAAGGGGAGAATGAGTGAAATCGAGAGGGAGAATGAGAGGAAGAAGATGCCAGAAAAAAATTAATAGAGAGACAGAGAGGGAACAAAACGAAGAGGAGAAAGGTTGAAAAATAAATAATTTTTTTTTTTATAAAAAGTAGAGCCCGGTTACGTCGGGGTTCCCCAGCCCGATTGTAAGTAGAGTTTCTCATCACAATGAGACCCAACTCAGTATTCATGTTACAAGAAATACTATTAATCATATATGCATCATATATTAATAAATAATTTATTATTTGAGTAATGCTACGTACATTGATAATTTTATTTATATTTTTATTTATAAGATTGATTTTATTAATATTTTTTAATTCAAATTTTAAATTTTAAATTTCATGACTTTTAGCATATCAATAAATTACACGTGGAGAAGTAAGTTTTTTATAAGGGTAATGCTAGCGGGTTGTCTAGAGTGCCCTCTAGTGTATTTATTTATTTTTTATATTTTTATAACTTTTTAACATCCTTAATCTTTTAAAAAAAAGAAAAATAAATAAATAACTTCACTAATAATCATTTCCTTAACCATTAAGGTGTCGCTTGTTTTCACAATTCCTCTCAATTCATCTCATTTAATTATTACAATTTTATCGAATTCTCACATGAATAAAATAAATAATTCAAAATTTTCAAATCTCAAAACAAAAATAATATTAAAAAAATATATTTTAATAATATTTTATTCAACTTTTAACTTTAATCTTAACTTAACTCATCTCATCTCATCTCATCTGCGAAAACAAACGAGGCCTTAAGTACATTTAGGCAAACTGAACGTAATCAAGTAGTTAGTTTGAGGAGCTCATGTAATGCCCATATTTTTTGTGAGACTTTTTATAAAATGACTTTAGAAAAAACGACAAGAATTATCGTTCGATTTAAAATTTTTTTTTTTTTTTTGCGTCCATACCTAGGGTGCAAGACTCTACGTTATAAATAAAATATGATTTGAGAATAAAAGAGGTTTACAATGGAAATTATTAATTTTAACAATAAAAGGCCTCTCATACATTTAAACGCTCATGCCTAAATTTCCGTGCTCTTCCCCATGGGTTGTGTCCATCTTGACACGTATTTCTCATTCAATTATTGGGGGGGGGGGGAGGGGGCATACATAGAAACTAAAATAAGTTGATGACTCGTAAGCATTACTTTATACATAAAATATAACAATATAGGTTTTCATTCATCATTCATACATACTATACGTACATGCATCATGCATACGTGCGTTCGTTTGAAAACATCACTAGACGATGTTTTTCTTTAAGAAGAAACTTTCTTTTCGTTAAACGTTTCTCTCATCAGTGCCTTCATTTCTTAAAGAGATCGTGTATTCATAGATTCATACTTTCATATCACTTTCATTGGCCGGTACACACTATTACGCCCCTTGTATTGGGGTTAGCGGTCTTCCTTTAGACTCGGACTCCACCCATGGCCATGGGTTGAGAATCCATTTTCAATCAGGGGGCAGCACTAGGTGCACTACTTACTCGGCATTGCACTCTGCCTATTCATTGGTACCCTTTCCATTCATTCATATGGCCGTTACGTATTTTTATACATTAAACGTTCAATCCTTTGATTCAGTTCAGTCATTTCTTTCAGTTCAGTCCTTTTCATTTAAGAGTTCGTTCATGGAAAAACGTCTTTTAAAAGCATGAGCTTAAACATCATCTTTTCATGGCATCCGTTAAACATTAGTTCAAGGCATCATAAAACATCAGTTCATGGATTTTTTTAGAAAATACATACAATAAATACAACATATAATTATCTATTTACATGCATACAATTAATATTTTGGGTGCGTGAAAAGGCGTTGCCAATGAGGGGCCGTACATACTTATACCTTTGAACACTTAACATGCTTTCGTAAAACATATTTCGTGTCATTTTGTAAAGTATCCACAACCTAATCAACTAGTGAACATTTAACATAAATAACGAGGGATAGAGGGTTATACCATCGATGGGATAACCAGTGCGTTGTTCACTGTCCGTCACGGTTGATGACGTTGGAAGGAACGTACGGGGTGGCTATACTACGTACGGTGACTGTTTAGGGGGTTGGATAGCTAGGTGTGGTCTTGGAAGGGCTCATGGTGGCCTTGTGATGGTGGCAAGGAGTGTAGTATGGCGGATCTGGCCGTGTGCAGTGGCGGTCAATCACGCGCAGTGATTGTCCACCGTGCGTAGTGGCTGCCCACCACATAAAGTGGTGGTTCGGGTTTAGGGTTAGACCGAGGGAGGTTGCTGGTAGAGTCGTGGAGGCTTGGTGGTGGTGGCACGGCGGTCTACGGTGGTGGAGGGGAAATTGACCATATCTGAGAGGGAGAGATGCTATGGGAGAGTGAGGGAGAGCAAGGGGGCATAGGTGGTAGATCGAGGCCACGGGTGGTTGGGATGGGTCGGTGGTGGCCTGAGGATGCCGGAGAGGGTGGTCACAAGCTATGGGTGGCGGCGTACGGTGGTGGAGGTGGGCTAAGGGGGAATGGGCATCAGTGAGAGAGTGAGGGAAGGTGAGCATGCATGGTGGCTCGGCTGGACGTGAGGATAGCTAGGAGAGGTAGTTGGTGGCCAAAGGAGGTCCTGGTGGTGGTGCGGTGGCTGGAGGAGGTGGAGTTTCGCCGTGGGTGTGGAGAACCCGTGCAAGAGAGAGTTGGACTTTGTGGGGGCAAATGACAGAAAGATGGAGGCTGAGCTCATTGGAGGAGGATGGCCGGTGGGAGGGGAGGCTACAGTGGAGGTGGTGGCGCCGGAGGATGGCGCACGGCGGCGCAGCAACATCAAGCCCATTCGGGTTGTGCACTGCCGAGAGAGAGAGGAAGAGAGAGCGTGAGAGAGGGAGATCGGTGTGGGGGGAGTTGCCAGAGTGAGGTGGTGCTGGTAGAAGGGGCGGTGAGGCTCACCGGCGCACGGCGGCGCCGGGTTGGGTAGTGGAGGCATCGGGCATGGGGGAGAGCTGCGTACGATGTATGCTGAAGGAGAGGGAAGAGAGAGAGGGGGGAGGGAAAAGTGAGGGAGAAAGAAAGAGGGTCTGGATATTTATTCCAGTCCCTTCATCTTGGGATCTTCAAAACGATCTAACGGTGGAGGATTAAAACACTGATTTAAAAATACGTAAACATTAATTTAATTAAAAGCACTAAGAGGAATTAAGGTAGAATATTATTTAAACTAACTTTAGTTTATAAAATAATATTCCTTCATCATTAATAAAATGATGAAGTCTTATTTAATATCTTTAAAGAATAAAATCATTTAATTTAATTAGAGTCTTAAACATAATTTAAATCTCATAATATTTTAAATAACTGAAATTATTTTAATAATTAATATTAAAATGATTTCCGACAATTATAATATTTTTGGAGCTCGTATTTAAAATCAAGTTTAGTTCAATAATACTGGAAATATCTCATATAAATATTTTCAATGCATTTAAAACACTGGGCGTACTTTAGAAATCATGTAGTATCTTTGAAAACAAGTCATCGGGGTTTGACACGCATAACAAGGCTCGCAATCGCTAGAGAGAAGGGGCGGATTGTTGCATAATTTTCGCTCTCGAAATTTGCTTATGTCAGAAAGAAAGAACGTACGTCTCCTCTAGAAGTCTACTAGTTCCCAAGCGATTTCAAAGGAGTTTTGAGTGCCTTTGTGTGAGTGGTGTAATGGAAGAGCTTGAACAGAGATGGAAACATCTTTGTTAGTCTGCGGAGGAGGAGGTGGTACTGGATTTCCCTTCAGGGGATGATGAGGATGTCAAGCTTAAAGGTCAGCAAAGTCTAATTGGGCAAGTTTGCCTGGACCGTGTAGTAGGGAACGAGGATGTGGCAAATGCTTTGGGGGAAATATGGAAGATCAGCAAGAGGGCAGAGTCTCAGGAAGTTGCGAAGAACACCTTTGTGATGACCTTTGCCACCCATGCAAATAAAGAGAGAATTCTAGAAGGAAGGTCATGGCTTTTTGATAATGTTTTGTTTGCGTTAATGTCGTATGATGGTGTTATGCAACCTTCACAGATAACGTTTGAGTTTGAGGTCTTTTGGGTTCAGATTTATAACTTACTACTTGGTCAGATGAGGAAGGACTGGATTGTTAATTGGAGTGTCTGTTGGTGGAGTTCTTGATGTGGATACAACAGAGGATGAAGTAGGCCAGGGCAAATACTTAAGGGTCAAGATTGAATTACCTTTAACATAAGTCTATTGGACGGGGGCGTTTCATTAATTCTTTTGGAAGGAAATTATGGGTGCACTTTTAGTATGAGAATTTGCCGAAATTATTTTTTAGGTGCGGATGGTTGATCCATGAAACCTCTGGTTGTCGACAGAAGAGTTTGACTATGGGGAGGGAAGGAGAGTTAGCTTTGCAGTTTGGTGCATGGCTTTGTGCTGAGTCTGGTTTTAAAAGGAAGTCCTCTTATGCATCAAGTGCTGATAGTGCAGGTGGAAGGGAGACAAGCCAACAGGCTACACATGGTGACGAAAAGTCTGTAGGGACTACTAATCATAGTGGTCAATCATCGGCGTCGATGAAAGAACTGCCGCAAGTTGCAGATGCAGTTGGCAGTTACAGTACTAGCGAGATTGATGGCTTTTCAAAACTGGCTGATAAGATTGGATCTGTAATGGAATCTGAAAGTGGGGATAGGGATAAGCTAGTGGAGTGTGATTTGGGGAGCTCTGGTGCAAAAGTGTTGGAAAATCAAGATAAAATATGCAATTTGGTCGTTACAAGTGAGAGGGAGGATATAAGGGAGCTTTTGGGCTTCGATGGGCCTTTGTCAAAAACTAAAACACATTACAAGCCTGTGCTGGTGGAAGGGCCCAGTGAACAGTTTTAGTTGCTACCTTAGGACTTAACGGTTATGCACTCTCCCATGGTTTCACTGCCACAAAAAAAAGAAAGGAAACAAGGAAGCTACAGATACAAAATGCAAGAAGGGTTCACTGAAATGGAAGCGGACGACTAGGTCTCAAAGTAAGCAATCTCCTTGTCTGGATACTTTGTCTGGTCAAAAAAGATAAGTGGATGAGGATGATGATCTATTATCTGAGTTGGTGGTTAAGAAGAAAGGGAAGTCTGAGGTGGCTATCTCTATGGAATTGGCAGAGGCTGGATCTGAGCCCTACCAATCAATATGAAACTCTTAAGTTGGAACTATTGGGGGCTTGGAAACCCCTAAACAATTCAAAGTCTTAGCCTTTTAATCAAGGCAAAAGTTTCTGAGGTGGTTTTCCTTATGGAAACCAGGTTATGTAATAAACGAGCTCAAATGGTTGCAAGAAAACTTAATTTTGAAGAGTGTATTGTCATGGAGGCTGTTGGCAAAAGTGGTGGTCTCATGTTATTATGGAAGCAGGTTGTTGACATAGATTTGTTGAATTATTCCCAAAGACATATTAATGCTTTTTATAACTAATGATTTGGGTGAGACACGTTGGCTTTTAACCTATTTTTATGGCCATCCTGAGTTTGCTCACAGGAAGAATGGGTTTGACTTGTTAACTTCTTTTAGACCTGTAGATTTAGGGTGGTGTATTATTGAAGATTTCAATGAAATTTTGACACATGATAAAAAGGTGGGAGACAGATCAGGGCCTGAGGGTCAGATGCATTTATTTAGACAAGTTCTTCATAAAGGTTCTTTATTTGATTTGGCATGGAGGGGGGCAAAGTATACTTGGTCTAATCGACATGAAGATGATTCATTTACTAAGGAGAGGCTCGATTGAGTCTTGGCTAATAAATAATGGATGGACTGCTTTGTTAATTATCAGGTGGACACACTAGCTGCTATTTGCTCAGACCATAGGCCACTTTTGCTTAATTGTGTTTCTGTAAGAAGGCCACAACTTGTTGTTCCTAGAAGCTTCAACTATGGATCAACTTGGAGTCATGAAGTTGTAGCAGCATTGTGGAATCAGAATGGCAAAAACTTATGGCAGGTATGAATCAAATGGACATAGTGCAAGCAAAACTGGAACTTTGTAGCAAGGGCCTCAAGAAGTGGAGCAAGAACATGGACCGGGACAGATTAAAGGCTATAAAGGACAAATCAAAATATTAAAATGTTATAAAGGGATGAGAAGGCAAGTAATATGCAGGCTCAGAAATAGTTGCACAAAGATCTTGAGTTCTTACTGGAACAACAAGATTTAAAATGGAAACAACGTGCAAAGAGACATTGGTTTGAGAAATGGGACAGAAACACAAAATTTTACCATGCATGTGTTAATCAAAGACGATAGTGATGGTTTTTGGCAACATTTTACACAAGTTTTTCTATCAACCAGGCCGTCAAGGGAGAATATTGCTCATTGTTTAAGTGGGGTGGAATCACGAATTTCAGAGGATATGAGGCTAAGCTTGGAAATGGAGTTTTTGAGTGAAGAAGTTGAGATTGTATTGAAGCAAATGTCTCCCTTCAAGGCTCCTGGACCTGATGGTTTTAATGCTGGGTTTTACCAAGATCATTGGGAGATTGTGGGAGCTGATGTCTCTAAAGCTGTGATGGAATTTCTTAACAGTGGTATTATGCCTACAGGACTTAATTACACTCACATTGCTTTGGTTTCCAAAGTAAATTCTCCTACCTCTATGAAAGTTTAGACCTATTAGCCTTTGTAATGTCTTGTATAAGCTAATATCCGAAGTTTTAGCTAATAGAATGAAGGGGGTCCTGTCTAAGGTCATTTCTTGGAATCAAAGTGCTTTTATTCCCGGTAGGCTTATCACGGATAATATTATGGTTGCCTATGAGATTTTACATATTATGCAGTCAAGACAAAAAAGCAAGGTGGGCAATATGACTGTTAAATTAGACATGTCCAAAGCATATGATAGGGTGAAATGAGATTACTTAGAGACAATGTTGCTCAAGTTGGGGTTTGGTGCTAGATGGACTGGCTTACTAATGACTTGTGTCAAAACTGAGTTGCTTAGTTAAGGTTAATGGAATTCCAGGGGAAACTATTTTTCCTTCAAGAGGATTACGCCAAGGGGATCCATTGTCTCCATATTTGTTCCTTATTTGTGCTGAAGGGTTAACTTCTCTTTTTCAACAAGCTGAAAGCCAGTGAATTATTTGAGGGATAGCAGCTTCAGAAAGAGGCATAAGGATTAATCATCTTCTTTTTGCTGATGATTGTGTCATATTTTGTAGAGTTAAGCAAGAAGAATGGTTTAATGTGGAAGATATATTGATGGAGTATGAGCGTGCTTCTGGTCAATCTCTTAATAAACAAAAAACCTTTATATAGTTCAGCAAAAACACACAACTAGGTGGAAAGGAGTTAATCATTTAGTCTTCGAATGGTGTGGGATGTGGGAATTATAATAGGTATTTGGGCTTACCAACTATCATTGGAAGGTCCAAATACAATACCTTTCGAGGTTGGAAAGAGAAGATTCAGAGAATGATATGTAGCTGGAAATTTGTTTTGCTTTCTACAATTGGAAAATAGATTCTTGTTAAAAGTGTGCTACAAGCTATTCTAGCGTATACTATGAGTGTCCTCAGACTGTCATTTGTTCTTTTAAAGGAGATTGAAGCTATGTTAGCTTAGTTTTGGGGGAACCATAATAAATCTGAGAAGGGAGTTCACTGGCAAAGCTGGGAGAAGATGGGGCAAGTGAAAGATATGGGGGGGGGGGGGGGTCTTGGGTTCAGGAACTTAATCAACTTCAACAAAGCTTTGTTAGCAAATCAATTATGGAGATTTTTGCAAGAACCGTCTTCTCTAGTAGCTCAGATTTTTAAGCATAAATACCATAGCAACTGTCCCTCACTTGAGTCAAAACTTGGATCCTCTCCTTCTCACATTTGGAGAAGCATCTGGCCTTCTTTGGACTTAATAAGGGCAGGTTCTTTGTGGAGAGTAGGAAATGGTAAGAATATTTAAATTTGACATGATAGGTGGATACCAAGACCCTCTACTTATATGGTGCAAACACCTCCAAACTTATTAGCCTTTGATAGTAGAGTTGCAGACTTGCCTGACATGGAGAAGCATGACTGGAAAATAGATTTGATAGAGGCAGTTTTTTTTATCCAGCAAATCCTAAGTTAATTTTTAGTTTACCAATTAGCATTAAGGGTGAAAATGACAAGCTAATATGGGTAAAGTCCTCAAAAGGGATCTTCACTGTCAAAAGTGTAAGACCCAGCCCACTGTCAGGCCCAGGCCCGTGAAACATCTCTAGATTTAACGTCGCGCAGTGTCACATCCACCTTCCATTTTCATGCATGTCATTCATCCCTCTTCCCTCTAGGTTTTTACCCTTTACTTCTTATAGCTTATATATATATATATATATATATATATATATATATATATATATATGTTATGCATTCTTGACCTTGTTTCAGTGCCTCTAATATCTCTTCATGCTCTCAGCCACTCAACTTGTTTGAGTCTCCACCTCTCACTGTGAACCTCAGCCAGACCGCTTCCAAGCACCAGCCATCACTCCCACGTAAAACACCAAACTGTGGAGCTCGGTTAGCAACCAGTGAACTGCCACCACCAAGCCGATTCACGTACCGCAGTCCCACCAAACGAAGCCCACACTGGTACCTCAGTCGCTCGAGGTTCACCACCCCAGCTGTGCGCCACCGTCCCTCCGAGTTCCACGTCCGGTTTATCGGCTGTCGGTTAAGACTCCCCCACCCCTGTTTTTACACCAAGAAACATAGGAGCTTTCCTCCATCCGTGTGCCACCAACCTGTCAACCCAGGCCGCCAGCCATTGTCGCACCACCCTCTGTTTGCCGCACGCCACCTCGACCTCTCAATAAGCCACCAACCTCCCTCGCTGCAACTCCCCTTTTCGGCATTGCGCTGTCCGCCTCTCGCTCGCTCACCTCGCCTTTTCTTCTTCTCTCGTGCTTAGCCCAGCTTGACGGCATCTTTGCCGCACTCCTACTCTTCAGCCGCACCCCACGGTCCTACCCTGTCGCGCCGTGCTCCTCCACGCTTACCTCGGTCTCCTTGGAGTAAGTTCCTGCTGCCACAAGTCTGTGTGTTTTGTTCCTTTAGTTTTGTTCTTATGAGTTATATATATATATATATATATAAGTTATTACCAGTTTACCCTCAGTGTATGTTCCAGATTCATATTTTTGAATGAGGGGTCTATTTGAGTTTATGTTAAATGGGTTTTTATTTTAAGTCTCATAAAATATTGTATTTGCGTAGATGATATTTTTAATAATATTGTTAACTAAAGAAAGTAAACTTTTTTTTAAGAGAGGAGTTTTTCATGACGTATTTTAAGAGATTTGTTTTTTGGTAGTTAGAGTATCCTATCAATTTGTAATACGTTCCTAGTATTTTAGATATTTTAATATTAGTATTTATTGAGTTCCATAATTATCATAATACTTGTTCGATTAAATTCTTATTCAGTACGATTTCAATTAAGTGGATATCGTTGGTTTTGGGAAATAATGCTATTTTGAGGGTATGAGGATTTTAGGTTTGAGAAATTTAAAATAGGTTTTTCTAACATTTTAGGCTTAAATATTGAGGTATGTGATCGACTGAAAATTTACGAAAATTACGTGATTATTTTATAGGTGACAATTAATATTTTTTTTGTTCGGCACTTTTGAGGAAAATTTTCGAAAGCTAAGAAGACCAGGTAAGTGGGGTTCTTATCTAGATTTGCATAATAAGAAATATTTCTTTTCTCTTTCATACGTATCTCATGAGTGAATGCAAAATATATATTGAGGTTGTTTATGAGCAATATTTGACATGTTTCTAAAATGCGCAAAAGAGCGAATACGATATCTGTGAATTTTTGTACATGTGATATGAAATATTTTGGAACTGTTATTGATCATGGGAAAATGGTATAAATATGTTTTGCACGTGTTTTGATATGATATGGATACGATAAACCTTTGGCATACTTATTTGTTCTGAATCTGTTTCTGAATATGGTTATGATATGATGATACTGGTTCACGTGATATGGTTGGTACCAACATGATATGATATGAGTGCACCCACTTTGGAAACAAAGTGGTCTTTTATGTGTTTTTTCCTATGTGCACACTCGGGACTCCGAAATTGAGATAAGGGAAGTTTCACAACATGATATTGCCTGGTTTGGCCACCGGGGATAGCACAACCCTATCACGGTGGTTAAACATGGTATATGATATGATACGATATGATATAATAAGATGAAGATGTGCAGTTACGTTATGCCAAAGTGATTTTTGAATATGAAAATGGTTTATGAGTATAAAAAGATTTAATAGTCGCTCTGATTTTTCTTATAACACGTTTTGAGATGTGCATATGAAAATGAAATGTTTTATTTCTGCATACCAAACTTTCTAAAAATGGCTCATGTTTACATACTAGTATATGTTCTCTGCTTACTAAGTTGTGGATAACTCACCCCCTTATCTTCTTATATTTTCAGATGACGTTGGTTGCCCAGCTAGGGGTTAGGATTAGAAATTGGAGCTTGTCTAGATATGGATAGAAGGTTGAGTTCCATTGTTAGTAGAATGGTATAACTTGTGTAATTGAAGTACTTAGAGTTGTTTGGACCTATTGAGATTTAAAGATGTATCATTCTGTTTCATTGAGATTATTGGAAAATAGAGGACCCCTTTGGTTTATGTTATTTTGTAATGATGACTTATGGAGTTTGTATTTTGGTTATTTAGATAATATGAGATTGTGTGCTATTTATGAAATCCTTGGAATTTTAGGTGTTTGGAGAGACAGGTTGGTAAGTGACAGGTAGTAATTCTTCGACCCTTCCGAGTACGGGGCGTTACAAAAATTGCATACTTTGTGGATACTGAGCTTAAAAGGCAGACTCAAGGGTAGACTTCTCATGATGCTATTGGAGATGTTCAGGGGAAGAAACTTTGGCAGCTGCAGGTTCCTAGTAAGGTGAAGCAATTTTTACGGAAGACTCTCAATGACATCTTACCTACAAAAACCATTTTGGCAAGGAAAAAGATTATTAAAGATGGCCTTTATCCAATTTGCATTCAAGAAGAGGAAACAATCTTGCATGTTCTTTGGACTTGTCCTACTGCAGTGGATGTGTGGGGTGAATTTGTTAGTCTTGTTAGGAAGTGGCATACAGCTTATGAAAATTTATTTATTCTATGGAGGGATCTGCTTCAGAGGTTGGAAACTTAGCAATTGGACCAAATAGTCGTTATGATGTATAAACTGTGGATCAGAAGGAGCAGATGGGTGTTTGATCAAAAGTTCCAAACTCCAGTTGCACTCTATCAGTCTGCATTGAATGATATTGATGTTTACAAGGGAGTTGTTCAGTTTCAAAAGCAGCAACACACAGAGGATGGAGTACAGTTGCAAATAGTTGATAGAGCCTTATGGGCACCAGCTGTGGAACCTTTCTTTAAGCTTAACATTGATGCTGTTTGTTTCTGATGACAGTTCTATGGGGACTGGTATCGTCCTAAGAGACTGTAGGGGTAATGCAGAGGTTGTACTAGCTGCCCCTAGACGATATGTTTATTCTGTGTTCCATGCAGAATGCTATGCATTGCTTCGAGCCTTCATCTGTGTCAAGAGTTGGGGTTTCATCATATAATTTTTGAAGGGGACGCTAAACAGGTGATTGATAGCATACATGGTACAAACTTAGACTGCTCATGGAATGGTCAACTGGTTTAGGATGTTCAATTCATCTTGTCAAGACACACGAGCTGGAAGTTAGTGTTCACTAAGAGAGATGGCAACAAGGTAGATCATGTTGCTGCATAATTGGCAAAAGCTCTAACTTCTGAAGCTGTTTGGATTGAGGGAGGACAATGGGAGGTTATGTTTGTTATTTTGAGTGACAAAGCTTGTATTGATTCTTAATGATTAATGAAATCTCCTGTTCTTTAAGAACTAAATAAATAAAAAGGAAAAATTGACAAATCATATATTAGCGTGTGAGATAAGAGATGATAAGTAGAATTTTTATTGGGATCATATATTTCAAATCATTATCGATGACCCCATCAAGCAAACTTGTCCAAAAGGTTATCGATGACCCCATTAAACAAGTTTATCTATAGTTACCTACTTGTAAGGATCGGCCTAAGAAAATTTTATAAGATTTGGTCTATGTTTTGAACAGATCAATCTATAAATATAATTGGACGATATTTTGGACACGACTTCAAAGGATTGTTTTAAAATTCTGGAAGGTCAATAATACTAAAAAAAAATATGAGGGAAAGGTATATCTGTTTTAAAAAAGAGAATTGTTATTTCAAAATCTTTACATCACACACCATCGAGAAGTTGGTTCAATTGGTAAAGGCTTCGGGCATTGGGGTATGTGATCTAATGTTCAAATCCTCTTGAATACAAACAATCTCTAGAAACCTTCATAATAAAAAAACACCTTACCGAAGACTTGTGCATCCTCCAGAATTAGTCAAGAGACTTTGTTTATGAACACTCAATATTAATAAAAATAAAGGTTAAATTTTTAAAATAAATAATGATCCACGTGGCTGATTACTCCTTTTTGGCCCAATGCATAATTCCGACAACTGCCCGACTCGAATTATTCGGTCCAGCTGATTAATTTATATAGAATGAGGTCCGTTCTCCCAGAACTTGTGCTAGATCAGTTACTAAACAAGAGGGAAATGGAGATAGCCGAAGTTGCAGCCGCACCCAAGCCAGATCACTACGATAGAGCAAGTGAATTGAAGGCTTTTGACGACACAAAAGCCGGTGTCAAAGGACTTGTAGATGCTGGGGTTACCGAGATCCCTCGTATATTCCATTTACCACCGGAGTACAACTTCGACAATAACTCAGTTTCTGATCATGACAATCTGTTTAGCTCAATTCCTGTCATAGACCTAGAAGGCATCGAAAAAGATGTAACAAAACGCAAGGAGGTTGTGGAAGCGGTTCGTGATGCATCAGAGACATGGGGTTTCTTTCAGGTGGTGAATCATGGGATCCCTGTGGGTGTTCTGGAGGAGATGAAGGAAGCGGTGCGGAGGTTTCACGAGCAAGATACTGAGATTAAGAAAGAGTTCTATACCCGTGACCCCATGAAACAGGTTGTGTACAATACCAACTTCGATCTCTATAGTGCACCGTCTACCAATTGGAGGGATACGTTTGCGTGTTCCATGGCTCCCAATCCCCCAAAGTCAGAACAACTGCCAGCTCCGTGCAGGTATATATACACACACATACACACCTGGTATGCAATTTATAATTTTTTGGATTAATTTTGAAAGAGCAATTCTGGGCATCTGCCCCACACCAGCACATACTGTACATCACTTTTTTTTTTTTACACGGAGTGTGCCCCGTGTGGGGCAGATGCCCACATTTTTTCATTTTGAAATCGTCTGATAATTGCTCAACTGAATTATATCACACACATCCAGTTTGAATTAGGAAATTAAAGAATCTACCAAGAATTTTTTAATGAGACAATGCGTTTCGTGCTTTAAGTTGATCTGATTATACAGGGTTGTATTTATTTATTTTACTGTTCAGTGGTTAGCTATGGCATGGAATTAATCATGCGTACGAGTACTCCTTGGCTTATATTTAAATATATACTTTTCTATTTTATGATTTATCACCTCATTTATAAGGATTGTCATCTTAATCTTATCCACCATTCAAACAGTGCTTCGGATCATGCGTGGCCCATAAAAAGATCATTCAGATCATGGCAACTCTATATTATTTCTTTTGATATTGATATAGCATTTTTTCGATGCTGGGGATGATTTGTGGACCGTGGTGCTTGTAGTAGTGATACACATCTATGTCTCGACCAAATAAATGAAATACAGCAAACAAATGAAATATAGATTTTAAATAGTTCAGTAATGTAGCATGAGTTCACAAAGCGTCGGCCGGAGAAATTTCACTATGAAATTAAGGAGTGATTACAAGCTCTCAAATCTGGCTTTTAGGTCTCTATCGCACAATATTTTTGTAACAAAGTAAGAAGTTGAAGAAGTACGTGGGAAAGAGGAAAAAAGGGAAAAAAAAAAAAAAAAAAAAAAAAAAGAAGAAAAAAAAATTAAAGATTCAACCCTTCCATTCTCCCTGGGGTGGCCTACCTCCTCTTTCGCCTTGCTACCCCATGCATCTAACCTTTTGTCCTCTATCCCCCTACAGATATCATAAAACTTGAACTTCTATGAAATGCTTATTTTTGTTGACTCGATCTCGGCCCCTAATAAATATTTATTTATAATTTGGAGACTTTAACGTTTACATAGAGACAACAGAATGACTTATGCCATCTTAATATATACTTGTAGAGACATACTGGAAGAGTACTCGAAGCTTGTGATGGAGTTGGGGATTTCACTGTTCGAACTATTATCGGAGGCTCTTGGGCTAAACCCAAAGCACCTAAATGGCATTGATTGCGCTGAGGGGCTCCAAGTTATTTGCCATTACTATCCGGCTTGCCCACAGCCAGAGTTGACATTGGGCACAACTCAGCACGCTGACAATACCTTCCTTACTTTGCTTCTGCAAGACCATATTGGTGGCCTCCAAGTTCTTCATCAGGACAAGTGGATCGACATCCCCCCCGTGCCTGGGGCTCTTGTTGTAAACGTTGGAGATCTTCTACAGGCAAGCCTCTTCACATGAATCTTGTACATGTCTTCTTGGGTATTAATTGTTACTGGATTTGGACATCTTTAAATATTGCAGCTTCTTTTCCTTTATTTTACTAATCACATGCACTTCATATTTGTCAATGCATTGCAATTACATATATATAATCTCTTGGTCTCACGGACATGGCACTACCAAAGAGTTGCAGATTCCACCAGGCCAGATCATTGGCTTGTGCTGTGCTCTTTACTCGTCTTCTCTTGCTGGGGACCTTGTCATTACTATGGAAGTGAACGGTCCAAAACACAAAATTTAATAACGACTTGCTGGTTGGGCGATTGAAATTGACGTTAATGTCAAGGGACCAAGGTTGGTTCTGCTTTAGTGTCAGAATTTTCTCATTTAAGAACAATGAGAACATTCTACTTTTGATACTAATTAAGTACTAATGATACGACAGTACTTGCTACTTTTGTTTACTTCAATTGGTGTGGTTCAGCTAAATCTCTTGGTATTTCTGAATTTGGATTTGGATGCTCCAAATTCAAGACTGGCCGGACTTCATTTTCTGTAGCTGCTAATTTCAATTTGTTAACTTTTTTCCCTTGGTTTTTCCAGCTTATAACAAATGACACGTTTAAGAGCGCTGAACACAGAGTCTTAGCAGGCCGGGCAGGTCCAAGAGTGTCTGTGGCAAGCTTTTTTTGCACAGCTTATCTGCCTACCGGAAAAGTTTACGAACCCATCAAGGAGTTATTATCAGAAGACAATCCTCCAAAGTATAGGGAAACCACGATAAGAGATTACTGTGTCTACATCCAAGGAAAGGGCCTTGATGGGACTTCAGCACTTCAGCATTTCAGGCTTTGAACTCTTATGAAGAGATAAGAACAAGTACCGTTAGTATGAATATGAGTTTTGGGTTGGATTTCCCTATTTCCCAAATTACCTGTGTGGTTAAATATTGCTATATTATCGAAAGAATAAATGTTAGGGGCCCAAGTCTACCATTTAGAAGAGTGTTACAAGCTGGGCAGCAACTTTAATTATATGTACTCTACAAGCTCATTTATTATATGTTGTACCCTGTAAACTCATATGGCAGTCCATGCGGCAATACCACAAATTAAAAAAAATTCATACGGACAAATCGTGTCTCTTTTGTGATCTCATGTGAACTAATTAGGTGGCATGTTATCATCTTTTGGGTTTATTACAGAATCCAGGGGTGAATTTTTACAATTTTATGATTGAGACCTAGATTTTAATTTTCACAAAGTGGTTTTTGAATTTAAAACACTCAAAATTAGATATCTCAATCAATTTTTCGTTAAGTAACAATTTCACGTGACTTTAGTTTGAAAATTTTATAGTGATTAAATGAAAATTTTTTGAATTCTGGTTTGGGGTGAGATGAAATGAGAATTTTGTGAATAATAGTAAGATAATTTGAAAATAATAGTGTATTTTTTTTATTTTGAAAATTGAGAGAAAAAAATATAGAATAAAATATATCAACAATCAAGCTCAGTATAAAATAGGAGCAAACTAGCATTTTTCCTTCGGACATTGTTCATGCACGGTATGAGAACATTAGATGAAAAAACTAGAGTCCATACGCTGGAGTGGGAGGGAAGTGGAGGGAATTATTCTAGATAGAGTCCTCCGTTAGGGTCTTCATGTGCACGAAATGAAACGGTTTGTTTCATCTTAAATGTAACGAAGCATTTCATTCATCTCATAAACAAATCTCTTCCTCTCACGTGCTGAGTGTCAACTACAAAAACTGTCAACCCACCCACGAGTATGCACACTTTGTCTCTCTATCTCTATCTCTATTCTCTACGCAGATGATTTCCAAAGTCTCCATTGCCATGGTTGTCTTTCCTTGCTCTAGGGTCTCTCTTTCTTTCTTTTACCTCTTTTGTTTGTTTTGTATATTATTTTTTCACTTTTCGTTTAAATATGTGCAGAGTCATAATACGCCTATTGTAAATTTTCTTTTTCCTTTTTTTTGGGTTTTGATTGACTGTGACTTTGTGGTTTTTTGATCGTGATTTTGTGGTCTTTCTTCTGATCGTTTTGGTGGAAAGTTATGATATGCCTTGAAGGTTTCGCTTTTTGTTGGCAAACATTTTTACCCATGCCACTTGAGAAAATTACGATGTGGAGTGGAATTCATGAGCAGTAAAATGCATCGTAGTACTTGAGATTTTTCCTTTTCTGTTGGGGTAATATTTGTAACCTTTTGAGAAAATAACGATCGAAATTCTTGAGAACAGTTCGATTATTACGTGTTCGGCAGCCAGTGGAGGAGAAGATGACGTTGAATGTGCCGGACGGAGCTCGGAAAGTGATCGACGGCGTTGGTTTTTACTCTGGGCTGTCTTTTGGTCTGGAAGAGAGATAAAAATGAGAGAGCAAGGAAGATGAAGTGAAGTGAGGGATATTTTTTACATTTGAGGGTAGATGAAGTGAGGGAAATTTTTTACCCTCTTCGTGTGCACGCAGGCCCCTAATGGGGACTGTACGTAGCAGGGCTCATATCTTTTTGTTGCATGTGTCAACTTCCTTCCTCGGTCTATTTTCTCTCTGGCATGCTATGAAGCTTCTTGCCATTATATGACTTGTCCCTTGGCGTGTTTGACTTGCTCTCATTAGTCTCTTATTATTTCTTTCTTATTTGTGATGGTGGTTCGGTGGGTTGGATCAATTATAAGCTATGTGCATTTTATCAGAAGGGATCTTAGAAAGTACACGCCAGCATCTACTAGTCATTCGACACCACCTTTTGTGTCATCAAAAGCCTTCAAATGAATCTAATCTAGTATCTACATCAATATATATATATATATATCATGAGTTTATCATTTTTCCGACATGCCGGCTTGAGTGTGGTTGTAACTTCATCTCTGCTGGACAACCATTTTTCTTCTTTTGTTCGGTATCCGCAGAAGTTCTTCTCAAACGGACCAACTAGCTGCATAAATTAAGATGAGCAGTACTAGTATGTAACAAGAAACAAGAAAACTGTTTTTTCTCAGAATAACGAGAGCAACAAAAAAATCTAAAAGAAATCAACTTCACAACTACACAACAGGTCAATCTGTGCTGGCATTTACGAGGCTTTTGGATTTTTTAATGCCAATAATGGTGTTTGAGAAAATCCATCATTGTCGATATTGGAATAAACATTTTGAACACGAAATTAATTAACCAGATAGAAAAAGGAAAAGATCTAGAGGGCTTAAGGGACTGTACGTAGCACGACTCAAGAGATATATATAAAAAGCATACAACCAGATGAAAAAGGACTTCTTCTCACACTGACTTAGACTCTCCCTCAATCAGATCATCTTCTTCTTCAGCAATCTTTCAAGTAAGCCAACGTCTTCAATAGGAAGAGCTCCAACTTTCTTTGTACAGTGAGATAAGAGAGACCACGTGAGACTGTAAACACATATATTATAGTGGAGACTCTCATCCCCAAACCACCGTGGATGTAGGCCTCTTGCTGAACCACGTAAATCTTATTGTCCATCTCTTTTTACTTTCTCTGAACTTATTTTTCATTCACCGACATGGACGTATGAACTGCCACCGTACAACAACACCGGGAACACTATCGGGGGCTCCAAATAACACCTATCATAGCACTGTTAGTGTAAAGGTTTCCAGGCCTGTGAAACACGACATTAACAATGGCGCCGTCTGTGGGATCTCTATTGTCCCATATATAACGTGTCCTTCGTATGCCAACGACGACGCGCTCTGAGAGCTTGCGATGTGAAGAATAACAATTTGAAGCAATGGAAGCAAGAGCTGACGAACAGGCTACAATAATACATAAAAAGAACGCAGCAAAGGTGGGAGAAAGAAGATTTTTAGGTGTACTGAATAAATTTCGAATGATGAGTAAAGCTTACTCCAGATAAGTATTCTTAGCTTTTTAAATTTTTACATTCACAAAAAAAGGTTGCTGCAGAAAATAGGTGAGTAAATGTTTCCTCGCCTAGGCGGAGAACCGAGCTCGTCACCATTGTACTCAGTTCATTCTATTGAATTTTGAAAAGATTAAGTGCCCAGTAAAGCATTGTGCATTTCCACATGCAAGTCCACCATGCACTGTGTGAGTGCACGAGGCATGGTCTCGCGTGCGCTCATAGCTCGCGGCGCCACGCCGCTAGTCCAGTCAACCCGCCGGTGACCACCGCTTGGGCTGCCGGTGTTTTCTGGTTCCAGAGCCACGGCCCCTACCAAGTGGGTCGTGAACAGTGCATTCTGTGCGCATGGAGACCATGTCACGGCCTAGCCGTGACGCGGAGAAAGATGGCGCCAGATCCCACCGTGTGATGTGCCAGCATTGCCTATCTCCTCTAGGCCGATCGACGACCACCCGGCGTGGTTCCGCCCTAACCACGTCTCGCAATGCCAAAAACCAAGGCACGACCGAGCTGTGTTGCAGATGGAAAAGGTGTCGGCGGAGGTCCTCGTAGTTCGCCATCAACGTCTAACCTCACGGTGTTGTCTCCAACACCTATGGCTGGCCCACGGTGGCCATTCGCCGCACACCCAGGTGCACGGTGCCGTGCACGCAACAAGAAACTTGCGGCCTCCAGCCACGAGCACGTTTGTCTAGCTGGCGGTCACTACATGAACCGTTGGCACTCTCTGCCTCAACCGTTACGTGAACTGTCGACTGGGGTCGTTGTAGACCTTCCCCATGTGCACCCCACTGTGTACACGGGAATTCTTCTGTGGCACTGTGTCCACACGAAAAGAACATGTTCTCGAACCAAGCTTGGTCTCCAGCTCTGACACCACCTACTCGGAAGTCACTAGCATGGAAACAACAGCTCAGAAGTCACTAGACAACCTGCCCAAGCTCACCTGCACAGGAAACTACTGCTCAGAAATCACTGCACGGGAGCATGAACTTCATCTGCACGTGAAACAATTGCTTTCTGTTGCTCGGGAGTGACCTGCTCTCTTTGGGAGTGACCCAAGCCCAGTCACCTCCTCTACTCGGGAGTGACCTGATCGAGAATTTCCAAACAGGAAAACACTGCTCGATAACGCATGATTTGCTCGGACACCACTCACAGACCATGCTCGCACCACTCTGACAGCACGCATGGAGCACTCACCAAGATCGACACATGGGACTCATCTAGTGAGCATGCATGGGCTTGGACCAGACCAGTCGCACGAGAGTCAGACACAGTTGATAAAGTCGCACATCTTGCATGAGACTCGGACGCCAGTGGTTGTGCCCGGACATTGCCTTGTCCTGTTGCTCTACTCTGCTCCACTAATCTGCTCTGCTCTACTCTACTCTGTTACATTTTGCTCTGCTCCTCTGTTCTACTATTGTTTTGTTGCTCTTCTTCGCTGTAATCGCTACTCTACTCCGCAACGCTAGCGGGCTCTTCCTAGAAGGATATCTCTAGGGGCAAGCTCAGACTCCCCCCAACTAGCAACAACTCCCGATGTTTTGCTCTCAAAATTTATATAAATTATGTTTCTACTAACGAAGTTATTTCTTGTGGCTTGGAACGACAAACGTCAGCAATATGGGCCATCTGGGCACCACTCGGGCATCCCAATATGGCTCCATCAAAACGAATCGTCGGGAGGGAAAGGTTAAGGATCACCCGACCTTCCTGATATTCGACATGCTGGAAAGGTCAAGGACCGTCCGACCTTCAGGATACAAGCTCAGTCTCTTGATTAACCATGAAGTATTGGTTATGGACCATTGCCTTGAGCTCTACCCAAATAATGGCCACTCAGAACGCAAGTCTCTTGACTTGTCGACTTCGTGCAAGGTTACTGCTTGCGATGCATTGGCTAAGGATCAAGGCCCCTGGGCTTTATCCTAAACAACAACCAGTTGGAACACAAGTTAGTCACTAGATTGGACTTGCCAACCTTCGCGGGATACAAGCCCAATCTCTTGATTGGCCATAGGGTATTGGCTAAGGACATCAACACCTCCTATATTAATCTATCAATCACTGGATATAATTGGATAAGACCTTATTAGTTTCTAAAGAGTCTTAGATTTATTACTATTCCTGTCATAGAACTTAGTTTCCTTATCCTCAAAGGTCAAAGCAGTTGCCCAGTGCATGCAGTTATATATGTGATATCTTTCTATTATAATAAACGGCTATCCATCTGCTACAGAAATGATGCGAACAAAATAGAGGGACAAAAATGGAAGTGAAAAGTGATTGAAAATTCATTGTTTATGTAACTGAGGGACAAAAACATAAAAACACAAATAAAACAAAACAAATTGAGGGATAAAAATGGTAAACAAACAAAAGAGGGGCAAAACTGTAAAAATGTGAACAGATTATAAAAGCAATGCATGTAAAAATGAAACAAGAAAATGGTCGAAAATCCAGACCATGAAGTGGCAGATTGACAGATGAACAGAACACTTCATCATAAATCTTATACTAACATAACCGGCAAAATGCAAAAGACAAAAATAATAAGCCTACAACACCCTAAAACTCAACGGATAAAGAGGTGAAAAAGGAAAAACTGACTGACACAACTCCATAATAATAATAAGATAGGGTTTTCACCCTTAATTCAAAAAGGCAGGGTTTAGGGAGAGGGGCTAGGTTCCCCTTTGGCACGCAGGCTGGGCCCTTCACACTAGATGGTCTGATGTTTAAGTTAAAAAACTTACTAACAAAAATAGAAACAATTTTTTAATCTTTTAGCAATTTTCATAAACTTTTTATCCTTATGTATCTCCCAGTTATTTTGTTGTAACTACGATTTTTCTCCACCACAAATGAGGACTATTAATAAAATTGGAATACCATCTTTTTTCTTAAAAAAAAGAGTTTGTTCTATCTTAAAAAAGAAATATATATACTATATATATATAGTCCAATCCAACGTAAAAAAGATTATCGATGATGCCATCAAGCAAACTTGTCCAAATTTGATCTAAACAAGTTTATCTATAGTTACGTACTTAAAGGGGTCTACTTAAGAAAATTTTATAAGATTTGGTCTTTGTTTTGAACAGATCAATCTTTTAATATAATTGGACGAGATTTTGGACACGAGTTCAAATGATTATTTTAAATATTGAAAGGTCAATGATACTAAAAAAAATATGAGGGAAAGGTATATATGTTTTAAAAAAGATGATTGCTATTTGATAGTTTTTATTTCACATATTATCTAAATAACAAAATTTGATTTATAAGATTCAAATTTTAAAATTTATCTTTCAAATTAAATTATGTCACGTGAATGTTATGTAGTGTAAAGACTTTCAAATATAATTATTATTTAAAAAAAAACTTAGTAGTAACGCTTGTTAAGATATCAAACTAAATAATAAAACCTACATCTTCCTATCAGTTTAAGTTTTTGAGATAAGTAGTAATTTTATATAGTCTCAAAGTAGAGGTCATGAGTTCGAATCCTGACTCTACACTTTATCTCATTTAATTAAATATTTCACATATTAGACCCACTAATTGGAAGAAATTTTGACCCACTTATTACTAGAGAAATTCTATTTGCAGTCCTCAAGTGGGGACTGCATGTACAGATACATTATTAAATGAGAGAAAACATAATTTTAGGAGGGATAATTTTGTAATTTTAAAAAATTTTAAAGTTAAAATAACCTAAGCTTGCATTGCAGTCCCCATCTGGGGACTGTATCTAGCATTGCTCCTTATTACTAAGATAAAAGAATTACTTAATAAAGACCTTGAGTTTGAGAGTATGCTCCCCTTAGATCTAAGGTTCAAATCTTTTTAGGTGTAAACAATCTTTAAGAACAATTAGATTGGAGAAACTATTTGCCGAGACTCGAGAGTCGTGCATATCTCGAGATTAATCGGGACACTATTCCTGAACACTTGACGTTATTAAAAAAAAGTTAAAATTTTAAAATAATTAATGTTCCACATGCCTGATTACTCCTTTTTGGCCCTATGCATAATTCCAACAACTGCCCCGACTCGAATTATTGGGTCCAGCTCGTCAGCACTAATACTAGGGGTGTTCATCCGGGTTCCGACTCAGGAACCCGGGCCAGAACCTGGGTTTTTAAAACCCGGAAATCCGGATTCCGGGTTGTACTCGACTTTTTTTTTTTTTTTTCATGTAAAGCGTTTAGAAGCTTTTTTTTTATTATTATTTTTAAAAGCCTATAATTAAAATGTTGAAAAGTATAATTCTTCTATACTTATTAAAAAAATTTTAAAAAAATGTTGAAAATCATAATTTTTTTTATAAAAACATAATATTTTATGAAAACAATTTCTGAGTCTTCGTTAAAAAGCATAATACTAACATTTTCTAGAATAATAAAAATATATAAAAATAAAAAACTAAAATGCATGCAATCCACTACATATTACACTATTTTGTTATTTACACATTACATTATATTGCAAAATACAAAACTACAATGATTTATATTAGTACAATCAGGATATTAATTCTTCTGTAGAAAGAGCGCGTTATCTAAGTCATTTTATTAGCAAAATAACAAAAAAAAACTCAGATCTATCAAACTTACAGCATATACTTTATACCCATGTTTAACAAAAAAAAAAAAACCCAGATCTAAGGTCTTAGATCTTTTTTCACCAATAATGTACAGACCAGAAACTTGAACATTGGTGTACATAATGGATGAAACTCTTGCATTAGGTGCATGAAATTCACTGCTTTGAAAGCTTTTGTTGCCAACTGAACTTACAGAAGATAAACATATCTCTTTCCAATTCCTTTTCCGAAGTCAATATTGAGCATCCCACTATAAGGCTTCAGCTTGATCATTTCTCCTGATTGAATAGTCAACCATCATAGCACCAAGTGCAAAATCGTGAGCTATCTAAAGAGAAAAGGAATTCTTTATTTGTATAGTGCTTTTGAAACTGACCTTTATTATATGCAGCCACTTCCTCTCCAAGAAGTAAAAAACTAGTCGCTAAGATAGTAGGACTTGCACCACTAGTGCCTGCTGTGTAGTAGTAGAATCTGACAAGAGCATATTTGAGTGTAAGTTGCAAACTTTTTCATAGGAAAAGAGGAAAGTAAACCGGTTTTAGCCTTTGAAACACATAATGCAATTGTTTAGCAAACAAGAAAAGATGTTGCATTTGCATGTCATAATTGTATTTCTACATAGTTAATTCTATTTTTTTCCTTTGAGCATGGAGTAGTCAATCAAAAATCATGTTAGGATTATAAATGCATAAGTTTGGTGTGACTGAGATGAGGATACCAGGCTGCATACGTCATAATGCTAGAATTAAGAAAAATAGAACTCATATAAACACAACCAAACTTAGCCTTAATTTGCAAATAATCATAGACAACCACATGCATCTTTTTCTATCATTTTATCCTATCTAAGGTATGCTGTCTCTCACCTCCTAATTGGGTGCTTGGTGGGCTGCTCTGTTATGTTTGCAGGCCCCAACACAGAGCATAATTTTCTTAACACGACTTTTGTACATGCTCAGGGAAAAGAAATGTACATTGGTTTCCTCTCAACTCTATCTATAGTTCTATGTGTCAACTGCGGTGCCAAACAAAAGAAATAAACATATAAAATTTATTATCAGTAAAAATAACATGTAAAATAAAATGGAAGCAATTACCGTAGTCTCTTTGGCTCACCATTACTTTCACTTCTTGAAGCACGAACTAGTTCTGCTGCCATCACTGTCATATAAATGATGAGAAAAATTAATATTTGGCATGCAGCACCCGAGTAGCATTTCATCGTCGTCATTCCAAGGTAATAAAACAGACCCAAGTCAGAATAAAACAGACCCAAATTGCCGAGAACAAACCTTGGGTCACGAGGATAAGGTGAGTCGGTAACGACGATGATGGGGTCACGAGGATGACAGGGTTTCTTCGATCGGCACTGAGGGGGAAGGCTAGGGTTTCTCCGTCGGCACTAAGGGAGGTAGGCTAGGATTTCTTTGGAGAGAGCGAGCGAGAGAGTGAGAGTACCGGAACAACGACCTAGAGGCAAAGGTCTACAGCGACAGAGATGCGGCGACGGGGTCACGATAGCGGCTGCTAGGGACCTAGGGTTTCTGCTTCTGCCGCAGTGCAGAGAGAGAGAGAGAGAGAGGTGAGTTGGGGGGGCAGTACACGGTCCGGGTTTTGCAAACCGGGTTCCGGATCCGTTTTTATCCGGACTGGAACCGGAATCCGGTTTTCCGGGTTCCGTACAGGGACGGGAAAAAATCTGGCCTGGATGAACAGTACTAACTAGTACGGCTGGTGTTAATTTATATAGAATGAGGTCCGTTCTCCCAGAACTTGTACTAGATCAGTTACCAAACAAGAGGCGGGAAATGCTGAGAGCAGAAGTTGCAGCCACTCCGAAGCCAGATCACTACGATAGAGCAAGTGAATGAAGGCTTTTGACGACACAAAAGCCGGTGTCAAAGGACTTGTAGATGCTGGGGTTACCGAGATTCCTCGTATATTCCATTTACCACCGGAGTACAGCTTCGACAATAACTCAGTTTCTGATCATGACAATCTGTTCAGCTCAATTCCTGTCATAGACCTAGAAGGCATCGAAAAAGATGTAACAAAACGCAAGGAGGTTGTGGAAGCGGTTCGTGATGCATCAGAGACATGGGGTTTCTTTCAGTTGGTGAATCATGGGATCCCTGTGGGTGTTCTGGAGGAGATGAAGGAAGGGGTGCGGAGGTTCTACGAGCAAGATACTGAGATTAAGAAAGAGTTCTCTAACCGTGACCCCAGGAAACCGGTTTTGTACAACACCAACTTCGATCTCTATAGTGCACCGTCTACCAATTGGAGGGATACGTTTGCGTGTTCCATGGCTCCCAATCCCCCGAAGTCAGAACAACTCCCAGCTCCGTGCAGGTATATATATATATATATATATATATATATATATATATATATATATATATACCTGGTATGCAATTTATAATTTTTTGGATTAATATTGTAATTTAAAAACGATCTCACAAGTTTATATGAATTTGTAATCGTCTGATCATTGCTCAACTGAATTATATCACACACATCCAGTTTGAATTAGGAAATTAAAGAATCTACCAAGAATTTTTTGAGATAATGGGTTTCGTGTTTTAAGTTTATCTGAGTAATACAGGGTTGTATTTATTTATTTTACTGTTCAATGGTTAACTATGGCATGGAATTAATGCGTACGAGTACTCCTTGGCATATACTTAAATATATACTTTTCTATTTTATGATTTATCACCTAAGAATCTTATCCATCATTCAAGCAGTGCTTCGGATCATGCGTGGCCCATAAAAAGATCATTCAGATCATGACAACTTCATATTTTTTTTCTTTCGATATTGATATAGCATTTTTTCGATGCTGGGGATTATTTGTGGACGGTGGTGCTTTTGGTAGTGATACACATCTATGGCTCGACCAAATAAATGAAATACAGAAAACAAATGAAATACAAATTTTACGTAGTTCAGTAATGTAGCATGAGTTCACAAGGCGTGGGGGAGAGATTTCACTATGAAAGGAGTGATTACAAGCTCTCAAATCTGGCTTTTAGGTCTCTGTCGCACAATATTTTCACAAAGGAAGAAGTTGAAGAAGTAAGAGAGAAAGAAGAAAAAAGGAAAAAAAAAATTAAAGATTCAACTCTTCCTTTCTCTCTGTGGTGGCCTACTGGCCTCCTCTTTCGCCTGCTGCCCCATGCATCTAACCTTTTGTCCTCTATTGCATTTTCTCTTTTTCCAGTCATGTACTTCGTCTAGTTTCATCTATAGTTTTTGGCCTTAATTTGTCCCCTACAGATATCATAAAACTTGAACTATGAAATGCTTATTTTTGTTGACTCGATCTCGAACCCTAATAAATATTTATTTATAATTTGGAGACTTTAACGTTTACATAGAGACAGGAGAATGACATATGCCATCTTAATATATACTTGTAGAGACATACTGGAAGAGTACTCGAAGCTAGTGATGGAGTTGGGGATTTCACTGTTCGAACTATTATCGGAGGCTCTTGGGCTAAACCCAAAGCACCTAAATGGCATTGATTGCGCTGAGGGGCTCCAAGTTCTTTGCCATTACTATCCGGCTTGACCACTGCCAGAGTTGACTTTGGGCGCAACTCAGCACGCTGACAATTCCTTCCTTACTGTGCTTCTGCAAGACCATATTGGTGGCCTCCAAATTCTTCATCAGGACAAGTGGATCGACATCCCCCCCGTGCCCGGGGCTCTTGTTGTTAACGTTGGAGATCTTCTACAGGCAAGCCTCTTCACATGAATCTTGAACATGTCTTCTCGGGTATTAATTGTTACTGGATTTGGACATCCTTAAATATTGCGCCTTCTTTTCCTTTATTTTACTAATCACATGCACTTCATATTTGTCAATGAATTGTACGTAATTACATACATATAATCTCTTGGTCTCATGGACATGGCCCTACCAAAGAGTTGCAGATCATTCCACCAGGCCAGATCATTGGCTTGTGCTGTGCTCTTTACTCGTCTACTCTTGCTGGGGACCTTGTCATTATTATGGAAGTGAACGGTCTAAAGCACAAAATTTAATAACGACGGCCTGTTGGTCTTATCTATGATATGGGGCGATTGAAATTGACGTTAATGTCAAGGGACCAAGGTTGATTCTGCTTTAGTGTCAGATTTTTCTCATTTGAGAACAAATAAGAACATTCTACTTTTGATACTAATTAAGTACTAATGACACAACAGTACTACTTGCTACTTTCTCTTGGTATTTCTCAATTTGGATTTGGATGCTTCAAATTCAAGGCTGGCCGGACTTCATTTTCTGTAGCTGCTAATTTCAATTTGTTAACTTTTTTCCCTTGATTTTTCCAGCTTATAACAAATGACACGTTTAAGAGCGCTGAACACAGAGTCTTAGCAAGCCGGGCAGGTCCAAGAGTGTCTGTGGCAAGCTTGTTTTGCACAGCTTATCTGCCTACCCGAAAAGTTTACGAACCCATCAAGGAGTTATTATCAGAAGACAATCCTCCAAAGTATAGGGAAACCACGATAAGAGACTACTGTGTCTACTTCAAAGCAAAGGGCCTTGATGGGACTTCTGCACTTCTGCATTTCAGGCTTTGAACTCTTATAAAGAGATATGAAGAAGTACCGTTAGTATGAATTTGTGTTTTGGGTTCGATTCCCAATTTCGCAAATTACTTGTGTGGTTAAATGCTATATTATCACAAGAATAAATGTTAGGGGCATATAGAAGTGTGTTACATGGGCAGCAACTTTAATTATATGTACTCTACAAGCTCATTTATTATATGTTGTACCCTATAAACTCATATGGCAGTCCATGCGGTAATACCGTATAAATAAATAAATAAATAATCATACGAACAAAATAATGGTGTCTCTTTAGTTATATCTGAACTAATTAGGAGGCATGTTATCATCTTTTGGGTTTATTACAGAATTCAGGGTTGAATTTTTACATTTTTATAATTGAGACCTATATTTTAATTTTTACAGATTGGTTTTCGAATTTAAAACACTCACAATTACATATCTCAATCATTTTTTCTTTAATTAACAATTTCCCGTGACATTAGTTTGAAAACTTTACAATGATTAGATGAGAATTTTGTGAATTCTCGTTTGGGGTGAGATGAAATGAGATGAGAATTTTATGAATAATAGTAAGATAGTTTGTAAATAGTAATAAAATAGTTTGAGTTGAGTAATTTTTAGATTTTAAAAAATGAGAGAAAAAAAATTGAATAAAAATATTATAAAGATAAAATATTGTTAGAATATAGTGTTATAATATTATTTTGTTTAAGGATTTGAAAAAAATTGAAATATTTTTTTATTTTTTGTTTGAAAGTTTGAAAAAGTTGTAATGATTAGTTTGAAAATCTTGTATTTGAATGATGTTTGGGAAGGAAATGATATGAGAATTTTGAGATGAAATTTATTTCCAAACAAAGCCTAAAGTCATCAATTTATAAAAACTTTCACAAACTCGCGTATAAAATAAAATAAACAATTCAACATTTTAAAGTAAAAAATATTAAAAAATAATATTATAATAATATTTTATTTGACTTTCAACTTTCATCTCATTTCAACTCAGTATCCAAACCTTCCAAAAAACTCATGTCTTGATTTCATAATTAATCCGAATTTTTTAGTAGTCTAGCTAAGAACTATTGTCTAAATTAATCATTTTGAGAGTAATCGCAAAATAAATTATGGTTTGAGAAGAGAGTGCGAGCTCTGAACAAGATTCTCAATAAGTTTTTACCAACATTAGACGAAATAATAAATTGAAGTTATTTTTAGTATGTTTTATAATATTAAATATTATTCATATATAAGCTATCACGTCTTTTCTAAATTTTTACATAAAATATAATAAATAATTTAATTTTTTTTAAAATTTTAAAATAATACTAATATTAAAAAATAATAATCTAATAATATTTTATTTATTTTTTAATTTTTATCTCAATTTATTATTTAAACTGCACGCGAAGGTAAACACCTTTTTACTGAAAACTGTACGGACGCTACAATTTTTGAATGAAAAAAGCTATATGCAGTCGCCTGTTGCAAGCGCGGGGCAAACGCGTCTGACATGGAAAAATTAAAAATGAACCGTTTCGTGTTTGACCCCTCGACTCTCCCTCTTTCTATTTTGCTCCCTCTCTGTGTTTCGCTGAGTTCTCAACTGTTTGTCTTTTTCTTCATTCTTCTTTGATTGCTTGCTCTGAATGTGGTGTTGTTCATCTTCTTCTTCTTTTCATTATAGATCATTTTACAGCAAAACGTTTCATCTTCAGCAAAACGTTTCGTTTCATTTCGTTCCATTTCATCTTCACCAAAACGTTTACAAATGGCACGCTTGACCTCCATTTTGCAGGATCATACGAAAACTCACCAAACAATGCCACATAGCGATCTGGCCTGGGTTGAAAAGAAAGCCATACTTTTCAGAAACCACACTAAAACCCAATTTTAGTGAAATTTCCCTTCTTAAAAGCAAATAGCAGGCTTAATATGACTGCTCCCACATACACACTACACTGAAGGCACTGCAGTGTATTGTGAAGCTGTCATTTTCTCCAATTAATCTGATACAGGGCAGTAATCGGGAAATTTTACATTGACAGAAGGCGTCCAACTTGCTGAGAATGAACGCAAAACAAAAAGAAAGTAAATAAATAACAGTTCTTCAATTCCCCAAGATCCTCTTATAACTTGCAGACATATTAAACAATATAGAGATTGCATACATCACTAGAAAATCACAAATCATGTCAAGAAAATAGTATTCGCGCCTCTGCTTTTGAAGGCAAACTTAACTTACCAATGAATTTGCAATAAATCAATGTAATCGGTGCCGAGGCGCTTAAGGCTTTTCTCTACACTTTCTTTAATATTTGCATCGTCGACCCGTAAAATCTTATCATTGTTTGGGTCTTCTTCCTACACATGCCTCAGACTGGGTTCCTGTAATTTACTCTTTTGGTTTCTCACAAAGGTCACTTGAAGACCACAGACCCAGCTCCTTACGGACACATCCACCTGAATAGAGAGCACACATCTATTTGAAGACCACGAAGATGAAGACGAGCTCGAGAAGACCACTAAAGACGAAGACCCACTCCGAACCAAAGAAGAATTAATTCGAGATCTATATTCTTTGCCTCTGTCTTTTTTTTTAAAATTTATTTTCATCTGTTTCTTGTGTTTTTGTTTTATATTAAATATATTAGACGACTCCCCTGCGCTTACCCACCGCGACTGTACCTAGAAGAGCTGTTTTTGAATTGGATACTCCTATTCGGTTGAGCCGGCGTGCGGTCTAATGCAAATTGTGCACTTTTCTTTTTTTATTTAAATATTTTTTTAAAATACTTATTTTAAAAAACACACTAATATATTAATAGTCAATTTTTTAATAATTAAGAAAAAAAATTAAAAATTAAAATATATGAACAATCAAACTAGGATAAAATAGGAGCAAACTAGCATTTTTCCTTACGGACATTGTTCATGCACGGTATGAGAACATTAGACGAAAATTGTAGAGTCCATACGCTGGAGTGGGAGGGAAGCAAAGGATTAGGGAAATCAGAGCAGCATGCTAAAAAATAACACATAAGAATTTTCTCCTAGTGGGTCACCGTGGCGCTTTGCCAAGCTTCCATGGGAGTTCAATCCCATCGATCTTTGTTGCAGCGAATGGAGCCACGACACGGTGTTGGAAGCCTCGCTTTCACTCAAGTGTTTGTGATGTGTTGGGTGATTGAGTATAGGGTTACCTTAAGGCAACACAAAGATCCTAATAAATTGGTTGGTGAAAATTAAGACTAACTCAAGCTAACACTCAATTTTCGAAAGTTGGAAGAGAAAGTTCTCATTAATACAAAATAGCATAATAATCAATTACAATGCAAAATCAAAATAAATAGTACTAGGGTTCGGCTAGCCCTCCCCCAATTATTCCCTCCAACGACTTCTTTTGAAATCATAATCCGAAAACAAATCAACTTCCTAAGTTTAAGGAAACAATTTTATCACATACCTAAAATAAAGAAAACAAACTCAAACAAATTAATAAATAGATAATCTCCCTAATTTGAAGGAGATATTCTATCAATTCTCTAGCAACCGCCCAATCCCCTAAAATCAAGGGGTTTGCCTCCTCCCATAAGTTCAAGGGATTTGCCAACCAACCCCTAAAACAAAGGAATTGACTAACAACTTGATCAACTTCTAGTTGACCTTGTCTTGGGCGTCCAATGACCCATCACCCGAGCCATGCATGCACCCCAATGCCACCCTCCTAGCCTCGGCATGCCTAACCCTCCTAGTGGCATTACGAATGACCCTTCTTGGATCTCCATCACATGGGGGCTATCGAGACGAACCTACGTGCGTACTTTCCTTAAGCCCTCTAGATCTCTTCCTTTTTCTACCTGGTTAATTAATTTCGTGTTCAAAATGTTTATTCCAATATTGGCAATGATGGATGATCTCAAACACCATTATTGACTTTAAACAATCCAAAAGCCTCCTAAATGCCAGCACTGATTGACCTGTTGTATAGTCGTCGTGAAGTTGATTTCTTTTAGATTTTTTGTCGCTCTCGTTATTTTGAGGAAAAAAAGTTTTCTTCTTTCTTATTACATACTAGTACTGCTCGTCTTAATTTATGCAACAGTTGGTCTGTTTGAGCAAAACTTTCGCGGATACTAAATAAAGGAAAAAAGATTGTTGTCCAGCAGAGATGAAGTTACAACCACACTCAAGCTGGCATGTCGGAAAAATGATAAACTCATGATATATATTGTAAGAATAACAAAAGGAATGGAAGAAGAAGCAGCAAAGAAATAAAGAGAAGAGCAGAGGAGAGAATCTTATGAGATTATTGCCTCACTTCATTAATTTGTGGTAGCATATACAAGGGCAGCTGCCTTTATGTACAAAAAAGAAATAGTTCTAACTAACTAAAGAATAAAGGAATCTGTACAACTGTGTAACTAACTATGAAAATACATAAAAGTACATTACAATTCATCTAAAGAAGGGACTTTCTAGTAATTTGATAGCAACATTTACATAAGCAGTAGATGCATTTGGTGCTGACTGAGGATGCAGATCAGGTCCATTGACATTGCCTTGAGCAGCTGAGCCTTGATGATCTTGTGACTTTGTGGTAGTGATGCCATCTTGTGCATGCTGCTCTAATACCCCTCACAAGATGGAAAATAGATATTCACTATTCCCATCTTGGATGAATGAGAATAAATGGTATAGGATGGGAGGGATTTTGTGAATATGTCAGCTAAATGTGAGTGAGTGGAGACATGATCAATTTTGATGCTGCCTTCTAGGATTTTATCTCTTATTAAGTGACAATTCACTTCAATGTGTTTTGTCCTTTCATGAAAAATGGGTTGGTTGTTATGTGGAGGGCAGCTTGATCACAAAACATCTCAGCAACTTGAGGATGAGGAATAAAGAGATCAGAAAGCAACTGCCTTAGCCATGTGAATTCAGTAGAAAGAGATGCCATTGTATGATATTCTGCTTTAGCAGATGATTGTGACACAACATTTTGTTTATTTGAATGCCAAGAAATGAGGGAATTCCCTAAGAAGTGCAGTAACCAGTTACTGATTTTCGTGTATCAGGATAGGAAGCCCAATCTGAGTCACAGTAATCTTGTAAATGTACTGATGAAGTAGATGACAGAAGGATATCTTGACCAGGAGCATTTTTAAGGTATCTCATGACTTTATGAGCTACAGTGAGGTGGGTGGTGGTGGGTTTGTCCATGAATTGGCTGAGGACTTAGATGGGGTAGCTTATATCTGGTTTGGTGAGGGTGAGGCATAGAAGTGAACCTATAAGTTGCCAATAGGAGGTGGGACCAGCTAAGGAATTGCCTGTGGTCTTGCTTAGCTTGTGATTTTGGTCAATTGGAATTTTCAAGTGCTTAGAAGCTAAGTGGCCAGAATCAGTGAGTATATCCAGAGTATATTTTCTTTGGCAAAGATGAATGTCAGTTGGGGATCTAGCAACCTCAATGCCAAGAAAATATCTTAAGGATCCAAGGTCTTTAATTCTGAATTGGTGGTTCAAAAAGCTTTTGAGAACAGAAATGAAATCAAGGGAATTGCTTACAGCTATTATGTCATCTACATAAACAAGCAAGGCTGTGAAATTGGCACAATTGATGCAAGTGAAAAGAGTATAGTTAGCCTTTGACTGTTTAAAACCAAACTGAATTAGGGATGTGGAGAATTTATCATACCATTGTCGTGAGGTTTGCTTAAGTCCATAGAGACTTTTAAGCAATTTGTATACTTGGCCAGGCTTGCCCTTTTGATATCCAAGTGGCCTTTTCATGTAAATTTCCTCCTTAAGTTCATCAAGGAGGAATGCATTATTGACATTGAATTGTTGAAGATGCCAACCTTTAAGTGCAGCTAAGGTAAGAATGGTTCTGACAGTGACTATCTTGACCACTGGTGAAAAGGTCTCATGGTAGTCCACCCCTTCTTGTTGGGTGAATCATTTGGCAACCAATCTTGCCTTCTTTCTCTCAATGGTACCATTGGAATGAAACTTGGTTTTGTAGACATATTTGCAATCAATAGGAAATTTGCCAGGGGGCATATTAGTGAGGATCCATGTGTGATTAAGTTCCAATGCCTCAAGTTCAGTTTCCATTACTTTGCACTAGTCAGGGACTTTGGCAGCTTGTTTATATGAATGTGGATCATGGGTGGATGAGATGGTAGCAGAAAATGAAGAGAAAATGGGTGATAAATGAATTTGAGCAGGTGAGATGGAGGTGGCTTGTTGGCAATGAAAGTCTTTAAGGTATTCAGGTGCTTTCCTTGTTCTAGTTGACCTCCTAGGAGGAGGATGAGGTACAGAGGGTGAAGGTGATTGTAAGGGAGAGAAGGGTGTAGGAACTATTGGTTCAGGAGACAAAAATGATGGAGATGAAGGTGCTGGAGATAATGACATCGTGGTAGTGGTTGAAGGTGATGGATTTGAGAATGGAGTGGTATGTAAAATGGGAGGGGAAGAAGGAGGAACTAGCTTATGATGGTGAGTTGAGAAATGAGGTGAATTATGAAAAGGGAAAATATTTTCATAAAAGGTAACATCTCTAGAAAGAAAAATTGCTTTGGTAGTAAGATCAAGTAATTTGTAGCCTTTTACCCCAAAAGGGTAATTAAGAAAAACACACTGCTTGCCTCGAGGATTAAATTTTGTTCTGTTTTGACAGAGAGTAGAGGCAAAACATAAACATCCTAATATTTTCATGTGAGAATATGTAGGTGGTGAAGTAAATAGAAGTTCAAAGGGAGTTTTACTGGAGAGAAGAGGGCTTGGATCCCGATTGATGATTTAAGCTGCAGTGAGAATGCAGTCAATCCAATATTGGTTGGGAAGGTTAGATTGAATCTTAAGGGCTCGAGCTATGTTTAAGAGATGCTGATGCTTTCTCTCGACAGTTCCATTTTGTTGGGGAGTTTTCACACATGTTCTATGATGGATGATACCTTTCTTATTGAAAAAGTCTCTCATTTGAAATTCAAGGCCATTGTCACTTCTAAGTACTTGGATTTTGGTGTGAAACTGTGTTTCTACTAAATTAGAGAAAGCTTCAATGCATGATCTGGTATTAGATTTGGCTTTGAGGAGATATATCCAAGTACATCTAGAAAAGTCATCCACAATGGTTAAAAAGTATTTGGAACCATCATAAGCTTCAATTGAGTTACGTCTCCATATATCACAGTGAATAAGTTAAAAAAACATGGTTGCTTTTATAAGTGCTAGTTGGAAATGGAAGCCTATGATGCTTTGCAAAGGGACATACATGACATGGGTTTGTATCATAAATAGTGAAATTGTGGTTTCTGATTAAAGAATCATTGATTACATTTAACTTTGAAATGGGTATATGACCCATTCTACAATGCCGAACATCATAAATGTGATCAACACTTGTGGAAATAGTAGAAACATAAATTGTTTTGTGTAAGGAATTGGAAAAATGATCAAGTAGAGTTGTGGGAGACATTGGTTCAGCAAGCAACTGGTAGAGGCCATCCTTTATCTCACCCATGCCATGTGGTCCATGACAAAAGACCTTGAATAAAATAAAGTTGTGAAAGGAAAATGAAGCAACAAGAAAGTGAATTGGTTAGTTGTTTTGCAGAGATGAGATTAAAATTGAAAGAGAGAACATATAACACATTGTATAAAATTAATGTGTTAGTGAGTTGGACAGTGCAACATGGGTGACAGGTGCTGTGTGATCATTAGGAAGTCTAACTACACAGGAAACTTGAGAAATAATTGTTGAAAAGAAGGAGGTGCTACAGACCATATGATCTGTAGCACCAGTGTCAATGATCCAAGGTGATTGTGTGGAAGAGTGAAGTGTTGGAGTGAAAGAAGTAAGACACAAAAGAGTACCATTCATGGTGGGGGATGATTACAATCTTCTTGGACATGGTTGACTGAGTGATTAGTAATGGGAACTTCCTTTGACTGCAATAGAGATAGAAGCTGCAGATATTAGTCCTTAGTAAAGGTCAAGTTGTCATCTGAGTAGTCCTCTTGCTCGAGTGAAGTCATATTGGCAAAAGAGAAACCAAGTGGCTTACCCTTTCCATGCAACTTGTGCCCTAGTGGGTAGCCATGTAATTTATGGCATTTATCTGTTACATGTCCTGTCATATGACAGTGTGAGCAAGTTGGGGGTTGGGCATTTCCTGCTTTGAAGTAGGTGTCTAGAACATGGCCTTGAATTTTGCAGTGAGTGCAAAATGGCCTATCACACCTTGGTGGTTGAGGTGATTTGGGAAAGGGTTTGTGTGAGGTATATGGTTGTTTGACAGCCAGGGCCATTGAGTCGGGAGAGGGGAGTCCAGATAGCATGAGATGCTGCATTTCTTGCTGCTGGATCATAGTCCAAGAGCATTATTTGGTCACGGGTAGCATTGTAGGAGTCATTGAGACCTATGAGGAATTGTATAACACAATCCCTTTGATATATGTTATGTAAAACAACAAGTTTACCATATGTACAGTCAGGCATAGGGTCATACATGGTAAGTTCATCCCATAAGGTTTTAAGCTTACCAAAGTAGACATGAACAAAGTCATTCTCTTATTGCAAACCTACCGAAGCCTTTTTGAGCTGAAAGATTCGATGACCATTTTGTTGGGTGAAGTGATCTTTTAGCTCATCCCATATCTGTTGTGCATTATCCACTAAGGTAATGCTGGATTTAAGGGTTGGGTTGATTGAGTTGTGTAGCCAGAAAACTACTAAATCATTGCAGCGTTCCCAAGCATCATGGAGAGGGTCAGTGGTAGCTTTGGATTTAAGCAAGGTGCCATTGATAAACCCAAGCTTGTTCTTGGCATGAAGAGGCACATGGCTCTGGACCAAGTGGTATAGTTTTCTACGGTGAGAAGGTTAAGGACCAAGGGAAGGGAAGGGTTATCCTCATGATCAAGGCGATATGGGTTGAGAATGTTTGTGAAATCCTGATACACAGGTTTGGGATGATTAGTAGCCATTTGAAAAGAAAACACACTATGTGGCTCTTGATACCATGTAATAATAACAAAAGGAATGGAAGAAGAAGCAGCAGAGAAATAGAGAGGAGCATAGGAGAGAATCATATGAGAGTATTGCCTCACTTCATTAATTCGTGGTAGCATATACAAGATGCAGTTGCCTTTATGTACAAAAAAAGAAAACAACTCTAACTAACTAAAGAATAAAGGAATCTGTACAGTTGTGTAACTAACTCTAAAAATACATAAAAGTACATTACAATTCATCTAAAGAAGGGACTTTCTAGTAATCTGACAACAACATTTACACAAGTAGTAGGTGCATTTGGTGCTGTCTGAGGATGTAGATCAGGTCCATTGGCATTGCCTTGAGCAGCTGAGCCTTGATGAACTTTGTGGTAGTGATGTCATCTTGTGCATGCTGCTCTAATATAGATACTGATGTAGATACTAGATTAGATTTATTTGAAGGCTTTTGATGACACAAAAGGTGGTGTCGAAGGACTAGTAGATGCTGTTGTTTACTTATTGAGATCCTTGGTATGAAGGGATAAAATGCACATAGCCCATATTTGGGCCCAGCCCACCAGACCACCAAACCGCCATCAGAAACAAGAAAGAAACAATAAGAGACCAACGAGAGCAAGTCAGACACGCCAAGGGATAAGTCATATCATGGCAGGAAGTTTCAGAGCATGCCAGAGAGAAAGTAGGCCGAGGAGGAAAGCTGACACACGCAATAAAGGGATATATATAAAAAGCATATAGCTAGATGAAAGAGGACTTCTTCTCACACCGACTCAGACTCTCATTCAATCAGATCATCTTCTTCTTCAACAACCTCTCAAGTAAGACAACGTCTCCAACAAAAAGAGCTCTAACTTTCTCTGTACAGTGAGATAAGAGAGACCACATGGGACTGTAAACACATATATTATAGTGGAGACTCCCATCCCCAAACCACCGTGGACGTAGGCCTATTGCCGAACCACGTAAATCTTAGTGTCCATCTCCATTTATTTTCCTTATACTTATTTTTCATTCACCGTCCTGTATGTACGAACCGCCACCATACAGCTGCACTGGAATACTGACGGGGGCTCCAAATAATACTTATCGTAGCATTGTTAGCTTAGAGTTGCCCAGGCTAGCGAAATAGGGCTAAAAAATCGACTTGTCGGTTCAGTTTTGGGCCCAAACCGAAACCGACCGATAGCCTTCTTTAGAGTGGCCAGACCGTGTATGGGGAGGGAAACCGGCCAGTTCACGGTCAGTTTTTCAGTTTGGGCTGGTTTGGGCCACAGTTTCGGGCCTGTTTGGACCATTCTGTTTGGGCCATTTTAAGACCCAATTCAACATCTTTTTTGCCTCAATTTGTTATTCAAGATCATCTACATTTAGATTTTTTTGTAGAATTTTTAAAATTAATTTTATTTATTCAATCTCTTTTTAATTTTAATCATTCCATGTATATATTATTAGTAACTAATAACTACTACATATATACTACTTATATTTTATAGTCTTATTATCTAATATACTAAATTACTAATTACTAGATAAATAAAAAAAACTCCACTAGATGTTTAATACACATTACAAACAAAACCAAATTGTCTTAAGTAACTAGCAAGTAAGCAACAAATAACAATTGTTCTTGAATAAAACCCAAAAAATCTTCATTCTTCAACATTCCAAATAGATTCTCAATGGCCAATGCAGTATTTGACTCTCAATCATCAATAGTTGTAATGTACGATGCTCCTAACTCTATATAGAAAAACACCAAATAATCAATATTAATAAATTAGGATAATGAAAAAAAAATTAAATTAAATTATAAAAGTAAATGAATATGAAAATTGAATGAGAAAAACACATTACCAGATTCTACTATAAAGCTCTTAACATTATCCATGGAGTCTCGAATATCAATTGGCATTAACGGATGTCGCAACCAACTCTGAGTACAAATAAGTGCCTCAACAGTTCTCGAAGCCAAGGAACTCCGAAAAGGATCAAGTACATGACCTCCCGTACTAAATGTTGACTCTGATGCAACCGTGGAAATAGGTATGGCTAACACGTCTCGTGCAATCTTCGCAAGTATATGATAGTTAGGCTCATTCACTTTCCACCAATTCAACAAGTCAAAAGATTGGCTGAATGCCTCACAACCATCTGAAAAATACCGATCTATCTCTGTTTTGGTAGCTGTAGATCCATAGGCAATTGATGCTAGCAACCACTCATAAAAAAGTTGTGACTCATGATTGTCTTCAACAACATTTGAAAGTGCAGATGCCGGAGGGGAAACATGTTCTTTGCTACTCGAGGTAGAACAGAACGTAGCATTATACTCCGCATACATATCTGATAAAAATTGTCTCACCCTCGATAACAAATCTTCAGACCAATTCTTATCATAAATTTTTTTCAAGTGAAAAGTAAGAAGCCCCAACTTATTGCGTGGATCAAGGATAACTGCAATCAACAACAACAAATTCATCATATCCAATGAACCCCAATACTTGTCAAATTTCATTCTCATGCTTATGGCCATGCTCATCAAACAAGTATTCTCACTCTCAGACAGTCTAACCAACTCTTTTTGGAGCCTACAAATCTGAAAAAAACTTGTGTTTGCCATGACATGTAAAGAGCCAGAAAATCGACAAGTGGCATCATAAAACATCTTCAAAAATTTCACAAAAATCCGCGTTAACTCCCACTCGTCAGCTCTAGGAGGCCCAATGTTTACATCTTTAAAGTAAAAAAGAAAATTATAGCCCTCACTCTCCATTCGCCTAAAAGCCTTCTCAAATTTCTCAGCAGCCTCCAACATCATGTAAGTTGAATTTCATCAGATTTGCACATCAAGGCACAACATTTTTTTACAATCAATTTTTTCCTTTTCTGCACATCTTTTAAACTTGTCTAATCTTGTAGGGGAGGAGCGCACATATCTAACCGCATTTCTAACTATTGTAATGGCATCATCACACTCTTTAAGACCCTCATTCACAACAAATTCAAAATATGAGCACAACATCTCATGTGCATATATTTTCCCTCCAACATATTCTCTGTCAAAAAATGTTTCAAATATGCAATTGCAGTATCATTTGAGCTAGCATTATCAACAGTAACAGTAAATATCTTATTAATGCCTCAATGAAGGAGGCACGATTCAACATATTTTCCAATGATATCCCCTCGATGATTAGGAATTAAACAAAAATTAATGATTTTCTTTTACAATTTCCAATTACTATCAATGAAATAGGCAGTTAGGCACATATAATTAAGATTTTGTATCGATGTCCCAGTATCGGTAGTTAATGAAATTCTCATTCCCCCATCTTTAAATAACTTTTTAAGTTTGGCCTTTTCAAATTCAAATAGTTTTATACAATCTCTTGCAACCGTCACTCGACATGGCACTTTAAATCTAGATTCAAGTAACCAAACCATCTTCTTAAATCCTTACCCTTCAACAATTCTAAATGGTAATTCATCGTGGATTAGCATCTCCGCAAGCGCCATCCTCACAGCCTCCTCACTATATTTATGGGTTACAAGATTTCTTAAAGAACTATCACTCTCTCAAACCCCTCCGAGGATACCTCACTTGCAAATGTTATTTGGTATTTATCTAAAGACCCATGTTTATGAGGATTTTTGGAACATGAAGGTAGATGGTTTTTCATGGTTGAAGTTCCATTCCTCTTTGAGTGGCAAGAGTATATCTTGCCACAATAATTACACTTAGCCTTAGAATCATCTACGGAACAACCCTCAACTTTAGTAAAATGGTCTCAAACAATTGACGGATCCTTCCCTTCCGTTTCTTAGGAAGTGGACAATTACTACTATTAGGGGTACTTGAAGCCAGGGGTTTTGGTATTTGAGAATTCGAATTAAGATCAATTGGTCTTGACGAAGAATCCATCTAACATGTAAAACCAATAAAGGACAAAAAAATCAACACAATTGTCATTTACACAGCAGCTAGTTTGCAACGTGGCAAACATCATAAATATAAGATTCTAAGCTACATTTTAGATCGCTCATAAATCTCACAGATTATTTTAAGCATCAAAATAAATTTATAACAAAATTTTCAATCAATAAATCTGTCAATGAATTAATAACACAACTGTCAACAAATTTATAACAAAACTGTCAAAACACATATAATTTAGATCGCTCATAAATCTCACAAACTGACTGAGTCTTATGAAGTTATGAACATTTATCAAATTACATCTTCAAAGTTCAAAGTTCAGGCCCGTGAATGCACACTGCACAGTCATGCACATGCACTGACTGAGTCTTATGAATATTGATGAGAATTATAGATTCTCATCAACATGGTATTCAATCATCAATGTTCAACAACCAATTCACTATTTCACCATCCCAAACCAGAAACACAATCCCTAACCCTAGACCTAAATACCACAAGGCAGTGAGGCACAAGCCGCACAACGGCGGGCACAACCTCTGCCAAATTGCCCTTTGATCCTCCCAAAAAATAAATTTCAACAAAATTACTAATCAGACTAAATTTAAAACAAAATTTCAGAATTTTCATCCCAAAATCTTACCTAAAAACCAGGCTAGAGGCGGCACCGTTTGCCGGAGGAACGTGGAGAAGTGGAGGCTGCACGACTACGCGGCTGTGCCGCTGCTGGACCGTTGGTGTAAGGCCCAGTGTTTATGAGGCCCGAACCGTGAGCAAGGCCCAACCATTCTTGGAGAGCATTGAAACGGCGCCGTTTTGGATAAGTGTTTTCTCCTTCATCAGCTCCCATCCTGATTCTTTCTCCCTCTCTTTCTCATTTCAGTTTCCTTTTCTTTCTGTCTTCCCCCGCATCCCTCTCTTCCACGTTACTCACTTCTTTTCATTTTCAATTTTTTTTCTTGTCGTTGGTTCTGTTTTGTGGTTCCGAATCACATGCCCTTAATTTTCCTCCATTTTTTCTTCTTCCCTCATAATTGGTTTCTCACCCGGTTGCATTCCACAATTTCTACAGATTAACGTGTCCCTCTCCCTCGCGTGTACCTCTATTTTTTTCTGCAACTGGTTTTTCTATCTTCAAGATGTGGCTTTTCCTCTTTCCACTTGGTGATTTTTGTTCTGCCTACAGGTATCTCTTTCTTCCTTTCTTTTATTCTACGTTAGAGACCCTGAACCACCCTTCTCTTACTCATCATTGCAGATTTTGTTGTTGCCTTGTGGTTTGGGTATTGCGTTTTGTGGGTCCTCGGATTTGTTTTTCGTGTAACCATTGAAGCCATTACTGGAGAATTTAGCTTCCACGGGTAGGCTATTCTTGTTCTCAGTTTCTTGCGCATGCACACACACATTTTCACCTTAAGTCACTTCAATGAAATTTCTATTTTTCATTTGTAGTCCGTGAGTTCTCGGGTTTTGTTGGTGTGCAAGCAAACATCTTGTGTTGGAATGGTCTTGGAGTTTTGAATTATTTGGGTGGTATGTGCAGTAAACCAAATGCATACTCGGAGTTGAGTAGGTGTTTTTTTGTATTGTTCGGGTTTTTATACGACCACTGGAGTGGAGGTTAAATTATTTGGAGTAATAGTGTTGTTGTTTTGGTTGAGTTGTGATGAATGCTTGAAGTTAGGGGCCATTGAAGTTGATATTTTGATTATTTGTGCTAGACGTTGACCTTGATGGGTGTATAGGTCAATATTAAGATTAGTATATGGTATTTTGGGATGAAATGCGGGCTGTCCAGATTGCTATATGGTTGTCTTAGTGAGTTGTTTTTGCTATAAAATGGTTTGGGATTATGGGTTTTATTTATTTAGATAGAAATTGTGTCAATTGCCTTTTAACACTTAGTTTATATATTTTATTTTATGAATAGGTGATGAGACTGATAAAGGTCATTTTCAAGGTATAGATATTACGCTGCAAGAGTCAGGTAAGTGGGGTTCCTATGTTAGATTTGCATAAAAAGAAATGAACTGAGGATGATTTGTAAAAATGTGCTTGTTGTTCTTGAAAAGAAAAGATGAAAAACAACCTTAGTAGATGTTTTGCATTCACTCATGAGATATGTTTGAAAGAGAAAAGAAGTGCTTTCGACATGAATAGTGTAGACATGAGCAATATTTGACATGTTTCTGAAATGTGCAAAAGAGTGAATATGATATCTGTGAATTTTTGTATATATGACATGAAAATGATTTGGATCTATTTTTGATCAAATAGAAATAATATGAATGTGTTCAGCACGTAGTTTGATATGATATGGATATGAAAAACCTTTGGCATACTTATCTATTTTTATTCTAATTCTGAATATGGTTCTGATATGATGATACTGATTCACGTGATATGGTTAGTACCAACATGATATGATATGAGTGCACCCACTTTGGAAACAAAGTGGTCTTTTATGTGTCCTTTCCTGTGTGCACACTCGGGGCTCCGAGATTGAAAAATGAGAAGTTTCACAATATGATACTGCCTGGTTTGGCCACCGGGATAGCACAACCCTATCACGGGGGTTAAACATGGTATATGATACGATACGATATGATATGATAAGATGAAGATGATCAGTTATGTTATGCCAAAGTGTTCTTGAATATGAAACGGTTTATGAATATGAAAAGATTGAAATGTCGCTCTAATTTTTTTGATAATACGTATTGAGATATGCATATGAAAATAAAATGTTTTGCTTCTGCATACCAAACTTTCTAAAAAGGGCTCATGTTTACACACTAATATAGGTTGTCTGCTTACTGAGTTGTTGATAACTCACCTTTTATTTTCATTATTTTTCAGATGATATTGATGACCCACTTGGGGGTCAGGAATAGAAATTGGGGCTTGACTAGATATGGATAGACGATCGAGTACCTGAGGGTACCATTGTTAGAAGAAGAGTTTGAAGTTCTTTTTTATATTTAGATTTATTGAGATTTAAGATGTATCAGTTTATTACGTTAAGAATTAATTATGTTTTGGTTTAGTAGGACCTATGGTTTTATTAATTTGGTATGTTAGCACTACTGGAAGATTGGGGACCCCTTGATTTATTATTATTGCAGTAAAGACTATGTGGAGTTTGTAATGGGGTTATTTAGAAGATATGAGATTGATTTTGCTTATGAAGTCTTTGGAGATTTTTAGATGTGTTGGGAGACATGTTTATAAGTGACATGTAGTAATTCTCCACCCCACCTGGGTATGGGGCGTTACAACTGGTGAGTAGCTGGACCGTTGGGCCCTGGTGAGTGGTTGGAGTAGACGACTTCGACTGCTGAGGAGTTACTGAATACTGAGTGAGGGTTGAGGGTAGGGCTCGAAATGGAATGAGAAGAGAAGAGGGAGGGGGATAATAACCCTAGTAGAAACGGCGTCCTTCCCTTTATTTTTTTTCTAAACTTCAGATGCAAAGTGAAACGTCGTCGTTTAATGAAGGTATATATATAAAAAAAATAAAAAGTATATGACGTCGGTCGGTTTATCTGTTTTTTGCTGGTTCAAACCGGGACCGAACCAGCCGACGCCGGTTTTGATCATTTACCACCGACGGCCGACCGGTTCCCTGCCGGTTCTGAGCTCCGGCGGCCAGTCTGAGTCGGTCTCGGCCGGTTCGCCGGTTTTTTGTACAGCCCTATAGCGAAACACGACATCAACAGTGGCACCATCTGTGGGATCTCTGTTGTCCCAAAAATAGCGTGTCCTTCGTATGCCCGCGACGACGCTCTCTCAGAGCTCGCAATGTGAAGAAGAACAATTTGAAGTAATGGAAGCAAGAGCTGAAGAACAGGTTGTGCAATAAAGAAGAAGAACGCAACAAAGGTGAGAGAAAGATGATTTTTCAATGTACCGAATAAATTCTGAATTATGAATAAAGCTTCCTCCAGATACGTATTCTTAGCATTATGAATTTTTGCATTCACCAAAAAAGGTTGTTGCAGAAAATGGGCGAGTAAATCTTTCGTTGCCTAGGTAGAGAACCGAGCTTCTCACCATTGTATTCAGTTCATTCTAATGAACTATGAAAAGATTAAGCGCCCAGTAAGGACCGACCGCTTAAAAGTAATGCTGCTCGGACACTAGCAGACTTATAATTGGATAAGACCTGATTAGTTTTGGAAGAGTCCCAGATTAGTACCATTCCTGTCATAGAACTCAGTTTCCTTATCCTCCCCGGTCAGAGCGGTTGCCCACTGCATACAGTTATGTATACGATATATATTCTTATTTGCTAAAGTTAATTGCACTTTCATTCATCTAGATAGAATTAGGCCGCTCTACATGTTAACGTCAATCTCCCTCCCAATTGCAACCAAGTTTTGGACATATATTGATAATCGTAGTCAACAAGTCTGGCGTCTTAAAATAAGAAACAATCAAGTGGTATAAGATTTTTTTCTCAGGATTCAAGTACTGGGCAATAATGTAGGTTCCAAGTTACGTTTAAATTAAGGAAATAATAATGCTACTCTCACCAATCCCGACTCCACTTTTGGTCCCGTTATATTTTTTTTTATTTTTTTAATATTTTTTTTACTTAATAATTAAGTGTTTTTTAATAATATTATAATTTTTTTTATTTTTTTTAAATATTTTATAATGTTAAAAAAATACATATATAAAAATGTAAAATAAAAAACACTACGTTTTATATTGAGTGAAGCAGGACTGGGAGAGGGGGCTGTAAAGGCGTCTATTAAGAAAAATGAGTTACTTATTTTATACAATACACTGTATAATAATATATTAAATGAGGAATATTTTTATAAAATATCTTATAAAAATAATATAATTTTATAAAAATACTTTTCATTTAATACATTATTATATAATATGTTGTATAAAATATTGTAGGTATATCATTAGTTTATTTTATAAGATCTGGTCTATGTTTTGTACCGAATTGAAAAATATGATTGGACGAGTTCTGGACACGAGTTCAGAGGATTATTTTAAAATGAGTAATTATACTATACTCCCTTATTTTGCTACTTTATTTTGATCATGTATTTATTTTTTTTAATTTTTTTCTTTTACTCAATAACTAAAGAAGTAAGTATTAATGAATTGATATTTTTTTATTTTTTTAAAATGTTTAAATATATTTAAAAAATATATGATATAAAAAGCAAAATGAAAAAAAAAAAAGCAATTTATTGCATTAGGCTGCCCACCACTCTTATAAAATTACGTGGCTCTACCGCTACCACTCCCAGCTCACCTCATTGGGAGCTACCATTAGTATTTAGTTATATTATCATTTTTTTTTCTTTTTCTTATATGTATTTTTTATTACTTTTAAATATTTTTTAAAAAAATTAAAAAATATAATATTATTAAAAAATACTTTCTTAATCATTAAATAATAAAATAATAAAAAAAAATCCCAACAACAAACTATAAAAATAAGTGGTAAGAGTAATATATATATATTTTTAAATTTCAAACGTCAATATTACTAGAATATATATATAATATTATATATATATATATAAATATATAAATAAATAATAGGAAAAGGTATATTTTAAAAACATTTTAGTGTCGCCCGTTCTTTTTGGTCACATGCATACCTGCAACCCCGAGTTGAATTATTCGATCCAGCTCGTTATGACTACATCTGGTGTTAATTTATATACCATAAGGTCCGTTCTCCCCGAACTTCTCGATCTGTTACCAAACAAGAGGAGGAAAATGGTGAGAGCCGAAGTTACAACTGCACCAAAGCCAGATCACTACGATAGAGCAAGTGAATTGAAGGCTTTTGACGACACAAAAGCCGGTGTGAAAGGACTGGTAGATGCTTGGGTTACTGAGATCCCTCGTATATTCCATTTACCACCGGACAGCTTCGACAAGAACTTCGTTTCTGACCATGACAATCAGTTCAGCACAATTCCTGTCATAGATCTCAAAGGCATCGAAAAAGATGTAACAAAACGCAAGGAGGTTGTGGAAGCGGTTCGTGATGCATCAGAGACATGGGGTTTCTTTCAGGTGGTGAATCATGGGATCCCTGTGGGTGTTCGTTAGGGGCCCAAGTCTACCTTGTAGAAGAGTGTTACAAGCTGGGCAACAACTTTAATTATATGTACTCTACAAGCTCATTTATTATATGTTGTACCCTATAAACTCATATGGCAGTCCATGCGGTAATACCGTATAAATAAATAAATAAATAATCATACGAACAAAATAATGGTGTCTCTTTAGTGATATCTGAACTAATTAGGAGGCATGTTATCATCTTTTGGGTTTATTACAGAATTCAGGGGTGAATTTTTACATTTTTATAATTGAGACCTATATTTTAATTTTTACAAATTGGTTTTCGAATTTAAAACACTCACAATTACATATCTCAATCATTTTTTCATTAGTTAACAATTTCACGTGAGATTAGTTTGAACACTTAGTCATCAATTTGTAAAAACTTTTCCAAATTCTTACGTAAAATACAATAAACAATTTAAATTTTTAAATAAAAAATATTAAAAACAATATTCTAAGAATATTTTATTTAACTTTCAACTTTTATCTCACCTCAACTCACTATCTAAATTTCTAAAAAAACTCTTATATTGATTTCGTAATTAATCCAAATTTTTTAGTAGTCTAGCTAAGAACTATTGTCTAAATTAATCATTTTGAGAGTAATCGCAAAATAAATTAGGGTTTGATGATGATTTGTATATTTTTTTTTTTCTAAATCTTTGAGAAGAGAGTGTGAGCTCTGAACAAGATTCTCAATAATCTTTTACCAACATTACACGAAATAATAAATTGAAGTTATTTTTTAGTTTGTTTTATAATATTAAATATTATTCATATATAAGTTATCACGTCTACAAAGACATTAAATACGAAGAGATTAGAAGTGTTTTATTTTATCTTATTTTATTATTATAAATTTTTAAATTCTAATACAAAATATAATAAATAATACAATATTTTTAAATCTTAAAATAATAATAATATTAAAAAATAATCTTTTAATAATAATTTTTTAATTTTTAATTTTCATCTGATCTCAACTTACCTTAGTCAATATCCGAACGTGTGCCAGTGTAAACACATTTTTCTTGAAAACTGTACGGACGCTACATTTTTTGTACAGGATCCTCCTATTCGGTCCAGCGGGCGTGCGGTCTAATGCAAATTGTGCACTTTTTTATTTTTTTATTTAAACATTTGTTAAATACTTTTAAATATTTTAAAAAGTACACTAATGTATAAATAGTAAATTTTTTAATAATTAAGAAAAATTAAAATATATGAACAGTAAAACTCAGGAACAAAATAGGACGTACACTACAAAATCAAAATATATGACTAATAGATGCTGGCGTGTACTTACTGAGGTCCCTCCTATATTAATCTATCAACCACTGGATAAATTAGTACCATTCCTGTCATAGAACTCAGTTTCCTTACCCTCCCAGGTCAGAGCAGTTGCCCACTGCATGCAGTTATATATGTGATATATATTCTCATTTGCTAAAGTTAATTGCACTTTCATTCTTCTATATAGAATTAGGCCGCTCTACATGTTAACGTCAATCTTCCTCCCAATTGCAATCAATTTTTGGACATATATTGATAATCGTAGTCAACAAGTCTGGCGTCTTAAAATAAGAAACGATCAAGTGGTATAAGTCTTTTTTGTCAGGTTCAAGTACTTGTTGAGAAGTTCTTCATCTCGTTTGTTTTCTGAAATGAATTAAGATAAAATTTAAAAATTAAATAAAATATTATTAAAATATATTTTTTTAATATTATTTTTATTTTAAAATTTTAAAAAAATTGAATTATTTATTTTATTTTGTGTTAGAATTTAGAAAAATTATAATGATTAGATGAGATAAGATGAGTTAAGAAGTTTTGGAAAAGCAAACGAGGCCTTAAGAACAAACTCATCATGATCTTTATAAAGAATTACATCACTCCTCTTATTAGACATTTTATGAGGAGAAATAAGTATTTCTATATAGTATCAAAGCAGGTTAACCTATAACCGATGATGGGCTCATGCGACTTACTCACAATTATGGTACTGAAAATACTGGCCCATAATGGGTGAGCGTGTTGAGAAGTCTTACACGGCTTAAGAACAAACTTATTCTGATCTTTATAAAGAGTTACCTCACTCTTCATATTAGGCCTTTTACGAAGAGAAATAAGTGTTTATATAGTATTAGGCCTTTTTTTTTTTTTAACCAGCTGGGTGTTAATTTATAGGCCATAAGGTCCGTTCTCCCCGAACTTCTTGATCTGTTATCAAACAAGAGGAGGAAAATGGCGAGAGCCGAAGGTGCAGCTACACCAAAGCCAGATCACTACGATAGAGAAAGTGAATTGAAGGCTTTTGACGACACAAAAGCCGGTGTGAAAGGACTGGTAGATGCTGGAGTTACTGAGATCCCTCGTATATTCCATTTTCCACCGGACAGCTTCGACAAGAACTTAGTTTCTGACCATGACAATCAGTTCGGCACAATTCCTGCAATAGATCTCAAAGGCATCGAAAAAGATGTAACAAAACGCAAGGAGGTTGTCGAAGCGGTTCGTGATGCATCAGAGACATGGGGTTTCTTTCAGTTGGTGAATCATGGGATCCCTGTGGATGTTCTGGAGGAGATGAAGGAAGGGGTGCGGAGGTTCTACGAGCAAGATACTGAGATTAAGAAAGAGTTCTACACTCGTGACTACAAGAAACCGGTTGTGTACAACTCCAACTTCGATTTCTATAGTGCACCGATTAGCAATTGGAGGGATACGTTTTTGTGTTCTATGGCTCCTAATCCTCCCAAGTCAGAACAACTGCCAGCTCCATGCAGGTATATATGTTCGTGCTATGCAATTTATACTCTTTTTTTTTTGGATTATTTTAATTTATATTAACATACATCTAGATTGAATAGAAGGACAAAAAACCTACCCGTCATTTTTTAATGAGATAATGGGTTCGTTCTTTAAGTTCTGATTAATAAAAGGATTTTAATGCTTATTTTACTGTTCAATGGTTAGCCATGGCATAGAATTAATTAATGCGTAGGAGTAATCCTTGGCATATATTTAAATACTATTCTAATTTATAAGGATGGTGATTTTAATCCTATCTACCATTCAAACAGTTCTCGGATCATGGCCAATAAAAAGATCATGCAGATCATAACAACTGGATGATTTGTTATAACATTTTTCAGATTCCGGGGCTTCAGATGATTTGTGGACGGTGGTGCTTATTGTGGTGTAAGTTGTAACACGTCTATGGCTTGACGAAATAAATGAAATACCTAAAATAAATGAAATACATATTTTACGTGGTTTAGTAAAGTGGCATGAGTCGACAAGGCGTTGGGTCCCTGTTTTGCACAATATTTTTGTCATACAAGAAGAAGTTGAAGAAGTAAACGGGAAAAAAAAAAAGATTCAACCCTTACTTTCTCTATGTGGTGGCCTGCCTCCACTTTAGCCTTGCTTGCCCCATCTAACATTTTGTCCTCTCTTGCGTTTATTTTCTTTTCAGTCACGATACTTTGTCTATTTTATTTTTGCATACTTCTTAAACATTCTATTCATATAATTTGTCAAAACAGTTATTTTATATTAAAAAAAAGTGATGCATATTAATAAAGCGCACAAATAATACATAAAAGTGATTGCATATAAAAATTTTATAAAAAAAAATCATTTAACTATGAAATCCTTATTTTTGTGGATCCCCGGCCCCTGATAAATATATTTTTTTTTAATTTGGAGACTCAACGTTTACCATAGAGACAGGAGAATGACGTATTTCATCTTAATATATACTTGTAGAGACATACTGGAAGAATACTCCAAGCAAGTGATGGAGTTGGGAATTTCATTGTTCGACCTATTGTCGGAGGCTCTTGGGCTAAACCCAAAGCACCTAAATGGCATTGATTGCGCTGAGGGGCTCCAAGTTCTTTGCCATTACTATCCGGCTTGCCCACAGCCAGAGTTGACTTTGGGCGCAACTCAGCACGCTGACAATTCCTTCCTTACTGTGCTTCTGCAAGACCATATTGGTGGCCTCCAAATTCTTCATCAGGACAAGTGGATCGACGTCCCCCCCGTGCCCGGGGCTCTTGTTGTTAACGTTGGAGATCTTCTACAGGCAAGCCTCTTCACATGAATCTTTTACATGTCTTCTCGGGTATTAATTGTTACTGGATTTGGACATCCTTAAATATTGCACCTTCTTTTCCTTTATTTTACTAATAACATGCACTTCATATTTGTCAACGCATTGTAATTACATACATATAATCTCTTGGTCTCAAGGACATGGCACTACCAGAGAGTTGCAGATTCCAGCAGGCCAGGGCATTAATTTGGGTAGCTTGTGCTGTGCTCTTTTTACTCTCTTATTTCTCTTTATGCGGATCTTGTCATTATGATGGAAGTGAACGTTGCTGGTTTCGATTTGGGATGAGATAGTTTTAGATAAAAGATTAAAGTTGAAAAAAATATTATTAAATTATTATTTTTTAATATTATTATTGTTTTGAAATTTGAAAAAGTTGAATTTTGAATTATTTATTATATTTTGTGTGAGAATTTAAAAAATTATAATGATGAGATGAGATCAAACACTTTCTGAATCCAAACAATACCTAATTACAGTACACAATTTATTAACGACGTATTAGTCTTATCTATGTTACGGGCGCTTCAACTTGACGTTAATGTCATGGATCATTAATTGGTGTCAAAACTTTCTCATTAAGTACTAATGAGAACATTCTACTCTTGATACTGTTTAAATACTAATGATACAGCACTAGCTACTTTTGTTTTGTTTACTTTAATTGGGATGGTTCGGCTAAATTTCTTGGTAGCTGCCGATTTCAATTTCTAACTTTTCCCTCTGGTTTCTCCAGCTTATAACAAATGATAGGTTTAAGAGCGTTGAACACAGAGTATTGGCCAGCCTGGCTGGTCCACGAGTGTCTGTGGCAAGCTTTTTCTGCACAGGTTTTCAGCCGGCCAGAAAAGTTTACAAACCCATTAAGGAATTATTATCAAAAGACACTCCTCCAAAGTATAAGGAAACCACAGTGAGAGATTACAGTGTCTACCACCAAGAAAAGGGCCTTGATGGGACTTCTGCGCTGCTGCATTTCAGGATTTGAACTCTTATACATGTTTCGGGTTGGATTTCAGGATTTCTCAAACTACTTAAGTGGTTAATTGCTATATTATCGAAAGAATAAATGTTAGGAGCCCAAGTCTACCATATAGAACTTACAAGAGTGTTGTTACAAGGGGAACAACTTTAATTATATGTACTCTACAAGCTCATTTATTATAGGGTGATGCTACAGCCCCGCTGGGGCTCCGCTGGAGTGTAGTATTATTTTATATGTATTTTATTTAAGTAATTTTTTATATAGATCTTTTATTATTTTAAAATATTTTTAAAAAATAAAATTAATTTAAAACATCATTCAGAAAATATTTTCTTAATCAGAAAGTAAAAAAATATAAATTAAAAAATACTTTCTTAATCATGAAGTAAAATAAAAAATTATAAAAAATATTTTTTAAAAAATAAAATAAATTTAAAACATCATTAAAAATACTTCCTTAATTAGAAAGTAAAAAAAAAATCATTAAAATATACTTTCTTAATCATAAAGTAAAATAAAAAAATATTTTTTTATGATTTTTTATTTTACTTCGTGATTAAGAAATATGATTTTTTATTTTACTTGGTGATTAAAAAAATATTTTTTAATAATATTTTGAATTTTTTTTTTTAAAAAATAGTTAAAATTATTAAAAAAATTTAAATAAAAAATAATTAAAAAAAAAAAACACATAAAAAATACACTAATCTCCCGCGGGAGGGAGCTCCCAGCGGGAGATATAGCATTTCCATTTATTATATGTACCCTGTAAAATCATATGTCAATCCATGCGACAATATCACAATGATCTTTTTTATGGTTATATTTATTTCGAACCTTCTGAGGATTTTCTATAGAGAATGGCCATAATTTATTTGAAGCAGGATCGTCATATGTACTTAAGTGGTGATTTTTTTGTTTTTCCCCCTCTTTTGGTGTCCCGAGCGTTAGCGAGTTCATGTTCTAAGATGCATAGTTGAGAAAGGAAAGAAAAAATAAAAAATAAAAGGCTTTGTGGGTGCTAAAACGCTAGAAGGAGGGCTCGAACCTCCGACCTTGTGGTTAACAGCCACACGCTCTAGCCAACTGAGCTATTCCAGCTTTCTGATGCTTCAACTGGAAACTAGTAAAGTTAATTCATTTAAAAATGTTTGGCTTCTCCTCAATGACGCCACAGGTGGTGGTTGGTTTGCTGCACATCAATCTTCTTGCGAGATGGGCCCCCGGTGGTGGCTCAACCCTTGTTTGCAATCAGTGAAACTCATTCCTGAACAAAACACACGTTCGACCCCTGAATAGACTATCTACCCATCCTATCCTGACGTCAGTATTACTGAATTCGAAAGATCGAGCGATGAGAACGGTATGCTTTCCATTTGACCCTGCTGTGGGTTTATATTACGATGATGCATAGATATTTTGCCAAGACAAGCTGATGTGTAAGTCGTAAATAGAATTTAAGAGCGTATAATGAAAACATCTTAACTAATACTCAAAACCTTATGAGTCCACATGAAAACATCTTATGAGTCTACGGAGTCTGGATTGTTTACTGTTGATGTGAGGGTCCATCACCCGTGCTTCTAACTAATACTCAAAAGCTTTTAGGGATACAATCATCAGCGTTGTTCCCTCTTTTGTTGGACTTCTGGTCTTGCAAAGACGGCGGTCACAACTACAGGTGAATATCAGGGCAGAAATCGCTTCCAATTACGACCGAGAAAGAGAGCTAAGAACATTTGATGAGTCGAGCTGGTGTAAAGGGAGTAGTAGATGCTGGGGTGACAAAAATTCCACGTATGTTCTACACTGCACAATTTAGCCTGCATAAGAAGTCAGGAAGCGACTCCCAATTTTGTATTCTCGTTATAGACCTTGAAGGTATCCATAACAACTCAATTGTACGAGCTGAAGTCATTGAGAAAGTCCGAAATGCTTGCGAGAAATTCGGTTTCATGTGAAAAAGAATTCTATTCGCACAATTACGGGAAAAGGTGCTTTACCTTTCCAATTATGATCTCTACCAATCACCGGCAGCTAATTGGAGGGAGACAGTTCTTTGTTTCGCGGCACCTAGTCCCCCCGAACTGGAAGAACTACCTGCATTATGTAGGTAGTTCGCAAAGCTATTAATCTTAACATCTGGTAAAACAGTTTATGCAATCCTAACATTTTTGTTCTCTCTCATTGCGCACATAAAATCCCCTTTATTTCTTCTAACATAATCTAACACAGAATTACTACATGCAACCGAGGCGCGAAACCGTGGGGGAATCGGCTAGCCACGTCAGCTGATATATTAAAAAAAGAAAAGAAAAGAAAGATGCGAAAACATAATATAGACGAAAATGAGGAGGGAAAATAGATTTAAGAAGAAGAAGAGATCGCCATCATTGTCGTCTTCGGGTCTGGAAGATCTTTTAGGCATTGCAGGTAATCATAAAGCTTAACCTGGTTCCAAGCAACTTCAATGCCTTCATACTCATTAAATGCCCTGTAACTGCAATGATGAAATATAAAAAACTGACAAATATATCAATTGGCCATTCACAACAATAATCAAAAAGGTCCAAAAGAGCTCAAATTTTGAAGAGACCTGAGATAAGTATGCAACAAGTCAAGTGAAGGACCAAAAAAGGTTCAATTTGAAGGAAAATCTGGAATTGGTGTTCATGAAACTTAAACGTAATAAGGATTTAAAATTCATACAATGTCTTTGAAAATCCTTTGCTAAGGATTTCATTGTACTGCAACAAACGAATGAGCCAAAAAATATTAGACTCAAAGTGGAGAGAGAGAGAGAGAGAGAGAGAGAGAGAGAGAGAGAGAGAAAGGTTTACTCTGTCATATCTGCCAGTTGGATCAACTTCAACAAACTCAAAGTACTCCGATTCAAGATGGGTAGGATCATTCATCCTCTACTTTTTTTCCTCAGAATTTCTTGGCTCTCTTTTTTTCATTCATCTAATTGGCTTTCCCTCTGTAATTCTGCTTTGACAACCGTTCTGACATGCACACAGAACTTATCATAAAAAAAATAAATTATTTACGAGAGAGAGAGAGAGAGAGAGAGAGAGAGAGAGAGAGGCTTCGAAGGTCCTTCGTCATCGGTTTCATGTGGTAGCTTTTGTGTGGGAAGGTGGAAGACAAAGAAGGGAAGATGGAAGGGAGCTCTGAAAATGGGGTTAATGGGGATTTCGAGTGGGAAGGTGGAAGACAGAGAGAATGTGAGATCCCTAAACTTTCATGTATTTTAATTCCTTATATTTTATTTAGTTGTGTTATTTTATTTACGTTAGTTTAATTTATTTTGGTGTATTTTCGATTTGGGCTTTTGATTTGTAGTGTTTTTATTTTATTGGGTTGTGTGTGAGTGTGTGTTTTATGTGGCCCAGTCATGTAGCCTTAAAAAGGGCACAACCCGTGTGTTTTAAAATAACCCAGCCCGTATGTTTTGAACCAAACCTATGTGCACTGTGGCCCAGCCCGTGCGGTTTAAGAACCAGCCCCTCCCCTTAACTGCAACGGCGCCATTTTGATGAGAACCCCTTAGGGTTTTAATTTTTTTCTTCCCAACGCCGTGCAGCTCCTTTCTTCCTCCTTTTTTTCTTCCATTTTCTTCTAGTTTCTTCTACCTTCTTCCAGATTCTTCTCCTTCCAGCTGTTGCCAACATCATTCAGACCTTAGTCATGCATTTCACCCCCAAGCCACCACCTCCTCCTTCCATACTTTTACTCCGTGTCATTTGGCATGAACACCGAAATCTTGTTGTCAAGCTGTCGCTCCACACGGCCACCACCTCCTTCTTCCATGGCTTTCCCTGTGTCGAGCTGCAGTACCTTCCGCATCATGCACCATCACACGTCTCTTCCACGGCTTGTGAACCGTGTTAGTCATCTGCAAATGGAACCGCCATACTTGGCCTATAAATAGGCCATGGGTTCCTCAATTTAAATCTTCCCAGTCGCTCATCCCTCCTCTCTTGTTTAAGCTATTTTCATCCCTAGGTATTAAGTTTATTGTTTTGTGAATTTTGTTGGAGAGTCCGAGAGTTGTGAAGTTGTTGTCGCGTTCTGTTTTGCCCTTGAATCACCGTGTGCCACCACTTTTGGCAACACTTCCACTCGCACGATCTTCCAGAAATTCTCATCTTTATGTACGTAATTTTCCAACACAATCCATGAGTTTTAAAATAGCGTTATTACAACTGGCATTTATTTGTAAACTGTTGATTTGAGTTGGGCCTTGGGCCGTTGAAGTGTTGGGATTAAATTGCAGTTGATGTTGGTGTTTGGGCCGGATTTGAGGATGAGATTACGCGTGTACTTGATTATGAAACTATGTATTTGTAATTGTTGAAATTTTATATAAATGAGCAATTTACTATGTCATCCAATAATTGTTGTCATGCATATTTATTGTCTTTAATAAATTGTGCTGTGAAGTCACGTAGTCTGTTTGGAAATGAGACTGTTGGTATTAATTATGTTGGTGTGTGTGTATCACGACCCCAAGCCGAGATGGGGCATTATCTCGGTGGAACTCCTCTGGTCACTCGGGAGTGTAACAAATTGACGTGATGTCCCCCCGAGTTGTCACAAGGCGACGACAGGAACAAATGAGACGGTAACGCTCTTGTACCAATTCTGTGGCCTTTTGCTGGCGGGGTTAGAGGATGCTTGGTCATGTACGTGCCGGGAGCAGAACTGGGCATCACTTGTTACGAAGTCTCATGCACGGACATTACCCGTGGTGTGACGATGAAAGTCAGGGTGTGAGGACGGTCCATAGGGGAGACTATGGTGCATGCATAATAAAACAATGGTCATGACGGGGCCAAAATGTGATTTTTGGCGTGAGTGATTAAAAGTGTATTTTTGGGAAAAAAGAAATGTGGTTTTGTTTCCTTCATATTTGTCCGTATGTGGACGTGTGATTGTATTAACGTGTTTTAAATCTCTTGGATGTTTTGTTTTGGTTAATTACATACTGAGATGTCATAATCTCATTGTGGTGTATTACCCTACGGTTCCGTATTATGGTACCGTAGATTTTGACTCAGAGGCCGAGTATGAACCCGAGGGACCGACTCCGCCAGAGGCATGACTTGCTAATATGTTGTTCAGCGTTATGTAATTTGTTTCCCTTATGTTATTTGTTTTCTTTAAGTTATCTGTCGGATGACTGTAGAAATCTTGTAACGATATTTTACTATTTTTGAACAATTCTGGTACTTAATAAAGGTAGACTTTTTTTATTTCTCCGCTACTAATATTATATTATACACTTATTGTATGTTGTACACACTCTTAGCACTAGTCATTGGGGTGCGTGATCTGTGTGGTCATCATCCCGGTGTCACGAACTCCACAAAAATAACACGTGGGGGTCGAGGGCGCCACAGAGAAGATGGAAGGGAAATCTAAAATGAGGGGAAAGGGGAAAAAAACAAACAAACAGTGTCGTTCACATTTTGCCACGTGGGACGCGGTTTTCCCGCAGTTCCCTTGGCCGGTTGTCTATAGAGTTTTTCAATCTAACATGACATCCTCCTTATCTTGTTTCATCTACCACAAAAGGCATAAAAGACTTCTAATGTCTGCTTGATGGACTAGCTTGCAGAGAGATAGTGAACGAATACTCAAAGCAAGTTACGAACTTGGGGCTTACTCTGTTTGAGTTGCTATCCAAGGGTCTTGGGCTAAGTCCCAGCCACCTAAAAGACATGAATTTTGTCGGGGGGCTTCTTCTTCTTGGCAACTACTACTCGAGATGCCCTGAGCCCAAATTGACTTTGGGGAGTAGCGACCACACTGACGGCAGCTTCATTACCATACTTCTACATGATCAAATCGGTGGCCTCCAAGTTTTGCATGAGAATCAATGGGTTAATGTCCCTCCCGCGCATGGAGCTCTAGTAGTCAATGTTGGACATCTTCTGCAGGCAAGTCGATCTTATTTAGCTTAATTCATTAATGTTACTTCGGTATCACAATCATGCCAACATCATTATATTTCCATTACTATAAGGTTTCAGAGGCAAAGATATGTAAGAACACATCTTAGCATACTTCTAAGCGGGTATTCACTTCACTATTGTCTTTACTTTTTATTGATTTCATGTTTCATAGCTCGAACAACTCCACGTTGGGGTCGATCTGTTCTTGCGAATATGGGAAAATGGGGGCTCGGGGTGATGAGAATCACCTCTAATGCTTAAGTCAATTTTTGGTTCTAGGTCTATAATTTAAGGGAGCTCAAATGAGAGTGTTTAGAGAGTTTTCTGCCTCGTGAGGTGAGTATATATACTTGGTGGGGGTGGTCCCCCGACGAGCCGATCGTGGTGATGTCACTCTGTACTCAGGTCGTGCCCTCTTCCAACGTTCTGTCATGTGACAAGCCATCCATGCATGATCTTGGTGACTGCTGACAGTTCATGGTTCGTGTTGTGGCGTGTCCGTTTCCATCCTTCATTAAATGTGGCGTGTTGGCCTCAGTTTGATGCGCCCACCTTCTAGGTCTATTTAGCCGTCTGCGCTCAGGGACCATGGTTGTCTCTGACCTTGTGCGTATGGGTTGTCGGTTAGTAGAAGTGTCAAGCCTTTTGACTCAGGTCCACTTGCTACCTTGTTGCTTCTTCTTGGGCTTCCTAGACCGACCTTACCCTTCTCAGCTCAACCTGACCCATCCCGTCCTCCCATACCGATTTCCCTCTGATGAGCTGTTCTTAGACCCATTGGTGCCTCATGGGCCATGCCCGTGTGGTTCGGCCCGACATTGGGAACAACCTCCCTCACACTTCTATCGGAGTACCAGACAATGCGACGCCTTGAACCCAATGGGGTTTAGAGGTGAAGAATTTCGATTTTACATGTAGAAATAATAAATAAATAGCGCAATCTTCTAAGTAAAGCTTGAATATTCGAAACAATCCTAGGTGTACTTCTTTAGTCACTGGATGTATATCCAATTTCTGCTATGGAGTGATCAAATTTCCGCAAGATATGGCTGGTATTGGAATATATTAAATTTCTAGACTATAAAATGCATGCATCAAACAATACTAACCTCGTATTTGTGCAGCTTATCACAAACGATAGGTTCATTACCATAAATCACAGAGTAATAGCGAAGCAGGTGGGGCCAAGAATTTTTGGCTAGTTTTTTTGCACCCTATGTCCAGGCCGGCTCAAGAGTTTATGGACTAATGAAGGAATTGTTATCGGAAGATAGCCCCCCAATATACAGGGAAACTGACGCAAAAGAATATCTAATGCGCTACTTCTCCAAAGAGGTTGATGGCATCTCTCCATTACAACATTTTAAGGTGTGAAGATGTCATTCGACAAATATTCAGATTCAAATCTGTCATCGGTAGAACTATTCATGCTTCTAATTGTCTGCCAACCTTTTTCTTGTGTCTTGTTGTAATGACTCCACTATGCCCTGTCTATATTGTGGAAGCAAAAGCACGATGCTTATTCGGGTGTGATGCATTATCTTCAGACCTATTTGATTATTATTGAAGGAATAAGCAAGCCTTACGCCCTATTATCCCTGTGGGATTTGCCTTGCATTCTTTTAAAAAATTATTGGACATCTTATGAATGATATTATTGCTTTCACCATGAAATTTCTATTGAAAATTGTATAGGATGAAAGTCAGATCCATAGCTGCATGTCAATCTTGAAAATCCCACAGAAATTCCTCTTGAAAAACCCAGGCCAAGTAGCAGTAGATGTAACAAAAAAAGGCCTCAGCTTGCCTCCTGTATTCTTCAATGGATGGCTGGCAGCTTTGGGGCATGGGATGAGACATAAAATTCTCATATCATCTCATTTTATCTCATCTCATCTTATTTCCAAATATAATTCAAAGACAAAATTTTAAAACTAATCATTACAAATTTTTTAAATAAAAAATAAAAAAACAATTCCAACTTTTTCAAATTCCAAACAAAAATAATATTATAAAACTATATTCTTACAATATTTCAACTTTATGGTATTTTTTATTCAATTTTGTTCTCTCTTTTCCCAAAACTCAAAAATACTCAACTCAGACTATCTCACTACTATTCACAAACCATCTTACTATTATTCACAAAATTTTCATCTTATCTCATCTCATTCCCCAAACCAGCCAAATGGAATTGTTTGGATAATGAATTGATCTCATCTAATCATTATAGTTTTTCCAAAATTTCAAATAAAATATAATAAATAATTCAATTTTTTCCAAATCTTAAAATAAAAATAATATTTTATTTAACTTTAAACTCTCATTTCAACTCAATTCATTATCCAAGCTTTCCTAATCTATCTTAATAATTGTCTCGGAACCCATAACATTAGTCATTAAGAAGCCAGCTATAATCCAATCTTCATTTGGGTTGAGACGACGTTGAGTTGATCCCCTTGTTTTCGGGTGCGAACTTTGGGCGTGTTGGAATCGGGACGGGGAGTGGTGACCCCTATACGCTTGAGCCCCCCTTCACAGCTATACTTTACTCACGCTGGCTCCATACCCAAAGGTCCTTTGGGATAGGTATGAGAGGGGCTTTGAAGTTCTTCAATTTGGTATTAAACTAAGTCGCATGAAAAAGGGTCCTGACTCCTGACTCTTCCCACCCCCTCTTGGGTTGGTGGGAAGAGAGTCAAGACTCCTAACTCTGTGCACTGAGGATGTGGAGATCCCCTATTGTGAGTCTGACGTTTACATGAGTGGAAGTGAGCCTCGCTAGAGGGGGCTGGGGCCATCTTGGTTGTAATATATTCTTTTTTGCCCTTTTTTTTATTTTTTTAATTTAACCAGAAGTGATGTTAGACAAATGTTAATTTGTTTAGAAGTCCAGGTCAACGAGACCTGTTCATCAGCAGACGACTCCTCTATTTCAGGAGTTCAAAACACCTCAACATACTCCACTTCTTTAGGAGTATAGTGGCAATTTTAAATTTTGAATTCATACGACGTATAGGCAATTAAGTAGGATGACAGTTAAGACTTATGTTCTATTTAAAGTCTTTGTATACGCACAACTCAAACACACAAATTCAAGCATTTCAGATTTTTATGAAACTTAGTATTCTCTACATGATATCTGAGCGAGAAGTAATTGTTGAAGCCAAGGAATCATATTCTTGGCCAAGTCTCGCAAGCACATAGGTTATCATGGTCTTTATTTATCTCAGCGGTGCTACATTCTTGATCTTCTTATACACAGTAAAATGGACAAAGCAAAGCCTTGTGTTACTCCAATGTCGACCTCATAGCCCTTAACAAAATCTGATGGTGTACCTTTTCATGATCCTCATTTGTATCGAAGTGTAGTTGGAGGGCTGCAATATCTTTCTTTTACTTGGCCTGAACTTGCTTTTGCAATCCATAAAGTTAGCAAGTATATGCAAAATCCAATAGAGCCGCATTGGGCAGCTGTCAAACGCATATTGCGTTATTTAAAGAACACCATTTCTCATGCTTTACTGATACAACCTACTACTGATCTTTAGCTTCAAACGTTCAGTGATGTAGATTAGGCATCCGATCATGACAACAGAAGGTCCATTGGTGCTTATTGTGTTTATTTGGGCAAAAATATGATTTCATGGAGCTACAAGCAACAGCAGACTGTTGCTCGCAACAACTCAGAAGCCGAATATAAGGCACTTGCAAATACTGCTGCAGAAATTCAGTGGATAGAGTTTGTGCTAACTGATCTTTGTGTTCCAATTGTCCACTTTACGATTCTCTGGTGTGACAACATAGGAGCCACTTATTTGACCAGTAATCCGCTATTTCATGCTCACACTAAACATATTGAAATTGACTTTCACTATGTTTGTGGTCAACTTCATGTTTGATTTGTTTTTACCAAGGACCAGCATGCAGATGCTCTTACGAAGTCGCTGTCGTCTTTTCGATTTCATCTTTTGCGTGACAATCTCAGTTCGTTCCTTACCCTTTCGACTAAGGGGGCGTGTAGAAGAACAGTTCAACGAGACATGTTCATCTGCAGAAGACTCCTCTATTTTAGGAGTTCAAAACACCTCAACATACTCCACTTCTTTAGGAGTATAGCTGGCAATTGTAAATTTTGAATTCATACGATGTATAGGCAACTAAAAGCATTAGCATTGGATTGGCCATCCTATTCTTTAAATTTTGACTAATATGTAACTTTTTCACATTTAGCTAATCATTCAAAACTTGAAGTCTACATTGGATTAGTCATCACACTCTCTATAATAATAAAATATTACTTATTTTATTATTTATATTTTTTAATTAATTTTTATTTTATTTTCATAATCTTCAATAACCTCCAACAAATCATATTCATTTTTATTTTTACAATCTAACAATCTATAATATAATAATCTCATATGTATATAGATGATAAAATCTCATATGATTAAAAATTTTCATATCTATAATATAATAATCTCAAAAAATACTTTTAGACTTGCTATAGTTCTTTTCATATTTGAAAAGAAGAATGGATTTACTGTAGTTTATAGTTTGGATGAAAACAATTTAGCTAATTGAATGTGGAGTAAATATGGATACACAGCTAGAGTTATGTTCCATTTAAAGTCCTTGTATACACATAACCCAAACACAGAAATTCAAGCATTTCAGATTTTTATGAAACTTAGTAGTCTCTACAATTCGTGTTAGCTTCTTTTAGCAATTTACTTGATAGAAGGGGCTGTGAAAGTCTAAAATATTTCATATAAAAACTCGGATCCTAAAGTTTTTTCTTTTAGAGGTGAAAAATCAAAGCATTTGTTGCTGTTTTCTGAATTTTCCCAATAAACAACTGCTGATATGATTACATTTTTTTCTTCCCCTCCTTTTGCTCTCCGATCGCTTTTTTCCAGTTGAAAACTTCAAGACCAGCGCTCAGCTTTCTACTGTTGTTATCTTCTTTTTTAATAGCCAAGTGGTTGCCGTATTCTCCATCTATCCATTTAAAATACAAGAGGCGGTAGCAGGTGGTAGCAGTATTCGCTCTCTATGTTGTCTTCTTATGTGGAGTCCTTGGAAAAAGAAAGATTCTTTTGACTCCAGAAGAGCGTTAGACAAGCAGCTGATCCATTGATTCATTGCAACACATGAAAAAAGAATTTTCTGGTTACAAAGCTCGATCAGCAGAATTTATTGTAGACATGGAACACAAATATGACCGGAGAAGTGAACTGAAGGCATTTGATGAGTCAAAAGCCGGGGTAAAGGGACTTGTGGATGCTGGGGTAGTAAAGATCCCGCGGATATTCGTCCATGATGAGCAACATCAGCAATATTACGACTACTCAGGTTCCAGCTGGGACCCCAAGTTCAGCATTCCGATCATAGATTTCCAAGGCATCAATGGAGATGCTAGTCTGCGTGCGAAGGTAGTTAACGAAGTCCGAGTTGCATGTGAAAATTGGGGTTTCTTTCAGGCAGTCAATCATGGAGTTGAGGTCTCTGTGCTGGATGAGATAATCGACGGGGTAAGCAGATTTCACGAGCAAGAGCATGCGGTTAAGAGTGTATTTTATACACGAGATGAAACGAAAAAGGTGACATACAACACCAATTTCGATTTCTACCAAGCACGAGCAGCTAATTGGAGGGATACCCTATACTGTGCTATGGCTCCTTCTCCACCCGACCCTGAAGAATTTCCCCAAGTATGCAGGTATAGCTTTCCCAGTACTGATTTTGTTTACAGGTTCGGGAAAATATATTTTGCAACCCCAAATATAAAAAGTACACCTTCAATCTTTAACTAAAAAATAAAAAATAAAACTGATAAATGGCACCGTTGTCTTATTCTAGCGGTTCAGATGGGCAAAACATAGGTGATGTTTTCCTTCTCAGTCTTAGTATTTGGGAATTGGGGAATTTCATTCATGTACTAGACCGATTTGCAGAGATATAACGATTAATTACTCGAAGAAAGTAATGAGATTAGGCCTTACTATACTCGAGTTGCTGTCGGAAGCTCTTGGACTTAAATCCAACCACCTCAAAGACATGGGTTGCGCTGAGGGACTTTATGTTTTAGGACATTACTATCCAGCATGCCCCGAACCAGACTTGACTTTAGGCCTCAGCCGACACACTGACAGTGCCTTCCTCACGGTGGTTTTACAAGATCAAATGGGTGGCCTTCAAGTCCTCCATGAGAATCAATGGGTGGATGTTACCCCCATCCCTGGATCTCTGGTTCTAAACCTGGGAGATATGATGCAGGTAACTAATTTTCATTCCTCAAGAACGAACCATGTCATAATTATCATTTCCATAAAGAAGTTTTTGAGAAAAAACAATCTCACGAGTTGCCTAAGTGAGTGTGCTTTCATTCATTTATATATTGATCATGTACAACTGTTTCTAAACTAGGAATCTGTACAATATAGAAAGAATGCTAAATTAAATGAATTACATAATGATTATACAGCTGGATATCTTTCTAAAATCATGCATCTGTTACCTTGATACAGCTTAAGGTAAGTTGCTGAAATCAAGTGATTGCTGGACTGTTTTTATTTTGTGCTTGATCTATGGCAGCTTGATCTTCATTCCTTATACTCCCCTTCAAACTTAGCTGTGTATGGTAACATAGGCCAAGTTTGTCTCGCAGTTGCTGGAAGGACCCTTGAGTAATGGCTTGGTAAAAATATCAGCTAGCTGATCTAGTGATTTAACAAACTGAGTTTCTAAAGCCCCAAGTGCTACTCTTTCTCGAATGTAATGATAATCTAGTTCTATATTTTTGTTCGAGCTGAAGAACTGGATTAACAGTGAGATATAGAGCACTCATATAGTCACAATATAAGGTTGGTGCTTTTATTTGAGGTACTCCAAGATCTCTGAGTAGTTTTGAAAGCCAAGTCAGCTCAGCTGCAGTTGAGGCCATGCTCGGTATTCAGCCTCAGCACTTGACCTAGACTCGTAGGTTGCTTCTTAGCACTCCATGAAATGCAGTTGCTGCAAGGAAGGTACAATACCCTGAAGTAGATCTTCGTGTGGTTGGGCAACCTGCCCAATCTGCATCAGAGAACCCATACAAGTCGAGTGTGCTGTTTGAGGTTATATGTAGACCAAGTTTTGTTGTGCCCTGTAAGTACCTTAGGATTCTCTTAACAAGCTGAAAGTGCTGGACTGTTGGTGTTTGCATAAATTGACAAACATAGTTAACAGAAAAAGAGAGATCTGGTCTTGTAAATGTCAGGTACTGCAAACCTCCAACTATGCTCCTGTAAGTAGTTGGATCATGGAAAGGCTCCTCGGAGGCTTTGAGCTGTTGACCTTTGGATGGCATAGGTGTAGACAAAGGTTTACAATCATGCATATTGGCTCGAGTTAGCAACTCTATAATATACCTGTGCTGAGATAAGAGGAGATCTGAACCAACTTTGTGAACTTCTATGCCCAAAAAATGGTGAAGAAAGCCAAGATCCTTGATAGAAAATTGAGAACTGAGTTGAGAAATCAAACACTTAATGCTTTTTGGATTGTCACCTGTTACCACCATGTCATCTACATACAAAAGAAGAATTAGTAGCCCATGGTTAGAGTGACAAATAAATAGACTTGGATCAGCTGAGCTGGAATAAAACCCAAGCTGAAGGAGGAAGTCACTAAGTCTGTCAAACCAGGCTCGAGGAGCCTGTTTGAGACCATATAAGGCTCTGTTGAGCTGGCACACATGCTGAGGATAATGTTCATTTGTATAGCCTGGTGGCTGATGCATGTAGACAGGAGTTTTGAGACAACCATGTAAAAAAACATTCTTAACATCTAGCTGATGAAGTGCCCATTTTTTCACAGTAGCAATTGTGAGGACCATTCTGATAGTAGCAGGCTTCACAACTGGAGAGAATGTTTCTGAGAAATCAACCCCATCTATTTGACTGAAGCCTTTAGCAACTAGTCTTACTTTGAGCCTTTCAAGTGTACCATCTGCCTTTAGTTTTGCCTTGTAAACCCACTTGGATCCAATGACATTCATGTCAGCAGTTCTTGGAACCAATTTCCAGGTTTGATTAACTGCAAGTGCAGCTAGTTCCTCTTCCATCGCAGCAGACCATCCAGGATGGTTTTTGGCAGTTTTGACAAATTTTGGCTCAGTAGGAATAGAGACCAAATTATGCAAGTTTGCATATCTAGGATTAGGTTTGTGAATGCCACACCTAGACCTAGTTTGCATATGATGTTGTACTGATGGATGTACTGCAGTTTCAACAGGAGAGGGAGGAAGTGTATTTTCCAAAGAATTTGTTTCTGTAGGTAAGAGATTTGTATATTGCTGGATAGGCTGTGAATCAATGATGGCAACTTGAATTGATGAATGAGAAGGAGGAGCAAATGCAAAGGGCAACACAGATGCATTTGAGAGACTATTTTGACATTCAATAAAGCTGGAAAAATCTCCCTCAATAGCAGGAGAATCATATAACAGAGTTGGCTTAGAATATGGAATAACAGACTCATCAAATACAGCATGCCTTGAGGTATAAATTCGACCAGTGGGTGGATAGAGACATTTATAGCCTTTGTGTTTGGTACTGTAACCAATTAAGACACATGGCAATGACTTAGGTTCAAGTTTATTGGACCTAAATTCTCCAAGATAAGGAAAGCATCGAGTCCCAAGAGTTCTAAGAATGCTATAATCAGGATATTTGGCATATAGTCTAAAGAAAGGAGAGTCCATATTGAGTAGAGGAGAAGGCAATCTGTTAAGCAAAAACACAGCAGCAGAGAAGCAATCTAACCAGAATCTAGGTGGAAGTTTTGCATGGAACATCATAGTTAAACCTAGATTGGTTATACTTCTGTGCTTTCTTTCAGCTTTGCCATTTTGTTCTGGTGTTTTTGGACAAGCTGATTGATGAAGAATGCCAAATTTTTAGAAATAATCAGTAAGGTCCTTGTTATTAAACTTACCTCCTTCATCAGTTTGGAAAACCTGAATTTTGGCATTAAATTGGCACATGACAAACACATGAAACTGTATAAAAGCAGAATTAAAATCAGACTTGTGTTTGAGGGGAATTAACCAGCTGAAATTAGTAGCTTCATCAACAAAGATAGCATAGAATCTATACTTTTCTCTAGAGGCAGTGGGAGCAGGTCCCCATAGATCACAATGAACTTTTTCAAAAGGAACATTGACTATATTATCTCTTGAAAGAAATGGCAATTTACAAGCTTTTCCCATTTGACAGCTTGTACAGATTTCAGAAGAAGACTGTTTTGAATCAAGAGTAATAAACTTCTTGTTACAAAGATAGTCTAGGATTCTTGAATTTGGATGTCCAAGCCTGAGATGCCAGTTCTCTTTATTTGTGGATCTAAATCTGGAGGAGAAAAAACTCCTTTTATTCTGAGGGGTCGAATCAGCATCATCAAAAATGTATAGTCCCTTCTGTTTCCTTCCTGTCACCACTGTCCTCATTGTTGTCCTGTCCTTTATCACAAAACCATGTCCATCAAACTCAAACCTCAGTGGATAATTAGATGTAAGCTTACTAACAGATAATAAATCCTTCTTAATTTCAGGTACCACTAGCACATCATTCAACTGTATTGGAGATTGAGTTGAACCAACCATTGCTTGTCCAACATGAGTGATAGGTAAAACTTTACCATTACCAACCATAATACCATCATGACCATTATATGGAAGTAGTGAGTGAAGAGTACCTTCATTGGCAGTCATGTGGTTAGTTGCACCTGTGTCAGGATGCCATGAAGCTGTGTCAGGAGCCTCATCCATTTTAATGGCTGCAAAACTCTATGGAAGGTTATCATTTGTGAAAGAATGATTGAACCTATTGAAACATTTAAGAGCAGTATGATTTCTTTTGTGACATATCTGACACACAACTTCTTCTTTGCCTGCTGTTTTGGAGTTTGAATTTGAAGAGGTACCACGGAACTGATTGTTGGATGAGCTTGATCTTGAGCCAGTGGATTGGCCTTGGACAAAGCCACGACCTTTTGAGTTAAAGGAACCAGTGCTAGAGTTTGGTTTCCTTTGTTTGAATGACTTTTGGCCATAAAAAACCATAGGAGGAGTAACATCAACCTTGTATCGATCAGTATAGCTTTCCAATAAAGTAACTAATTCTGAAAAAACTGGAACAGGTGGCCTAAGCATAGTGGCTGTAAAAACTTCAAAATCCTTACCAAGGCCATTGAGAAGCCACCAAGACTTCTTGTGTTCAGAAACAGGTTTGCCAATAGCAGCAAGTTCATCACAAATTGTTTTAAATCTCCTCAAATAATCACTCAAGGAATCAGATCCTTTGGTGATTGAGGTGAGTCTTTGCTTAAGTGCAAGACTCCGATCAGAAGACACCCTTGCAAAAGCATGAACAAGGGCACTCCAAACTTCTGAGGCAGTGTTTAGACCAACCACAAGGCCTAACACTTCCTCACTCAAGGTGGCTGTAAGCCATCCTTTAACAAGCCTATCAGACCTGCGCCACTTGTGATAAAGTGGATTAGACTGAGAGGTATTAGACTCATCAAGAATAAATTGTGGTGGAGTGTGTATGTCACCTGTGATAAATCCTTGAAGGTCATAGCTTTCAAGGATATTTAGCATCTGAGTTTTCCAGAGCAGGAAATTGCTGGAAGTGAGTTTGAGAGACACATAATTCGACACATTCTGTGAGACAGGATATGGATAGGGATCTGGAAGAATGGATGAAGTCATTGAAGGAGAAGAAAAAGAAAAAAAAAAAAACACAACTCTCTAGCAACCCGTATTGGCTCTTGATACCATAAAGAAGTTTTTGAGAAAAACAATCTCACGAGTTGCCTGAGTGAGTGTGCTTTCATTCATTTATATATTGATCATGTACAACTGTTTCTAAACTAGGAATCTGTACAATATAGAAAGAATGCTAAATTAAATGAATTACATAATGATTATACAGCTGGATATCTTTCTAAAATCATGCATCTGTTACCATGATACAGCTTAAGGTAAGTTGCTGAAATCAAGTGATTGCTGGACTGTTTTTATTTTGTGCTTGATCTATGGCAGCTTGATCTTCATTCCTTATATTCCATTGCAAAAGAAATTTATAAATGGCATGATACTATCATTCTCAATTTTGCATTTTCATTCTCAAAAGGTTAAAGAGTTATCATGGGCAAATTTGCGAAGAAAGAAGTTGTATATGTAACTTCTTAAGTGGTCTCTGTACATGCATATTGTTCTTGAACTTCAAACTTGGTTCAATTGTCAATATACCCGATAGACTCAACGCTGAACCCAGAACTAAAATATGTCGATGGCGAGAACATTTATTTCTTCTCTGAACAAATTAAAAGATATCAAGCAATCATATATTGCTGAACTGGTAAAAATGTAGCTTTTAGTTTCAATGTGTTTTTGTGCAGTTAATCTCCAACGATAAGTTCAAAAGCGTGTTTCACAGAGTACTGGCAAAGAATGTAGGTCCAAGAATATCCGTGGCTAGTTTTTTCAGAACACATTTCAAACAAGAGACTTATACCCCCAGGCTGTATGGACCGATAAAGGAGCTGCTATCAGAAGAAAACCCCCCAATCTACAGGGAAACCACCATAAAAGATTATGTTGCTTATATCTACTCGAAAGGACTCGACGGGACCTCCGGACTTGAACATTTCAAACTTTGAAGTTTGTCATCCCTGCATGTTTGGGCTTAGCTGTGGCGACTTATAGAGTTGATTATGCTTCATCTCCATTCTTTGAGCTTCAACTCTGACCTTTAACGTTTGCTGCGAGTGTACTTTTGCAATTCCGAACTTTGCTCTGCTGTCCATGCTGCGCTCCGTATTCTTAGGCGAGGTTTAGATAACGTGTTATTAGAGAAGAGATGAATTGAGATAAAAATTGAAAATTAAATAAAATATTATTAGAATATTATTTTTAATATTTAGATAAGATAAGTTAAAATGAGTTAGGAGATTTCTTAATCCCAACCGGACATTAGTCATGTGCATCTCTCTTGGAGAACATATTTTACCTATATTGTTGAAGGCTCGTGCATGGATTACTTGCAGACATTGTGCTTTAGGCTATGTTTGATTAGGGAGATTACCTTGACTACCTCACTGTTATTCACTATTATATATAAGCTATTTACTACTTTATTATTTGTAACACCCAGGCCCAACATAGAGTTCAGGCCAAGTTCGCGTTCTATAAATTTTATTTTTTGAAGTTAATATTTATGGATAAACCTACAAGTTAATTTTATTGAAATTTAGTTAGGTCATAGGCCCAAAATTTTATTTATTATTAAAATCGCTAAGGTGTAGTGATGATTTTAGAGTATATTCATGGCTCAATATTCGTAAAAGTCCAAATTAGATTAAGTGGAAATTTTTTGAAAGACTACGGACCCATAACTTTCTATGGTAGATTAAGAGTTTTATTGGGCTCAATGGACAAAAGTCATTTTAATATTTATGACCAAGTGAACCTTAAATAATTAAAAAGTGGCCCAAGATTTTATTCTAAAAGCCAACCCAACTACTGAACAATTCTATGCACTTCCCTTCCTCCTCTTTCTTTCTCTGGGTTTCCAGCTGCCTTTTTATGTATCCCTCTCATGCACACGTACAAATCTCCCTCAACTAGGGTTGCTGCACATCCAAATTCCTTCAGTTTCATTCCCTTTATATCTTTCCCACATACAAGCAGTTTGGAAACTACCACTCTCAATTTATCAAGTCGCAGCACCCTCCCGCGTCAAACCAGACCAACCAACGACCACCACCCATTCAACCTTCTCGGTCCCTTCCTCACTGCCCAATGGCCATCACAAAACCTCCTATCAAGCCCCATGTTGCTGCCATCCTCTCCAAAACCCACACTCCTCTGCCGCAACACCTGGTTAGGCCGAGAGAAAGAAAACCAACCCACCACGCAGCCTCTCATCACGGCCAAAGAAGCCCACGCGTATCACATGAAAAACATCGAATAGCATAGCCGTCATCCACATCCAACACAGCCACAATTGCACTACTGCCAACCACCTGTCCAGCAAGCAAGGCGATCACTCCCTTCTCCGTAACACAACCCCGTTGCACCATCGGCCAACTCCACCCAGTCAATATCGCAGCCCACAACACGAAAGCTTGTGTTTTTAAGAAAGGAAAAACAGAGCACGGCCCACTCCCACGTACGCCGTCCGTGATTCTTCCATCGCCACACCAGTGGATGCTAGTTTCACATCGGATGCTTCTCCACCACCGTCCGCTAGCACCTCCAAAAGCCAACCACCAAGAGCCACTACCTTACACAGTCACCTGCACCAAGAACACAACAAGCCTCTATTTTTAGCAATCCTAACAAAGCAAGCGGAACACTACAGACCAGCAACTGCCACCATCTCTAGTGTTGCACATGACCGGGCAGCCACCACTACCGAGACTACACGGTAAGCCTCTCTCTCTCATCTCTCCTATTTTCTCTCTCGCAACACCTCACCACACTACAAGAAAACTGCTTATTTGCGACCAGTTAATTCTAACGAAATAACTATTTGCAACAAAAATTAGTTGTGAAATATCTTTTAGTCGCAATAAATTGATCACAAAAGCTCATTTTTCTTGTAGTGCCTTCCTCTCACATGGTCCACTCTATTTTTGATTTCGGGCTAGTACAAAGTATTAGATGATTACGGGCTGGCCACACATAGAGGGTAGGAGTAGCACATTCATTCTTTGGTTGCACGACCACTGCACGTTTGGGTTTTTATGAGCTTCACATGTTTGTAGGTCTTGGGTGAATATTTTAATATGGATATTTTTTAGGGTCAGAGGACACAGATTCGAAGGGAAAAATACTAGTAGAACGTCAAATTATGAGGTTAATATTATATTAGGATTTAATCGGTAATTGGTTGGAAAAATTACGTGAGAATCATGTATTTATAGAGTGACGATATTTTAGGATTTCGTAGATTTTAGACATTAGGAAAATATTGATTTTTAATATATCGAGTGTTAATTACGAAGTACGTGTTTAATTACAAATTTACGAAAGTTACACGTGATTATTTTATAGGTAATGATCAATATTCTCTTGGCACTGTTGTGAAAAAATCAGAGAAATTACAGAGTCAGGTAAATGGAGCTCCTATGCTAAATTTTGCATAAAATGAATGGATTGAGGTTGAATTTATGAAAAATGAGCATGATGTGTTTTGAAAAGAAATGTGAAAACAATCTCAATCATGTGTTCTGCATTACTCATGAAACTTTGTATAAGAAAAAAAAAAATTTTTTTGTCATGACTGGTATAGACATGAGTTTATTTTTTACATTATATTTTTAAACTGTGTCAAAAGAGTAAATATGAGATCTGAAAATGTTTGCATTGATTAAGTGAAGATGCTTCAAATCTATTTTTGATATTGTGAAGATGATATGAATTGGTTTAGTACTCTGTTTTGATATGATGTGACATCTGAGAAACCTCTGGCATGACTTTCTGATTCTTTATCCAATTATGTTTATGTTCTGTTCTGTTACGACCCCACCACAGGTGATAATAGTGGTATAATGCCCTGCCACGAGTGATAATAGTGGTATACGACCCTGCCACGGGTGATAATAGTGGTATACGACTGATCTGTCATGGGTTATAGTAGTGGCATCTGTTTGAGTGCACACTCTTGGTAACAGAGTGATTTATGGTTCTGCTTGACTATCCGTAGATGCACAACCCTACCACGGGGGTTAAATATGGTCTTTAATCTGATATGATACTCTGACATGATGATGATGATGCTCAGTTTTGCTATGCCAAAGGACTTTTGAATAAGAATATTTTTGAAGTTTCGCTTTGATATTCTCGTTAACATGTTATGATTTCCGAACTCTGAAAGTAAAATTGTTTTGTTATGCATTCTGAATTCTGTAAATGCTCATATTTACATACTAGTATATGTTCTCTACTTACTGAGTTGTTGATAACTTACCCCTTATCTCAATAATATTTTTCAGATAATTTAAATATTTCAGCTGAAAATCAAGATTACGGAGCAAGGGTAAAATGATTTAAGCATAGTAGTTTAAGCATATAAGGTTTCTATGAGTATTGGCGAATTTTATTGAATAATTTTATCGTGTTCTGGTCACTTGTTATTTTGGGAGGTTGATTATGTTAAGGTAATGGGTTTGAAACAATCATTTTTATATGGCATTAAAATTTTGGAGTCTATAAATATATTGTGGAATGTGAGTTTAATTAAGTTACAGGAAGTAACTCTCCGACCTCTCTGGGACTGGGACGTTACATTATTACTATTCATTACTTTTTTACTACTATTCACAGATCATCTGAAATCACAACAACATCCAAACGTAGTCAGTTCTGTCAAGACTCTAATGAACTTGTGAGGGGAGTTATTCCTTGGGCCAGACCAGGAGAAAGGCTCGGGCCCAAGTCTAAGGATAAGGCATGGGTTGGGCTGAGCCAGCCTAGGAGGCCCAATAAGAGGGATGACTAGGCAGGACTGACGAGAGGGTAGCAGGCAGGATATTTTGACACCATCACTGGCCGACAGGAAGGGACATCCCTGACCCTGAACTTCGGTGACCAGAGATGGGGTATGTTTGACTGAGGTCACGCCGCATTAATGGGATGGAGAAAGCCACGCTAGGAGGTAGGGGTGCTACCCGCCCCCTACGGGCGGGGTAGCCCCCAACCCGCCCCGCCCCCGCCCCCGGAGTGCGGGGGCGGGGGACCCCGTCCCGGATAATGGGGTGCGGGTGGAGGGAGTCCTCCGTCCGCCCCCCAGCACCTTACTGGGCCAAAGGCCCAAAAGAAACCATTGAAATGGACCTAAAATGGCCCAGAAGCAGCTTCTGGGCCATTTTGGGGCCATAAAAATAAAAGTTTTTTTTTCAAAAAAAAAAAAGAGATTAAAAAAGAAAAAATGTTACATGAATAAAAATAATATATACATACACAATTTTATATAATTAAGACTCTAATGAAGTACCATTATAGACTACAAGTCTACTACCTAATAAACTAAAAAATAATAATAATAACTAAGCTATTACAAAAATAAAATGGAAAGTTTAAACAATTACAAAATTACAAAGAAAAGTGTCCAACGGACATTATATCAACATTACAAAATTACAAATCAAATACATAATACGTACATCTGATTTAAATTTCAATATTCTAATAAATTAATAATCTAAAAAAATAGGCGAGTTGTTTAGGTCTTTGACTGTTACATTTGGGGCGGCCGGATGGGTAGTCTTTTGAGGCTTGAGCATATATTCATATTGCAGTGGAGGTAAACATCGTCTGAGTTGTCTCATGTGTTGCTACAACAATTAATACTAAAATTAATACTGATGAAATTAAAATGAATATAAATAAATCAAAATAATAAAATAAAAACAACAATTACCAGATGGTGTAGATCCAGACTGATCACCAACCTCTTCGTCGGCCTCTTTAAAATCTAAAACATCCGGAACATAAATATAATTTCCCATCGTCCAACTATGTGTGCATATCAATGCCTCCACAGTTGTAGGAGACAATGAACTACGGAAAGGATCCAATATGCGCCCTCCAGTACTAAAGGTAGACTCCGAGGCAACGGTGCTAATAGGGATGACCAACATACAACGGGCAATCTCAGAAAGGATGTGATATTTCTTTGATGCTACATTTCACCATCCTAAAATGTCAAAATCATCATCATCTTGAATAAGATCCGCTGACAAATAATTGTCTAACTCTGAAACCACCTCCGTAGATTGATGGACTAGTGTGTGATTATGTGCGAGAGTCTTAGTCCATGTCAATCTACGCTTCTTTGTTGCCCCGGTGTCTAGAAGAGGTGTTGGGGTAGGTGTAGGTGTAGTACCCTTAATTGCATTAAACTCATCATAAAATTTATAAAATGTATCTCGGGCCATCTTACCATTAAGATCAGTCTATGCTTGATCATGTGCAAGTCTCAAACCATATAACATGCCTGAAATTTTTAGACGGGGATCAAGAATAACAGCCACATATAACAAAATATTGTGATCAGTTATTTGACAAAACTTAATAATCTTTTTATGAAGAATCCAATCAGAATCAATGAAATGAACAGTCAAAGACATATAATTAAAATTTTGGACAGAAGTCCAAATATCGATAGTGAGGCAAACTACCAAACCTGCCAATTGGCCCCTCAAAACATCTTTATCTTTCCAGTACATCTTTTTAATATCATTTACCACAATGTGGCAAGAAGGAAGCGTAAATCTAGGTTACAATTCTTGGACAAATTCTTGAAACCCTCTTCCATCCACAAACTGAAAAGGTAGCTCGTCTATGATAACCATACGAGCTAACTTCCTTCTATACTCATCAGTATTATACTTTGTATACCCCTTCAATGTTAGACCCCCCACTACTCCCATCCGTCATTTTTTCAGTCCAATTTCTAGTCTAGATTGACTCTTCTCCAGTAAGGATCTTAATATTGGACTCTTCTTGCATTGTTCCTCTAGATGGACCTTTAACTGGGATGTACCATGTTTCCTATAGTGACATCCATATATTTTTTCACAATAATTACATTTAGCTTGGGGGTTATTAGAGTCACCACCCTCTAGTTTGGTAAAATGAGACTAAACTACGGAAACATGTTTCTTGCTTTATGTGGGCTTGGGGGCAGGGCAAGGTGTATTCCCATTCCCAAGGGTTGAAGTAGGGTTAGGTTTTGGGGCAAGGGTACTGGTAGGGGTAGGAGAGCTATCAGTGAAATCCCTTTGAGAAGACATTCCTGATTCCACAACACAATAAAAAATTATAAAATCAATCAACACAAGACATAAGAAAATCATAATAATACATGACATAAGAAAATCATAAATCAATTTAGGGGTTCAATCCGAAACCCTAAAATCTAAGAGGTTTCAATTGAAACTCCTGACACAGTTTAGGGGTTCAATCTGAAATCCTAAAATTTAAGGGGTTTCAATTGAAACCCCTAACTCAGGGGTTTTGGATTGAATCCCTAAATCAATTTAGCGGTTCAATCCGAAACTCTAAAATTTAAGGGTTTCGGATTTCTTACCTTTGAGTGGCGGCGAGTCAACGACGGTGGAGCCGTGGAGTGACTAGAGTCCCGGTGGTGTGGTGCTGCTCGTGCAGTCGTGCGAGACGGCGAGAGAGACTAGAGAGCGTGAGAGAGATGAGAGATCGAGACAGTGAGAGAGTGAGTCTGAGAGTGAGAGAGAAGAGAGTTCGAGAATGAGGGAGAAAGACGCCGGGGGGGGGGGGGGGGGGACCTTAACGGCTTAACTAAAAGTGAAACGGCGCCGTTTCACTTACTTATGGAGATTTTATATATATATAATTTTAATTATATATAATTATATATATATTAGGCAGGGGAAAAAGCGAAGTGGGGCTCCGCCCCCTCTGTCCCCTCCTCTGCAGGAACCATGGGGTGCGGGCGAGGCCCCCCGCACCCCGCTTGAGCGAGACAAAACCCCCGCCCCTCATGGGCGGGGGCGGGGCGAACGGGGCGGGTCAGCGGGGTGTAGGGTCCCGCTGCCCACCCCTACTAGGAGGTGAGCCACGCCGCATTTAATGTGTCACGCCACAACGTAAATCTTGGGTGTCAGGAATAGCCGCCATCAGGTCTGACTGATCTGCGGCGTGGCAAGTGAATGGTAGGCCTGATCTCGTACGGAACGACACGCCCACTGCCATGAGGGTCAGCTAGCCAGGTATAAATAACCTTCTCCCACGACCAATGAATAGGTTCATACTGATATACACTTTTACTGTCATTCTTCTTAAGATATTCTCTATTAATCTCTCTTACTGAAATTGACTTGAGCGTCAGAGGTACTACGGACCCCGAGCCCCCCATTCCTCATCTTAATAGGAACCCAACTCAAATCCTAATAGCGTGAAGTTGCTCAGGCCATGAAACACAATATCAACAGAACTAATATTCCCGCAAGTTACTATAGAAATTTGTGGCCATTGATGGGAGCACTTAAGTGATCATTATGAAATTTTTTATATCACACAAAAAAAAAAAAAAAAAAAAAAGAACAATTTAAGATAAAGACAAACTCAACAACCAGATGGAAATTCTTTTTATACTGTCCAAAACAAGAACAAAACTCGTGGAACTAATTCTTTCGTGCCTTAAGCTCTCTCTAAACTCACTCCCTTCCATTCCCCTTTCTCCTCCCATGGTTTAGATGTTGAATTTTTTTTTTTTCCCTCTCTTCTAGAATGAGAAATCATCAATGTACGAAATTTAAGAAATTACGTCTCAAAACACAAAGTTAATTTTTAGGGATTGGAAAAGTTATCGCTCTTGCCTAAATATGAAACAAGCATTCGACACGCGGCACCAACATGTCTAATAGTAATAGTTCTCATAAAATCCGTCATCAAATCTTATCTCTCTGTCCTCTGCTTCCCAAAACGTTCAAGAAAAATGACGAGCACGGGCGTCGGAGAACCACTGAATGGAAATTTCATAAAATATGATCGGCTCGAAGAGCTAAAGGAATTTGACGAATCGAAAGCTGGTGTCAAGGGCCTTGTGGATGCTGGTATCGCCAGAATCCCCAGAATTTTCGTCCGGCCCCCAGAGGAGCTCGCCGGCGACCATCCCAATTCTGGCGACCCAATCAATACCCAATTCACAATCCCGGTTATCAACCTTGGCGACACCATAGGCAGGCGTGCAGAGGTCAGGGCCAGTATACAGCGGGCCGCTGAAACAGCGGGGTTCTTCCAGGTGGTGAATCATGGGATCGCTAAGAGAGTGTTGGAGGAGATGTTGGAAGCAACGCGTCGGTTTAACGAGCTTCCATGGGAGGTAAAGGCTGAGTATTATTCCAGGGATCAGGCGAAGAAGGTGCTGTTTGACAGTAACTTTGACTTGTACCAGTCGAAGTTTGCTAACTGGAGGGACACTGTGTTCTGCGTTATGGATCCCGAACCTCCCGAACCTGAAGAATTTCCTCCTGTTTGTAGGTATGGTTTGGGGATATCATGAGTCGATATATACTGATTTACATATATTGACTAAAACTAGCTATAGTTCTAGTATCTTGTTCCATTTTTCGTCATAAATTCTCAGTTGTCATTACCTGAATTTTCTGGTAATATAAAGTTTGTGACCAAAGGTTAAAGTGCACATGAAAGTTTCTTTTGTTGAAAAAACTCCATAGCTTCTTCTTCTTCTTTTTATTTTATTTTTTTTATTTTTTATTTTTTAGCTTTAGAGAACTCTTATCGGAGCCAAACCCAATTTTTAACTAATAAGATATGAATTTGCCTTTACCTATGCCATTCATATTCAATCTCCATATTAAATTATCTATTTATTTTTTATATAATAAAAAAATAATATTAATTTAATATTTTTTAAAAATTTTAAAAATTATTTATTTTTATCATATTTTATTATTCCTCCGATTGTATGTTAATTAAATAATTATATTCTAATTAAATTATTAGTTAAAAAATCATATTTTTAATAGTATTTAATGCTAATAACTACAAACGTGGTGATGTGGTCCATTTCATGAGAGTAGAGCAAAGAAGAGAAAAATCAAGAGGAGTGAGACGGAATAATAGTAAACAGTTGTTTTGGTCCAGCTACAGTACACAATCAAATATGATCGAAGGTTTGGATTTACTGTTGCTGAAAGTTACTTTTAAATGAATTTATCTAATTCAATGTAGCATATTTTCATATCCTATTAGTCATTTGAGTGACTTTATTTAGATTTGATTATTCCAATAAGAGTGCTCTTGACAATAAAATTGCTATTATTGATACGACTCCTAATTTGCTAATTAGTATTCTCATTTATCTGATCTGCAGAGACATAACAATTGAGTATGCCAAGCAAGTTCAGAAGCTGGGGATCACTTTATTTGAATTGCTATCAGAAGCACTTGGGCTCAAAACTGACCACCTCCTAGAACTGGATTGTGCAAAGGGCCAAGCTTTTCTTCTTCACTACTATCCAGCATGCCCTGAACCCCAACTGACTATGGGCACAAGCAAACACTCGGATCCTGATTATTTAACCATATTACTTCAAGACCATGTTGGTGGGCTCCAAATTCTTCATCAAGATCGTTGGATTGATGTTCCCCCTTTACCTGGGGCTCTAGTAATCAACATTGGAGATCTCTTACAGGCAAGAGTTTTTTTTTCTAATATTTCTTTCTCCTTTCAATGTTCACTTCATGTATATATATCTGGGCCATATGACAGTCACTAACTAAGTAGAATCAGGATCATTTAGATTTCTTAGGATAACTCCACCGTATATTTTAAAATACATCGGATTGATAATTTAGCTGCCGGCCGACTAGAATTAAATGTCTTTTTGTTTAAAATGCTTTTTCATTCTTCGTGTACCAGTGGAGCACACACTGAGCCATTCTAAAGTACACAGAATTCAAATATCTGAAGTTCCCGAAAAAACCCGAGTTTTTCAGGGTGAACAATTATTTATGTTCATGATTGTTTGTGAATTGGTATAAGGATTGTTATGCTGTGTTCTTGCAGCTCCTGTCTAATGACAGATTTAAAAGTGTAGAGCATCGAGTGCTGGCAAACAGTGTAGAACCAAGAGTGTCTATTGCATGCTTTTTCACTCCCAAGCATTACCCGTCAAGAATTATTAATGGCCCCATCAAGGAATTGTTATCGGAAGATAATCCTCCCGTATACAGGGAAACCTCAGTGCAAGAACTCATTGCATCCTTCTATGACAAGGGAATTGAAGGGAACTCTGCCCCAAGGCCCATAGCACGCTTCAAGTTGCAGCAGTCAATGGAATAATATTAGCAGACTTTTAATCTAATATCTTATAAGAACGAACCAACGTGAGATGAACAATCCATATTAAAACTCACGTTATTTGCAAAACATACTAAACTAAATAACTGTGTATGATATAAGATGGCCATGTTTTACTCCATGCTCTTGGCAAATACTTGTTGTGTTGAAGCATGGAATATATAAAAAAATATGCCGTTATTTCTAAAACCTCTTGCTCTTCTTTGGAATGTACTAATCAGCCTAATCATCGTGGTAAATTGTGCCTCGCCTGAAACACTGAAGGTGGCTCTGTTTATGGGGTGACAATGATCTCTCTCTAATCCGTCAATACTAATTCAGAAAAGCTATATAGATACAATAAAATGATTTAATTTCCCTGGGATTTGTGAACACCTAGAGAGATTACATTGGATTCCTTGACATTTGACAGAATGTCTGTGGTTTTCATTTGCGTGGGTACCTTAAACAAATTATCATGTTTTCAATATCTTCATCTGCAGCATTTGCTGCACAAGCAATTACAATTTACTTCGAACCAGCAGTCAGCACAAAAATCAAAGAAATGACTTAGGTATGATCTTCCGTCAACAAGCTTCAATTTAGTCCTATTAAATTATGAATTTTTAATAAAAATTCAACAAAAAATTATGTTGTTTGAGAATTTTTTATGATATTTGTAATATTTATTTTTATGAAATATCTGTCCAACTGCTAGGCACAGAACAAGTTTAATGCCAATTGACAGAGACGAGAAGGGCGATGACTGCAGCAGGATAATTCGTATCGACAATGTTAAGAAAAGATAGATAATTCGTCGACTCCTTGACCAACGAGTATTATAAATGAATCCTTGAGTGAGATAATTAGTGACAAATACGAACGTGGCGCAGCCATGCGTCGACACGTGCCGCAGACTTTTTGTTCAGCTAAATCAAATAATCTGTCGTCCAATTGTTCTAACATAAACAATAATTATGGTGATAACCGGCGCCGGGGAATCACTCACCGGAGATTCCCTCAACTATGACCGTCAACGGGAGCTGAAGGCCTTCGACGAGTCCAAGTCCGGTGTCAAAGGTCTTGTGGATGCTGGTGTCACCAAAATCCCGAGAATTTTCGTCCGGCCGCCGGAGGAGCTCAACCGGGAGGACCAAAATTCCGGCGATCTAACCATCACCGAATTTTTAGTTCCGGTCATCGACCTTGGTGACATCATTGTCAGGCGCGCCGATAAAGTTGCTGGTGTCCGGCGAGCCGCCGACGAGGTGGGGTTCTTTCAGGTGGTAAACCACGGAATTCCGAAAAAGTTATTGGAGGATGTGCTGAAGGCGGTGCGTGGATTCCACGAGCTGCCAAGGGAGGTGAAGGCAGATTATTATACGAGGGAGTTGATGAGAAAGGTGAAGTTTGGGAGCAACTTTGATTTGTACGAGTCCAGCTTTGCTAACTGGAGGGATACTTTGTTTTGTGTTACGGGTCCTGAGCCTCTTGACCCTCAAGAATTGCCTCCTGTCTGCAGGTACACTTTTATTTTAGAATCACAGGTTCAAGGATTAATAGCTTACAGTTTTATTTGATCTCTCATTTTATTTTTGCATTAAGTTAATAGTGTTCGAACTAGGGATGATTGTTTTCAGAATTTTCAGAACTATCCAGTTTAGGGTTATGGGTTTGTTGGATTGATAGATCATAACTGAATTTTGTCCCTTTGATTAAAGAGACACTCTGTTTCACTCCTTCTATTTATTCCCAAAGTTCTACTGAATAAATTATGTAGCTTTTCATTCCAAAATTGACATCATGGTTAAATGAGCACCAGGCTGTCTTTGTCTGAAAATCTTAAATTAAGTCTAAAGTTCAGAGACGAACTTTTTCTTTGTTTGATTCTCTCTTCTGGTATCTTCATTTTCCTGCATTTTCCATATCATTGATCCAAGCGTGTGTCATGAAGAATTGTTGTATATATTTGGAAGTCGCTGCCACCAGCATTATTTCAATAGTAGTTTGGATGTGTTCTTTTATCAAACTTGCAGAGACATAACCATTGAGTATTCTAAGCAAGCCCGTCAATTGGGGATCAATTTGCTTGAATTGTTATCTGAAGCACTTGGGCTCAATCCCAACCATCTTATAGACCTGGATTGTGCAAAGGGGACTCTTATTCTTAGTCACTACTATCCTGCGTGCCCTGAGCCTGAACTGACTATGGGCACAAGCAAACACTCAGATCCTGATTTTCTCACCATCTTACTTCAAGACCACATTGGTGGGCTTCAAATTCTTCATCAAGACCGCTGGATTGATGTTCCCCCTGTGCCCGGAGCTCTAGTGGTAAACATTGGAGATCTCTTACAGGCAAGATTTTGATATTGTTAACTTGCTTCTTCATACATGCGCTTTTTTACACACAGAGATACACGTATTTATATCTCTGGAGTCTATTTCATATTATCACTAACGAACATTTTCTGCTAAAATACATTGAATTAACCAACAAGAAATTGTATTTGTCATGTAATTTAAAGATGCCTTTTTCATTCTTGTAACCCTCAGGGGATTGGTTGTAACCACGGTTTTCCTCCGTCACAAGTGAAGGCTATCAATAAAATTAGAATACCGTCATCTTCTTTGAAAAAAAAAAAAAAAAATAGTGTATCAAGCAGACAAAAAGCCCCACATTAGCTACCCGGAAACACTTTCTTTTCTTTCCTTAAAGGCGTTGTATACAAAGGGTGCTAAGGAAAGAAAAACTAAATAGGAAATTATGGAAACCTGGTAGAATCATTTCTGATGTTTAGATATATGTTATTACGCATTTTCAAGTTGATATTTTGCATTTAGTTCTCACAAAATGAGGAAGTAATATGGTAATTTTGTTTGTACTGCCTGGTAACTATTCGAAGTTATGGAGCCAAAATTTTAGGACAATTTGATTTATAACTGCTTATCAAATGTTTTTAGGATTGTTCTGTTGCATTTTTGCAGCTCATATCTAATGACAGATATAAAAGTGTAGAACACCGAGTGCTAGCAAACAATATAGGACCAAGAGTATCTGTTGCATGCTTTTTCACTCCTCACCTTTATCCGTCAACAAGAATTTACGGCCCCATCAGGGAATTGCTGTCAGAAGATAGTCCCCCTGTATACAGGGAAACCTCGGTGCAAGATTTCGTCGCTTACTATGATCAGAAAGGACTTGATGGGGTCTCTGCCCTAACGCATTTCAAGTTGCAAAGGGGATCTGACTTTTAACCTTTGTCTCTTAATGTAGTAGTTTATAAGAACCTAAGTGACAAACATTTCAATGTTCAATCTGCTGTTATTTACTAAATGTCCCACAGAAAAATAGATTGTGCATGATACAAGTTGCCCATGTTTTACTTCGATGCTTGTTATTAGTAGAACCTGAGCAATAGAATGATTACGATAACATGTTTGCTGCATGAAATTCTAGAGGCAGATCTCTGTGTGATGACAATATGCCTGTCTCTGACTCCGTCAGAAGTGAGAATGCTCTTAAGATACTAAAATAACTTCGATAGGATTCTGGAATCATAGGAGACATTAGGTTCATTGGAGGCCTTGACATCTTACAAAATGTCTACTCTTTGCATTTGCATAAAACCCAGAAACAATCCATCAGTTTTGAACCTTGATGCAATTAATTCAGACCAGCACCAAAAACGATAAAAAAAACAAAAAAAAGGACCCGGGGGGGGGGGGGGGGGGGGGGGTGGGGTGGGGGTGTTGTTGGGGCTTCACGCCTCCAAGTAGCCAGACTTATCCCTTCAATGCTTGATAGTTCAATCCAAGCCTTCGACAGCTACACAAAATAATAAATTGTGAAAAATGTTGAAACATATATAGCAGCTAGCTTCGTGGGATAATCAAACACGCCGTAGTTGACCAAACTGCTATAGAAACTATTAAAATTTTAGCAGAAGTCCATCAAGTGCATTTTTATCAAAGATAACCCCTTTGCCTAAACTACCGCGAGTGTCATCTATAATCTTATTAGAGGACCGGCAGCAACACTGTTTTTCTCATTCTGCATCGGAAAAGATAATGGAAATCACAGCCAATGGAGAGGTTGCCATAAAGGACTTTGACAACACAAAAGCTGGTGTAAAAGGACTAGTAGATGCCGGGATATCCAATATTCCAAAGATATTCATTAGACCAGCCAATGAGCTTGCTGAAGAGCTAAGTAGCCACAGAGGCAGCGTTCAAGTTCCTGTCATAAGTCTCGATGGCATCCAAGGAGATGCAAGGCGCAAGGAGCTCATTGTCCATAAAGTCAAGGAGGCTTCTGAGAAGTGGGGATTTTTCCAAGTCGTTAATCATGGGATCCCATCATCTTTGTTGGGAAATATGATAGAGGGGATACGCAAGTTCAATGTGCAAGATCTTGAGTTGAAGAAGGAATTTTATTCACGAGATCGCACAAGAAATGTTGTTTTCAACTCTAATTTTGATTTACATCAATCGCGTACCGCCAATTGGAGGGACACCTTGATCATAACTTCGCGAGCTACTCATCATTTTGATCCATCGGAATTGCCAGCTGTTTGCCGTTATGCGCTTTCAAATAAGAAATCTGCATGTATATTCTATTTGCGCAAATGTTCTCGAGCAGGATGATGCTTAATCTTGTGTTTCTTGAAGTTTTGCTGGTTAATTGACTTTGTGCTAATCATAAAACAAAATTTCCCCTTTCCCTCACATGGCGAAAGATGTTCTGATCTAGTTTGAACACAGCAATTTTTAGGGGCATGTTTCTGTTTCCCATGTTGTTTCCAACTTAATAATACCTTCCACTTCAATAGCTATGTCACCCCCAACACTTTTTGCCTAAGACTCTAGTTTTATTTTTTAATTTATTTATATTTTCTGCAAGATATATCTTATTTTCTGCAAAATAGATCTTCTCCACAATTTGCTGGATGTTTAAATTGCCTCCACTATAGCCTAATTATGTATATAAAAAAACAAAAAAAAATGCTTTATACGTAATAACACCTAACTTATTGCGAACATAGTATATATATTAATTGAAGATGATAGTTATCGCCTCTGGTAATGATACCATCCTAGTCCCTTGGTAATGATTCTTTACTCCGCATATTGAGGCTAAAATTGTGGCACTCCACTGCAAAATAAAAATTAAAAAAAATTAAAAAAACCCTAACAAAGCATATGATAAGAACTCTAACAGTTGACTCGTTACAAAAGTTAAGAGTACCGCTACATTCATTTATGAATTACATAAAAGTAATCCCACAAACTAACGTGACTTCATCTAATCCGTTAGATTTATTTTACAATAAAGCTAACTTTATAATATGACGAACCACATCAAGCCACATTAGTTTGTGGGATTACTTTTGTGTAATCCCTTTATGGTTAGAATATTTCTCAAAAGGTAATATTGAGGCGACTATTTTCACCTGCACCACATACCGCCTTAGGAGATGTTCATTTTTTCCCTTGATCATTGTAATAAAGATACTTGATACGTTTATTACTCTGATTAAAGATCAGTAAGATCAAAACATGTTCACGTGACTTTGCAGAGAGGTAACAATGGAGTATATGCAGCATGTTAAGAAGTTTGGGGACACTATCTTTGAGTTGCCATCTGCGGCTCTTGGACTCAGTCCGGAACACCTAGGAGCCCTGGACTGTGCCCAAAAGTGCAACTTTGTCTGCCACTACTACCCACCATGCCCAGAGCCAGAACTGACTTTGGGAACTAGAAGGCACTTCGACCCTGACTTCCTCACTATACTTCTACAAGACCAAATCGGCGGCCTCCAAGTTCTTCATGAAAATCCATGGGTTGATGTTCACCCTACTCCTGGAGGTCTTCTTGTAAATATTGGGAATTTTCTGCAGGTCTATTCTCACCAGTTGTGGGTTTACATTCGAATGTCGTTTCTCATTCGAAATTAATGTATCTTTCTTATGATGTAGATCGTATCAAATGACATGCTTAAAAGCGTTGAGCATAGGGTGCTTGCCAACCACGTTGGACCAAGAATTTCTGTGGCATCCTTTTTCAACGGAAGTGAACGGACATATGGCCCAATCAAAGAGTTAATATCCAAAGAGAACCCATCTTTATACAGGGACTTCCTGCTAAGTGAATATCATGTCAACTACCAATCCAAGAAACTTTATGAAAAGTCTTGCCTGGATTATTTCAGGCGCTGAAGTTAGCACTAATATCCCATGATTGTACACATGATTGAATGTGTTGGTGATATAAGAGAAGTTGAAACAAATCAGGAAATTAAAAGAAGCTAATTCAAAGCAAAGAATCATGGACACAACTGCTGTAATATGTGTTTGCCGAGAATCATGTAATATATTCTTTGTAATTAAGTAATTAGTAACTGCTATCATTACTATCATTAAGTTTGTATATTTCCTAAATTAGAATTGAGTCTTGCATAAAAATCTTAGTCAGTATCAATAAAAGTGTGTTGAAGTTTCCATTGAAATTATCCTTGTGTCTCGGTTTCTATATGGTATCCAGAGCCTAAACTCTAACGAGACCTCGATCCTTATTTTTTTCCTACCATGTCTTCCCCAACGCCAATCAACCAAACACTCAGCCACTCTCTTCCACCGATACACCACTTGTTGTTTTTAATATCACTGCCTAAATCAATGAGAAACTCACATCCTCCACCTTTCCACAGTGGCGTGCCCAATTCAAAGCTCTTCTAATTGGTTATGACCTCATGGACTATGTTAATGGTGACTCACTGTGTCCAACCTCTGATGGTACCTCCTCTTCCATCTCTCATAGAAATCATTGGGTTCAGCAAGATAAACTTATTTTAAGTGTTGTTCTTGCCTCTACATCCCCTACCATCACTCCACTCATCGCCACTGCCAAGACCTCTCATGAGGCATGGAAAAAAACTAACAACCATGTATGCAAGTAGATCACATACAAGCGCTATGCAACTCAAGGAAGAACTCACCTTGATCCAGCGTGGCAATCAATCGGTTTCAGATTATTCACATGCTGTCATAGTTCTAGCCGATGAAATCGCTCTCATAGATCACCCGATCTTCGACGACTATCTCACTCTCTATGTCCTCAACAGCTTGGGTCTCAATTTTAGGGAAATTGCTGCTCCCATTCTAGGACCTGCTTGTGGGGCACGAAAATTACTTGAGGCGAATGGAAGCTGCGACCCAACAGCTTGTTGTTGCGGCTAACTTCACGAGCAGGAAGACTAGTTCGTCTGGAGGTCAACACCATAAAGGCTTCAATAAGTCGAATGGGTCCTCACGGTAACAGGGCTCAAATCGTTACTCTCCTGGACAATCCAAGGACCAGCGTTGTTTCATCCCAAATTCGGGCAAGCCCAATTCCAATCAATGGCGTTTTCAGCCCAAATGCCAGTTTTGTGATCAATTGGGCCATACAGCCAAGACTTGTCCATAGCTGCAACAACATGAAGTGATGGTAAATTGTGCTACCTCCTCCAATGCCAATGAAAACAAATGGCTCCTTGATTCGGCAGCTTCCCACAATATTACTTGTGACCTCCAAAATTTATCTATTCATTCTGAATATGATGGAACTGATGAAGTTGTTCTTGGTGATGGTACAGGTTTGGCAGTCTCACACATTGGATCTCTAGCCTTACGTTCACCCAAAAAAAAATTTACTTGCGTGATACACTCTGTGTTCCCAATATTCACAAGAATTTAATTTCTGTTAATCACTTTATCAAGCAAAATAATGTTTTCATTGAATTTCATCCGTCTTATTTTCTTGTGAAGAAACACAACACGGGGGCGATATTACTAAGAGGTGCATGTGAAAATGGCATCTATATGTTTCCGACATCACTGGTGGCTTCATTTCCTAAAATGGTTGCTAATGTGCACAAACGAACATCGATTGACGGATGGCACAAGCGTCTTGGACATTCATCACTTAAAATCGTTCAAAATCTTGTCAATCATTTTTCTCTTCCGCTCACAACAAATAAATTGTCCTATTCATGTACTTCTTGTTCTATTAATAAAGCACATCAACAACCATTTCGCTCTACTAGTTTTCAAAGCCATGCCCCTCTTGATATTATTTACACAGATGTTTAGGGTCCCGCTCATAATACTGGCCTAGATGGTTCTCGGTATTATCTTATTCTTGTTGATCATTACACCGAGTACATGTGGTTCTATCCTATGGATGCAAAATCAAGCGTGTTTAGCATTTTCCCACAATTCAAAAATTTAGTGGAAACACGCTTCAACTCAAAAATAAAAAGTTTGTATTCTGACAATGGTAGTGAATTTATAAGTTTAAAGAAATACTTATCCTTTCATGGCATTGGTCACTACACCAGTACACCATACACTCCCCAACAAAACGGTGTTTCTGAACGTCGTCATCGTCATCTTGTGGAAACAAGTCTCACTTTACTTCATGATGCATCTCTCCCTCTCTCTTATTGGCCTCATGCGTTTCACACCGCCACATATCTCATAAATCGACAACCCACTCCACTTCTCCAAAATAAGTCCCCTTTTGAGGCCCTTTTTGGACAAAAACCCAAGTATCTCAAACACCGAAAATTTGGGTGTCTTTGTTATCCTCTCACAAAGCCTTACAACACAGACAAACTACAGCCAAAATCCAACCCGTGTATATTTCTTAGATATTCTCAGAATCAAAATGCATATAAATGCATGGACCTCACAACCAGCAGGCTGTACATCTCAAGGCATGTTCTATTCGATGAGCTCCAAAGCCCAATGTCCCAACCCAGCCTATTACCAACTGTGAGCTCAGTTTCGGATAAGTCCCCTTCCTTCTTCATTTTGCAGGATCCCCCATTTGTTTCTTCTACTGTTGTCTCTGCCCCAGTGTCTGCGAGTGTCTCTCCACGCCCGTCATTGCCATAAGTGATCTTGGAAACTGTTGTTGCCACCATCACATCATTTCTAGGTAACATCTCTACCCCTCCAATTCAAGCAATTTCTCATTCTAATGTTGCCCTAGATTCCTCTGCTTTAAATTCGAATTTACCTTTGTTAAATTCTAATTTAAATCCCATATCCACAAATCTTCCATCATCACTGCCACTTGCTCCTGATCTTGTTACCGATCCCATGAGTTTTGACCAACCCGAAACCCTTCATTCCCGAACCCATAAAATGGTCACAAGGTCAATGAACAACATTTTCGAGCCCAAACAACTTCACACCGTTACCAAACATCCAATTCCACCCACTCTTGAACCTACGTGTGTGAGCTAAGCTGTATCACATCCTCAGTGGCGTGAAGCCATGTCCAATGAGCTTACTGCCCTTATGCACCATGGTACTTGGGACCTAGTGTCTCCACCAAAAAATTGTGCTCCCGTGGGATGTAAATAGGTGTTTAGAGTTAAAATGAAAGCATATGGATCTATAGATCGGTTTAAAGCCAGGCTTGTTGTCAAGGGGTATAATCAACGTCCTGGACTTGATTATAAAGAAACTTTACTGTGGAGAATGAGAAAAACAATCTCTCTGAGGCATTAAAAATTTATGGTGTTGAAGTATCAATATTAAAAGATCAAAAGGCTACACTTGAAAAAGAATTGGAAAAGTTTCAGGAGTGCAAGCAAAAAACAGTAACACAGAAATTAGAAGAGATATTGAGTTTTCAAAGATCTAGTTGTGATCGCACGGATTTGGGGTATACAACTTCCCAAGGTTTGGAGCTTAAATGATCATCATCCACTACCACTTCATCAAAATGTATCATTTTTATTAAAGGAAGTCGAGATGAGAAAGCTCCAAACAAAGACGTGTCTAAAACTCATGTTCCAAGAGCCTCACACAATAGATCAATGACAAAGAGGCCCAACCAATGTAAGTCCAAAGGTAAGTTTATTCATATTTATCATCATTGTGGTATTCTTGGCTATATTGTTTTAACTTGAATAAAGTGAAGAAAAATGGAGGTGAAAGAAAGCTAAAAAATAAGGAAAAGACTCTAGAAAATCAAGTTGATGAGATGAGTCAACAAATCTCCTTCATAACTCTAAAGCTTGGTGAACTAGCAGAATTTTGCCTTCATAATAAATAAAAGATCATACAAAGTGGTGTTGATGAAAATAATAGGTCAAAATTTAAAGCAAAGTGGGTGGTCAAAGAAGATGTCGTGTCACATTAATTAATAGGACCACTTGCATGATCTTGCATTCCTTGCATTTCATTTTATTTGTCTAGGACATGCATTTTATTTTTTTGTTTTTAATTTATGTTTCTGTTTTCAGTTTTTAAATAAGAAAAATAATAGAAAAAATTTTCTGATTTGTTTCTATTTTTTTGGGAAGTGCATGCTTGATATGTCAAAGTTTTGAGCACGTGTTCTCACAAAATAAATTTTTAAACTTATGTATCTCTCTACTTTGTGCAGTTCACTTTATGAATACTAACCCTTTGGGTCATATTGACAAAGTTCATTTACAAAGCACTGAGAGAAACTTATGTGTATGCACTTATAATTAAGTTCCATATTTTTTATTAAGATGCTCACCATAGAAGGAGTCTATGTCTTGAATTGACTAATGCTAGTTGAACCTAGTACAATAATAAAAAGATCTTCCCTTGTCAAACACAAATAGTTGATGCATATAGAAAAAGTCGGTGTTATATCATTGCGGAAAAAGACAAACACCATACACGGATCTATCTCTTAATTCCTTATAGAAAGAATCATGGCTCAAATCATTGTGGAAAAAGATGAGCAACAAAAATGGACATGAAAGGGGTTGTGCAAACTAGTGTTTGGAGGAGATACTCATGTATCTAGGCCCTAGCATAAAGTTTGACTTTTGAGGTGAGTGACAATCTCTTGGGAGCATCTACGAGAAGAAAATAACTCATGAAGAATAATATCAAAAATATTGAAGAGAAAAAGAAAAAAAAAAGTTACTGCTCTATATAGGTTTGTTCACTCACACACACATGAACTTTGACATTAATGATCTTATGTGGTGTGAACAACCATTGTGATTGTTACAAATAAGAGTGTATTTTCTTGAATTTTTTTTGTGAGTGGCACTATGCTTGAGCTGAGATGTATTTAGGCATGTTCATTGCCTCATTTAAAAAAAAAAAAAAAGGTATTAATTTAAAAAAAATGGAAAAACAAAATATAAAATATATATTTAGCTATTTTGTTGATTGTTATTTTTATTTCCTTTATATATTTTTTTTTTGTATGGGCTAGTTTTGGATATTTTTGCATTTGATGCATAAGTCTGAAAATAATAGTGTGGGTCTCTGTTTTTTGTCCCAGTAGGACTCTATGACAAGAGTCAGTGCATGGCACAGGTAGCTCTTAAGTGACTTCAGTTAGTCAAATATGACCCAGACTCCTTATACGTCCCGATACCTCTCTCTCTAATTCCTCACAATACATAGACCCACGGCACTAACCTCACGCGAGCCCTAGCCGCTTATCATTCCCTCCTCATCTCTTTCGACTTAATTGTGATAAAGACTCAGTTCTGATTATAGTGATCCAAGGTTCTATATCACGGTAAGCTTACTTCATTCAAATCCATCTCTTTTTCAAGATCTAGGTTTCAGTGTACTTATATATTGAGATTGAGATTTATTGCTTTGTGGTGTTGGGGCTAGAATACCTTAAATACCTTAATATTTGTTCATATGGGTTTATATTAATCATGTATTAAAGATGATTTTGGTGGGTTGCTGCATTCTACCTCTCGGTTTTTAACTAGTGCCCACCAAGTGTTTGTTTTTTTGTCTCAATCAAGCTACTTCATTCATTTTGTCATGATTTTACTTGCATTCATGCTCATACATCAGATGCATTTAATCCATGAAAAGTTGAGACACATGGGAGTTATGAGTCTTGTCAGATTAGTGACAAAAAGAGGCTATCAATATATTGGAAGATTGATTTGCTTCGGGTATTATGAAATTCGTATTGTGAGTTTTAGGGGGAATTTGAGTAAGTGTGTTGTTGAGGGGGAGTTGAATGAATTTTTATTGTTCTGATTAATAAAGTTTAATATTGAGGGGGAGAACTAAAATATGGATATAATTCAACTCCAAGACTAGAACATGCTTAGATTTTAAATCTTGTGAAATTTAATCTTAGTCATTGTTCTATGTCATTATTTTTTATTTCGAATCTCTACTCGATCTCTTGGTCTACTGTTTGTGCTGTTGAAAGGTTTATATTACATTGATCAAGTTGGTTTTGTCACCAATCCGCTAAAGGGGGAGATTGTTGATGTAAAAGTTTGTTAGCTAGAATTAGATGACTAGGACCTACTTGAGTTATTGGATTAATGTAATTTGTCTTTATCTTTATCTATGAATATTTAAATTCAAAGATAAATAGATTAATAGATAAAATGTTTGTCTTTATCTTTATTTATGAATATTTGAATTCTAATATAAGTGGTTCAATAAATAAAGGTTCAAAAAACTTTTGATCAAGATTGAATGTTCGAAAAGATATGAGATATCAAGTGATTTGGATAAAAGATTCAAAAAGAAAATATCAAGCAGAAAGAATTTCGAACTATCAAGAAGTTATCCAGAATAGAAGCTGAACAGAAATCAGTTACTGCAGAGAAGAATTATCGCGACATGTCAACAATCCGTCAGGAGACGTCTTAGCGACAGATTCTATCCATCAGCAGAATCCTACTGCAGTTGGAAGTGATTTTCAGATTGTTTATTTAAGATATCCTATTGGTTATAATCTGTAGTGATTCAGATATGCATATTTTCTAAACCACTTTATAGTGCATATTTTGGTGATAAAATTCTTTAGTGAATTTTCATATTTGTGATCTCTTTTTGAGTGTGATTGTGCTTCGAGCGTGGAGGATCGTATGATTGGACTTCAGTCCCTAGAGTTCTAGGAGGAAAGGCAATATTTGAAAATCACCAGAGGTTTTGGCTGCTACTGCGGTAGAAGACAAACGGGTCATTTTTCTGGGCAAGTTAGAGAGTCAAGTTGTAAAGGTTTTGTAATTGATGAATACTTGTAATTGATTTTCAAATAATAAAATTGACTTTCTTGAGTTTGGCTGTCCCGTAAGATTTTACTTTTAAAGAGTTCTTTAAAAAGTTTTCCTTCGATATCAATCTTAGTGTTATGCAATTTATTTATTTAATGTTATTGTTTAATTATTAAAATAATTACATACTTGAATACTAATCAATTTATTGAGTGAAATGATAGATATTTTCACTGCATTACAAGGATATTTAGATATTTTGAGGGGCAGTAAGACATGTTGTGAATCCAGATAAGAATATTGTCCACAAAACTAACGTTAGAAACTAAAGCTGCAATTAATTCACGCTCCTCGATTACTGTGTAGGCACAGGGTGGTCGCTATCCTCGACTTTTACAAAAAGAAAGACAAATGAAAATTTAATAGTTAGGATGAACACAGATTATTGAATATGCTCTTTACACCAAACTTGTTTTGTAGTGCTTGTACAGATGAGATGGCATTACACAAGTATTACGTAATGTGCTATTGTGTAGCTTATCATTTTGCCAGGGAGCATATAAAAATAGAAAAGCTGATTGGGGTGTGTGGCTCTTATTGTGTGGTATAAAAAGAAATTCACTTTTTAATTGGGATATATTCATGAGGTGACCGACCTGCTCTGGGCCACATGATGTAAGGTCCATAGAATGTCAAAAAAAAAAAAAAAGGGAGAATCCGAAGCCGGAAGCAAGTGACAAACTCAGGTTGGCAATCTAGCGGCCAGTTCAATGTCAGTGTCATTTGGAACTGGGCCAAACAATTTCACACGTTCTGATTGAACACAAGTAAAGAGAAGGCTAAAGTTTCATTTTTGGTATTCTGTGGGAACAGTGAAAACGTATCCTATGTGATCCTAAACTCCCAGGGCCAGATTTGGAGTTCATAAGCTGCATGTCTTCTTTACGGAAATACAACATTATGGAGGGCGAAAAACGAAATGAAAGAAAAGGAAAGATCACATTTTATTTCTTATAAATTATGGTGGAATTACGCCAAAAATACTAACCGAATTACCGGAAATCAGCATGAAGAGGAGGGGGGGTGGCCACACGCGTCTCAATGGGGGCGTAGTGACGGGCTTTCCTTCCGGGGGTAGAGCATGCCAGATTGCCCACGCCACTCAACTATTGGCATGTACGTTGTCTGAAGAATTGAATAACATTGTTCGGTACTCACTAATTAGAGACCTGGCACCAGTTTTGCCTTGCTGTTCCCTTTTTATTTATTTATTAATCAGGCTTTCATGTCCTGTCCCTCTCTCTCTCTCTCTCGCTGTGCCTGTCTCTATCACTCGCACGCACTTTTGGGATTTCCTTGTTCACGGCTAGTCACTAACCCAGATGTAGATTGATACCAACCATTGAGTTTGGTTTCTGGTTACCTGATTCATTTGCTTTATTTGTGAGTTTTTCTGGTTCGCTGTCTCAGAAAAAAGTAGGTTGCAAAGCATTCGCTTTTGAGTTTTGTTTTCCTGAAGATGTGTTTTTTAATAAGTCGGGAGATGGGTTCTTTCTCCAATCCATTAAGAATCTGAATTTGCTTTGTACTGGAGTGAAGGATGAAGAATTTTCCTGGGACGCCTGGGACTTTGACTGGACTTGTTCTCAGGATTTCACAGTGCGTTTTTGCAGTAGGGTCGATTGCTTCTATGGCCACCACCCACACTTTCTTCAATTTCACAGCTTTCTGGTATTTGCTCCCTCCTCAACTCTCAAATTTCTTATTTATAAGTAATTTTCCTATTATTAATCTTTCGTTCAACACCTAGCGTATCGATTTCACAAAACCGACATGTTAATCTCTGAGTTGTGCCCAAATTGGTCATGGGTAATCTGTCCATTACAATATGATCTTCTTGCTTGGTGTCTTGAAATTTACGATATCACAGGTGGGAAAATGTTGTTTCGAAATAGAGTTATGGCAGAGGACTGTATGCACGAATTAGCTTGCAGATGGATTGGAATTGATCTGCCGCTCAAAATTATGCCAACACATTTTACTGCAAAAAATAAATAAATCAAAAACTCACTAGTAAGCTTCATTTCTTTGGAAATTATGAAGAATCTTATTAATTAAAAAAAATTTAAGCATGTGTTTCGGTGCTTGGGTTTACTGGAACTCTTATCCTTGAATTCTACTGGGTGAAAGACCTGACATCTAGTTTACTTGGGAACTCATCCGAGTTGTAACATGACTGAGTTCACTATAATTGGTTGACGTGTCTCTGTAAAGAATAATTTTGTAAGTTTAATATATGTTCAAAAAAATTACTCAGGCAATCTGTGCTTGCCATTTATTTTCTATCTTACAGAATGTCTACATTCACCATATCCTCCTTCCTAAATGGTGGATTCTATGATAGTAGGGAGGTTGAACCATTGAGAGTTCATACATCCTTGGTCATTTGATAATGATCTTGGATTGTATATATGCATTATTGGTATCATGTTATTCTCGCAAAGAGCACTTGGTGTTTCCGGGCAGCCCTTCTGTATGGTGATTGTGCATTATTGCCAACCAGGAAGAGCGATAAGATGGAAAAAGGGTTCTGTTTATATTTGTAATAAGCTCCATGGAGCTATTGATGTGCGAGAAAAAAAAAAAAAAAAAAAAGACATCCTAGTTACTAGTGCTTTTCATTCTAACTGGTTTCACCCAGGATGTGAGGACATTACTGTCTAGACAGCAGTATACCTCTCTTTGTCAAGGCAATGTAGCTTGGCTGATAAAATTGATGAAGCATTGTTTTATTCATTTTGCACTTATTATGCTTCAGATGATAAAGAAGTGTCAGCCAAAGTCATTATACTTGTTTGGCAGTGTTTATGCTCCATTCTCAAAGAACTATTAGTTCTGGACCAAGTTCCATTAAGCATATGATGAGAACTGTATGCTCTTTTTAAGCTTGATTGGTTCTGTAGTTTATTAGCTCTTGAAATCTGCTCGAGGTCTAGTGTAATAATTACAATTTCTTTTTTAAGTATATTTATGATACCATTGCCAATGGAAATTTATGAACTTTTGATGTGGAATCTTTTTTGCCCAGTAAGCCGTGGGTGGAATATGCAAGATATTTTGGGCTTAAATGCAGTAGCCCCCGTACAGGCTTTCACAATGTGTCTGGAACTAGGGTAAAATGAACTTTGTGCCTCAAATTGTCTCTTTACTGTTCTGTTAGACAGTTACTGTATGATCTTAGGAGTTCCCATAAAGTATCTCCATCTATGCCCTACTGTCTATGTTCTTTGTCACCCACATGATTGTACAAAGATAATTAGGGGCTCAGTAATAGCACCAAAGATTGGATGAAATGGGCATAAGATCATAACACTTGAGTTCACAAAACATGGGGGTCCATGGGTGAAGTCAAGAATATCATCTAGGGGGGTTGGAGTTTTTTTTTTTTTTTTTTTTCTCTTCTTTTTTATTGGTGAGGGGGGCTGGAATTGGCTGAGAGAATTAATTTTTGGGACAATAACCATTAAAAAAAATGCCAGAAATCCCTTTAACATTTTTTTTTGTGAACACCATTTATTAACAGAGGTAAATGCGCTATTTTGTGCTCTAATTTCTTGCAGCTATCTGATTGCTTCAATGGGTTTACAAGTCATCTGGAGCTTTGTGCTTGCTGTATTAGATGCATATTCATTGGTGAGCAAGAAGGTGCTGCATAATCCTGTTTTAGTTAGCCTCTTCGTGGTTGGAGACTGGGTCAGCCTCTATGAAACTTTGACCATACTTGATTGTTTCACTTGTTCCAAAAGAGTTCTGTGTTTTTAGTGTTTTTCTCTGATAAATTTGAATTTAACAGGTGACGGCAACACTGTCTCTTGCAGCGGCTTCTGCTTCAGCTGGCATTACAGTCTTGTACTTCAGTGACTTGGGAGACTGCAATGCAGGAGAAGAATGCCAAAAGTACCAGATATCAGTTGCCTTGGCCTACCTGAGCTGGGTAACAATTGCAATTTCATCTCTAATTATGCTTTGGCTATTGGCTGCGGGTTAGACTTTTTGTTGTACATAGTCCACCGCATCTTCAATCTCACTGAAATCCACGTCTCTTACAGAAGTTTTGATCATTTGTGATGTTGATAGAAAAGGAAACACGAAGAACAACATTAAAATACTCAACCATTAGTTTAATTCCTTCAGTTTTTCCCAGGTGGATTGGGAAAAGAGGTACAATTTGTATTTTAGTGTATCTTAATCAGGGTTCCATCATGATTCATGAACAAGAAAGTAATCAACTATGGGAGGTAAAAAAGAACCTGTGAAATGGGGAATAGCTCTACAGGCAATGTGTTTTGTCAATTTTTCTATTCAATCTCCTTGGCAGTATAGCCAAATGTGCATGCATTGAGAGGTCAAACATGAAAATCCAACCCAAAATGGTTTGTCCTTTTTCGTTGCGAGGAAGCTAAAATATATTGCATAGACAGGGTAAGACACCCTGTTGGTAGTTTTGCTTTTCTATCAAATCATATGACGTGCTTAAATTATTCATCCTTACTCATTGTAATGGGAATTAGTGGGTAATGAATGGATTATGGAACCCAGATGCTTGATTCATATACAGCGAGGGGGGGGGGGGGGGGGGGGGGGGGGGCACTGCTTTTTTCAAAAAGGAAGGGTTCCTTTGTCGTAAAGAAAAAATGATATTATCGAATTGCAATGGCAGTTTGTGGTAATCAGTGGCCAGAGAATTGTAGAGTTATGCCAACCATGTTGATTGTGAAAGTATACCGTGGTGTTAAAGCTGGAATGTAGTTGGAAGGGATGTGCATTTGCTATTTGCCCACTGCCAACCACAGCAAGTGGAAGCAGCAAAGTGGGTCTGTGTTTGCTTTCAGACCCCACAGGCAGGTAAAAGGAAAGTTAAAGAGATCGCATCAGATTTGATGCTGGGACCGGATTTTACTTAATAATCTGTCCTTTTAAAGACATGTATATGTAGGGTCATTTTTTTCACACCAATTAGTTTAAGAGCTGATCTACTGAACTTATGTACAAATTCATCAGCATCCTCATGCAGAGCAACAATCAATAAAGCTACTAATTGCAACGATCAGCAACAAAAACAATATTTGCTTCCCCAAAGCTTCTTGTTTGTAGAAAGTAGCTTGTGGCCAGCAGTCTTGACTCTTGACCACAAATGAACGCAGTGCACCACACTTCATCAAAACTATCCTACCTTACCGAAACATTCTGAAAGGATTTTCCTGGAATCAGTTCGATAAATTCCATGACGCAACACACCTCCATTCTCACGGATAGGATTTACATGAACGATTCCTCTGGTGAAGAAAGTAGCAAGGGAATCTGCACAGAGCCAAATTGTCTGGTTTCATAAACTGAACAGTACATGTTCTGGAATAATAATGCAAATCTCAAATTCTCGTATGACGCATTCGTATTCATCTGCTTTTTTTCAGGAATATTTTGGTCCAGCGTGAAAAAAACTTGAGAATAATGATTAAGAGTCCTCCATCTAATCAGCCTGTTATTTCATCCACTAATGCAGTGATATTAATCAATAAATTAAGATTTCATATTGCCCAGGTTAGGGTGAGAACGCGTTATATAGAGTCAGTTCTTTCAGGATCATGGACTGGTGCTTTACCAATAAGAAGTTTTAGTTCCACATTGTCCCAAGAATCTGACGTCACTTTGGCAAAATCTGGAGCTTTCAGTTAGGTTACTCATACTGTGGTCCAATCAAGCTCTTAGAACGTTGGGTTTACGGTTTAGGAGTCCATGTTGGCAAAGCAGGCATGAGAATACGCTATCCTGTCCCCCACGTCAAAGCTCAAACTTACGTCGGGGAATTTTTAGCATATCATACTGAATTTGTACGAGAACACGATACTAACAAACAATATGCAAAGAGAATCAATTTGTCCACTTCTTTCATCGTCTTCTATATTTACTCGTGCCTTTGTGTGTTCCTTCTGCTTGTGAAAAATCAAAGAGGAAGAACAAGAGCTATTACAAGAGCTTATGGCACTAACGAATGGCTCTTCCCTCCAGAGCATTTACAGGAAGTTCAAGCCGCAACTTCTCATGGTTCTGGCTCAGATTGGCTATACCTTTCTGTATTTTATTACAGAAGCTTCCTTCAATCATGGAATGAATCCTCATGTCTATATTACTTACAGACACATTGTTGCTGGTGTAGTGATGTTACCTTTTGCCTATTTTCTTGAGAGGTATATATATTAGTATACATATTATACGGTTTAAATGACAGATAGAGAATGTCTGTGTATGTAGAAATGCAATTGATAGCACTAGCCAACTGCAAGTATACACCTTTCCTAAAATGATACCTTTATAAGTTATGAATATGAGGCCTCTAAAAAAAAAGACAAATGATAATAACACAAGCCTCTCAATGTTTCGAATATATCATGTTTGTAGCTATTGATCTTTAGTCCTCGATCTCCTGCAGAAAAGTAAGGCCGAAGCTGACAGTAGCTCTTATGCTCGAAATCTTTGTCCTTTCTCTCCTTGGGTAAGGACGAATTATAACAAGTTTGCTTCTTAGTTACATGATGAACAATTAATAATCGTCTTTCAATCATTGCAGGGTTGGTTTGACTCTGAACATGTATTTTGCAAGCTTAAGATACACCTCCCCAACCTTCGTTGCATCAATGGTCAACACCATAGCTTCCCTGACTTTTGTAATAGCCGTTGTACTCAGGTTGAAATGGTTCTTGACCGGCAAAATTCTGCTATTCTATTTAAAAGATTTTATCATTATTTCCATAATTTTATATTCGATTGTAATATTTGCATGTAGGTTAGAGGTTCTAGATATTCGACATCCTCGAGGGATGGCAAAGGTTCTTGGTACCTTGATCTCCCTGGCTGGTGCAATGACCATGACACTGTACAAGGGGTCTCTAATGAGAAATCTATGGCAGCCTTTAATTCGTACTGATCAAGGGAGTGCTGCTACCCATGAGAACTGGTTAAAGGGTTCTCTTCTAACAGTTGCAAGCTGCATAACATGGTCCATATGGTACATTATGCAGGTCTTTATTCCTATCTCAGAACTATAGTTTATTGGACTAGTTTCTTGTAGATTGGCTAAATAACTCTATGACAAGATTTTCATAGACATCCATTAAAAAAAAAAAAAAAACAGAATAAATTACCATAAACAGACCCACCTCATTCAAACATAACTATACTGACATGAAACGTTGGTGGATAATCCTCTGGAAATCTTAGGCATTTACATTAAAAAGATATCCGGCCCAACTGTCACTGACTGCATGGATGAGCTTTATCGGAGGAGCACAATCAGCTGTATTCACAGTGATCATAGAACATAAACGAGCAGCTTGGACCATAGGATTCAACATTGACTTCTGGTCCACCATATATGGTGTAAGTACAAATAGTCTCTTAATGTAAAATACAGATATAAAATTTATATAAAATCTTGATCATGGAGATCACATTACAGGGAATAGTGGTCTCTGGTTTGATCGTCTTCATTCAACTGTGGTGCACGGAAGAAAGAGGTCCAGTTTTTGTGACCGTGTTTAATCCCCTTTCAACTATATTAGTAGCGATTCTGGGATACTTTGTCCTCGGAGAAAAACTTTACATGGGCAGGTAAATACTGCGTCGTTCTACTTCTATCTATATGCAGTACTTACAGTTTATGCATTCATATGATCTCCATGCTTCAAGAAGAATTTGCTTATTCTAAACTTCATATGTGCATTGTTCAGCATACTAGGGGCAATCATCGTCATCCTTGGCCTATACATGTTGCTGTGGGGGAAAGATGGTGACCAACAAGCTGTTCACAGCGACTCCCAAGAGCAAACTTATTTGACTTCCAAAGAGCAAAAGGAAAACAAGAAATTGAGTCTCCCTTCAGCTCTTAAGGAAGGATCACAGTGCGAACCTTAAATCGTTCCCGGCCTGATCAGTGTAGTGAAGGTGTCGTCATGCGATAAAACATATAACAGAAAAAATAAAAATAATATTAAAAAAAATATTCATATTAAAATATAACCATTCTCATCTAATTTATCTATCTTATCATTATAACTTTCTCAAATTTCCATACAAAATAAAATAAACAGTTCAACTTTTTCAAATCCAAAAACAAAATAATATTAAAAATATATATTCTAATAATATTTTATTCAACTTTTAATTTTTATCTCAACTCATCTCATCCCATCTGCGAAAACAAACTAGGCCTGAATTGAAGGAGATCAAAAGTGAACAGAGGAATTTTAAGAGTAGTTTGCATCAACTTCTGCTTCAGAGAAAACAGGGAGGACGAGAAACTTATAATGGACTGTTCTATGCGAGAGCGAGTCTGTTCAGCAAATTAAGCAAGCAAATCAGATTGAGATGAAAACTGAATACCTTCTTGTAACCTTAAGCTCAGATCCCCCAATAAATCATAGAATATATATTCATCTACAACTGTCATTTTAGTCTTTTGAATTGTTGGCACTCCGGTTCATACCTTCTTAGCAGATAACCTTGCATGTCTTCAGCACAGAGTCTTTTCAAAATCTCCACCTCTGGCAAGAAAGAAAACAGGCTTGCAAAAATACCACACGCAAAAGTTTCTAGGAGAGACATATATTTGATGTGCGCTTGAGATCAGTTGGCTCAGATGATTGAACTTAGAAGATAAAGTCCACCAGACTACACATTTTGCCAATGCTGCAACAAAATTACAATATCTGCAGCTCATTATGTTCTTCTAAACCTCCATCTCTTCCTTCTAGGATTTGTTTAGCTTTTCTCAAAAGAAACAAACCATTTTAAGGAAAATGCTTGTGTCACTGAGACATTCTCCCAAGACATTTTACAGATTATTATTATTATTATTATTATTATTTTACTTAATGATTAAGGAAAAGTCTTTTAATGATGTTGTGATCTTTTTCTTTTTAGAAAATGTTTAAAGGTATAAAAAAAATGTATGAAAAAAAAGAAGACAAAATGGCCTTCTCAGTGAGTTTTCTCGCGCTACACCCACCCGCGATCCAACCATTTAAATCAACTCCAAGTCATCTAAAACCTACAATGGCTTCTAATCCAAGAGTAGACATATATACACTTGAGAACACATCATTTTGTTGTTGTAAAGAATTTTCCGACTGACCACTTCTTCCCAAATTCTGATGCAATATGTGAGAGCCACAAAATCATTCATAATACAACTATTATAGAAAGAATCGGTTTCTTGGTAAGCCCCAAAATATATAAATGAACTAGGCAATATCCTCACTTCAAAAGCTAAAACAAGAGCAACAAATTATAAATGACATCAGTTAAGGATAACACGTGGTATCTAATATCAAACTAGAACAGTTCTCCCAGATGAAGCTTAAGGGTACAAACATGTGCAAAATATATCATTGTAATGCAAATAAGCACATACTATTATTAAATGCACCGCAAACATCAAATCTTTCGCTTGACCTTTCCAGATTTCATGGATTTATGATGCTAAAATATATGGAATGCGAGAAAAGTTCTCCATCAGACAGTCTAGCAATATCTGCGAAAGAATTTTTCTGGTTCCGTACGTTGACCTCACCTGGATAACTAATTTGTTGCCTAACCAAAAACATGAGTTCACCCATTGAAACCTCACTGTAATTCAGCCTTTTATTTTATAGGCACTCTGGTTTACATTTTCATAGTAAATAACTTTGCGTCTCTTTAGGGAGTTAAGAGACTTTCACACATCTGTCTTTGGCACGAAAAAATAGAAAAGAAAGCTTGCCAATATACCATTGAAAAGTTTATGGGAAAAAGACGATCATTAGACTTGCACTTAAATCATAGAGACGGTTAGCTAAAACGATTAAACCTAGAAGAAAAAGACCACCAAACTACACATCTGGTCAATCCTGCATGCAATTGCCAATAGTTGAACTTTGAAATAGGCCCTACTGAAACAGCAACTATATATACATGTTAACAGGTAACAAAAATCTTGAATAATAGTAAAAGAATGCATTTGATACCAATATCAAAAAACTATGCAGCAGGGGGCCTGAGCTCATGATCATGAGATGTATCACGGGCAGCTGGAGGCAAGTATTGCCACATTGGAACAAACCCATAGCTGGAAAAAACTGCCATCTTGTTTGGCCCAGTATGATATGCAGCTGGATGGCCTGGTATAAACCCAGCAGGAGGAATAGCCATAGCTTTCAATTGCTGTTCCAACCTTTCCTTATCTGCCTTCAGCACGAGCTTCTCTTCACGAAGTTCATTCTTCTCCGCCTGTTTGCAGAGGAAAATAGCTTAAAAGTTGCCAGTACTGAGCCATCAAGCATTGCAAATTCATACAGAATTCACCTCCTTAATCAACTACATGCAGCAGAAAAATTAGAAATAAACTAAATAATTAATCAAGATATTACATAAAAAAGAATAAATATTTAGTTTCAAAATATTGCAAAAGCAGGGACCCAATACGTTTCAATCCTTATTTTTCCTCCTAAACCTCCACCTCTCCCTTAAGATCTGTTTATCTTCCAAAAAGAAACCAACCATTTTAAGTAACTCCAAGTCCTCGAAAGTCTAAAATCAACGACTTCTACACCTGGAGTATTTTCACACAACACACTTGTGGGTATTCCATTTTGTTGATGTAAAGCATCTGCCAACGACGACTTCTTCGCACATTCAGATGCAAGTACGTGTGAAAGCTAGTGAACAGTTCATTATACAATTATCACTAAACAAACAATTTATATACACATAATTGATAAGCCAAAAATACATCAATGGACAAAGTTATATCCTCACTAAACATACATGAAAAGTTTAAAAAAAAAAACCACAATTTATTAAGAATAGAGGACAAGGACAACACAGTAACTGAAATCAAAGCAGAAGAATTCTCCCAAAATGAATATAATGGAATTCCTATTACGAACATCTGCAAAGCACAAGTTGTCAAAAGGAATGATAAACTTCACAGTGCAGTAAAATTATTTATTTTTTGATAAGTACAGAAAAATTATTTATATACAACTAACCTTTAGACTTTGTATTTCTCCCAGTAGTTTCTCATTTATCTCTTTAAGTTCTTGAGATTCAGATCTCAGTTGGTTCAAAATTCTGATTGCGTCATCAAGTATGGCATGCTTGTCAGTTTTGACAGTTCTCCCAGGATCCAAAACAGAACTCAACTCTAGAAACCTGCACGAGTCATAAACAAGACCTGGCCTTTCATTATCACCTAAGAGAGAGAGAGAGAGAGTATAAAATTTAGACAGCACAGAATTCCATGACTTCAAAACCCTTTACAAAGAATAAGCATTCTGATAGCAATCATTCTAGTGCAAAATGTACATAAATTTTAAATTAAATTTCTCACAAGACAGCCAGAAATAATGGAGTTCCTTTTTGGATAAACAAAAAAAGGAAAACAAAATGGATATACTGAATGCTTAAACTCAACACCATATAAAAACCATGAATTTAATAGAATCTGATGGAGTAAGTTGCTTGCCTGTCATTCAATCTCTCCCTTCGCAATCGCTCACGGCAAGCTTTAGAGACAGGCCTGCTGCATGAATCATTTCTCCCCCTGAAAGTTATTGGCATAAGAATTATCTGAGGATGTAAGAGCACAATGATACAAGCAGATCAAGTTGTTGCTACCAAATATGGAAATGAAAAAAATTGCAAACCCTTACTATGCATCACATAGAGATGGCTATAAATGAAAGTGATACATGGATATTATCATCATCCAACTATACCCTTTAAACCCCTTCTCGTTATTTGGTGATCAGACTCACTGTAGGAAACTGAAATTCGGGTAGCAAAACTAGAGTTCAGAGGCAACTATGCACTGAAACACTGTGTTCTAGCAAATTCATAAGAAGACAAATGAAAATACCCTGATTAGCAGTGACAAATGGCAAGCAATGACAAAACGCAAAAACTACAGCTACCGATTCCACCAAATAAATGTAAACATCAAATATTTGTTGAACCAATTTTATGTCCGGATGGGCCTAACAAATTAAAAAGTGAATAGAAAGAATAAAACAATGAAAGAACTCTATGCGGTAAACGAATATAATATAAGACGTTACAGAACTATGATTTATCAGCTGAGCTTTAAAAAAAAAAAAGCACAACAGAACAGAAAAGTTTAACTTGTACAGGATTATTCTCGCAATTTATCCAAAGAAAGAGGAACAACAGAACAGAACATTGGATTTTGCAAGATTATGCCTTGCTATTTATCCTATGAATGATAACGGAAGACAAACACCATAAGCTGGAGCTGGTAAGATTACAAGTCTAATTTTCGGAAGCAACAAAAATAAGAACTGAAATATAAAACCATCTCAATAATACCTCTTCCGCGAGCACTCTCTTTGGGCGCAATCTTCCTCTCGCCCAGACGAAAAATCAATTTCCACGCTAGCACTGCAACCATATATGATAAAAAACAATAAATTCTGAAGAGAAACAATATAAGAATTTCCGCCATCAAAATCTAGAATCCGTGAGGAGAGAAAGGAATCGGATTACCTATGATCGGGCAGACAGAATTCGGGGGAAGGGTTGCCGCCGATGAAGGTATAATCGAGAAAATCCCAAGAGATACTGTCCTCTAACAACGATGGATCCATTTCATTTGGGTTTGGGATTTTGGAATCGGGAAAATGGAATTCCAATCGCTGTTCAGGACTTTATGGGGGAATTTTATTTAGAGTCCTGCTACAGGCAGGCACAAGTCCGTGCCTGCGCGCGGACTCCTCATTTTGCCACGTCAGCAATTATTAAAAACAAAAAAAAGCAAAAGCAAGACAGAACAGGCGGGAGAGTAAAACGAAGAAGAAACTTGAGCCATTTTCGAAAAGGAAAGCGGGAGAGCTGAAACGAAAACAGAGAAGTTGATTTACGAAGAGAACAAACGGGAGGAACTGAGAAAAAAAGTAGAGAAGCCGAGATTTCACCGTCAAAGTAAGATTTCCAGTTTTTGATTTTTTTTCATCTTGCTGTGAAATCTTTTTTATTAGAGACGTTGAGCTCCAGACGACCCGTGTGAGTGAATCCAAACTCGTCGAAGGGAATAAAACTGGGAAATTTTGGTGTGCTTTATTTTTAAAAAACTGGAAATTAGTATATTGTTTTTAGTGAATCCAAACCCGCATGTAGTTAGTGAATTTTTTTTTTATAAAGTTAGTATGCTTTGTGTAGTATCTTACATCTAGATATTTTCCTTCATGAAATTTTTAGTACATCCATTGTTTTTAGTGAATCCAAACCCGTGTGCATTGTTTTTCAAAAGCTGGAATTTTTTTTTTTTATAAACTTAGTGTGCTTTGTATAGTATTTTACATCTAGATATTTCTATTCATGAAATTTTTTGTACATCCATTGTTTTTAGTGAATCCAAACCCGTGTGCATTGTTTTTCAAAAGCTGGAAATTTTTTTTTTTTTTTTTGATAAACTTAGTGTGCTTTGTATAGTATTTTACATCTAGATATTTCTATTCATGAAATTTTTTGTACATCCATTGTTTTTAGTGAATCCAAACCCGTGTGCATTGTTTTTCAAAAGCTGGAAATTTTTTTTTTAACTTCATACTTGAGCTTGAACTGACATAGGCTTGATCTTGAAGCTTGTCCTTTCTTTTAATGAAGTTAGTGTGCTTTGTGTAGTATCCTTTGTGTAGTATCTTACATGTAGACATTTTCATTCATGAAATTTTTAGTACATTTGAAGTATTTGACATTTGACATTATCATTGTCTGTTCTTTAAACATAATGGGATGATTATTATTTAAACATAATGGGATGATCAATAATATCTGTTGACCAATGGTATCATTTGTCATAAAAAAAATCCATAGTATCTATACATGTAAGCTTGACTGGTTTTTTAAAAATGCCCAACTTGATTGTGTATATATGTTGCTGCAGTATTTACGTAAAAAGTAAGATCCACTTGGTTTCATTGTTGAGGTAAATGGAGAAAGAAAAAGAAGATGCATCCCGCATAACAGCTCCTATCACAAATCCATCAACGCAGGTATTGTAAATCTCTTTCAACAGTTGGCGTGTGTTTAATTTATGTGTAGTCATTGGTAATACGGTTGATTAACATTATGTTGCTATATGTTAGGACATATCAAGACCACTGCATCCAAATTACATGTCAAGTTACTACGGTCCATTGCCTCATGCGTGGTTACCACCTTTTGTACCTCCTCCAAGTGCCAGCCCATGGAGCTCTACTGTCGCTGCCACATCAAGTGCCGCCATACCAATGATGGGACCTCCTCCAACTGCGTACCCATATCAATGGAGCAACCAGGTGATAATGTCTTTGAATATTTCGTCTAATTATCGTCTTTAATTTTCGGAACTTGAATATTTCGTCTAATTATTTATCTTTAATTTTTTTATGGAAAACTGCAGCAACACCCATGGAACACTACCTCAGTTGCCACGTCAAGTATTGCTACCTTGAGTAGTTCTGCTCCCGCGTCAAGTACTGCTGCCTTGTATAGTTCTGTCATACCAATGATGGGACCTCCTCCAACTGCGTACCCATATCAATGGAGCAACCAGGTGATCATTTTTTCGTATATGTATTTATTGTAGTTAATGCTAGACTTGAATATTGGGCTAACTATTTATGTTTACATTTTTTTTTTTTTTTGAAAACTATAGCAATACCCATGGATCTCTACTTCCGCTCCCATGTCTAGCTCAGCAAGTAGCGTCAGCTCTAGTGTAGCTATTAGTTCTAGTGTACAAACCAACGCTAGTGTCGCTACTAGCTCTTGTTCGGCTTTACCAACATTTTTTCCTCCAACTTCTACCACCCCATTTCCATGTGGCAGTGAGGTGATGTCTTGGATTCTCCACATTCACTGTATTTTACATTATCCATAACAAATTTTAACATATAATACTTTTTTCAACTATTTTACAAGAAAATAAAGTGCAGCAAAGTGACTCTGTTGAAGAAATTAGTGAAGCCACATTAGACTCGATAGAAGTTGAGGCGCAACCTACTACCTCTTTGGATAATACCATTGATACCAAGGAGGCTGGCACTGAGGGGGGTGATATCACTGAGGAGCCAAAGCCAGGAATGCGCTTTGAGTCGGAGGATGAGTTAATGAATTACTATAAACATTACGGAAAGCAATGTGGTTTTCCGGTAATGACACAAAGGAGTAAAAGAGAAAACGATGGGACTGTGAAATATGTCACTGTGGGATGTGCTCGGGGTGGCAAGGCACGAAATAGGGCATCAAACGTCTCCAAGCCTCGGCCAACAAGCAAAACAGACTGCAAGGCAAGGATGAATGTCATGTTAAAGGATGGGAAGTTGTGTGTCACATCCGTATTGAACACACACAATCATGTGCTCAGTCCAAAAAAATTCAGGTTCTTCAGATGCAACAGAGAAGTTAATGAGTCTGTTAGGAGAGTATGCTGGCCTGCAAAGAGATCAAACACAAAATCTTGTGCAGGACCCTCATGATTTGCTTGAAACTGTGAAAGCTGGACTTTTCTTTAATTTAGGCATTGAAGCCATGTCCACTTTCAAATCCTCTGATGCCCCCTCCCCTGTTCAGAGGGTACCTTTAGTTTGGAAATTACATTCTTTATCTGTGATCTTACTTGTCGGGATGGGCATGTTTGAAGAGGAGAAGAGCAGGGATGTTTATGAAGCGTTGCAAGATATCTATGGGCAGCTTCTTGACCAATCAAGAACGTGTATAAGTGTTGACCTTAGTTTGGAGAATAATGTAGATTTATTGTCCGAATCCAGAAATAAAGATAATGCCGAGTTTCTAATGTTTCAGTCAGAAATAAGATGATGCTGTCATATTGAAATCTAAAGCACTAGCAATTAAAAGATTCTTGTTTCTCTGATTTTTTTTTTTAAAAGATAGCATTAAATATGTGAGAGAGTAGGATTGTTTTCTTTGCATTAAGTTTGAATTTAGTCAGTAGGGGTATTCTTGTAGATATCTTAGTATAGTTTTTTGGAAGCTATCATATAGTGTTGGGCAGACTTTTAAGTTCAAAGTTACAATGGAGACTTTGATATCCATGGTTTTAACTTGGGCAGGTAGAACTAATTCTATTTCACGTAGCATTAAAATCAATTATAATTACATGCTCGATGTTGATTTGATGGATGGAAATTAATGTTAATGAATACGAGGGGATTATATATCTGCCGCTTGGATTGGTGTTGACTTGATCTTAACTCTCAAGGAATGTTGGGAAACTATATATGCAAGAAATGAGTTGTGCTATTTATAAGATCATGTCAATCGAATTTGTGCTGGCCAGGAATGCATGCATGCTAATAATTCCTTTATATATTCATCATTGATCATGGCATGATGATCATGATCAAGGAATGCGTTTCGTATAAAATAATCTCCTTACATCAAAAGCATGATCAATTCTTATCCTGAATCAATTCTTCATGTGGAAGGGTAGATTGTGGAAGATGCAACCCATATTTTTAATAATTCATGCAAAGTGAATATGTGCATACCGAGTATGTGTGATTCCAGGGCATTTATTAAATAAAAAAGGAAGATATATCTCATATTAGGGCTTTGGAGACACTCAATTCAATTCTTTGTATTTGGTCTTTCTATTAGTATTTCCATTATACATGAAAAAGAAGAATGAAATGGATAGTCAGGGAAAATACAAGGTGATGGTTGATGGAATGCCCATCCTGCTTTTGTTACTACATGATGTACATATACATTGGCAAGTAATTTTTCTTTCTGTTTCCTATAATATGATGTTCATGCCTGTATGTAAGATGTGGAATGCAAACTAATTAAATGGAACCAACCATTTAGGAAACCCAATCTCCCTTGAATCAAACTAATCAGGAACCCACTTCAATCCAAAATAAATAGCTATTCATACCAATCTACGCCTGCCTTGTTGCTAGCAGAAGTACAGGCTCAATAATCTCCTTATATCCAAAATAAATAGCTAACAGCAAAACAACAATTATAACTTATACTATAAAAACACATACAATATACTATAAAATACATACAATGATTCAGGGCTAACAGCGAAACAACAATTAGAACCCTAAAGCACCACGAAATCATAAGGAGAAATGAAAGTAACCTCGGATGGCGCCGCTTGGTGGATCGCTGGAGCGTGAATCTTCCTCGGCGTCGCACAGGTGCGTTAGGGTTAGGTGCGTTAGGGTTAGGTTTATCTTTGGGAGCGAGATCGGGTAGGGACTCGTTAGGGGAAGAAAGGGGAAACGAAGAGGAGATTCGATGAGTATGGGCAACGAAAGGAAGAGGGATTCGAAATCGCCCTAGGAGAGCAGAGAGTTCGTGGCAGGGAGGGAGGGAGACGGATCGTAGAAGAAATCCAAAACGCCGCGTTTTGGTTCACGCAGGCAGCCATAAGAGTGGAAACAAAACGCACCGTTTTATTTACTCAAAACTGTGCGTTTTGTTTCCACGTAGGATGTCGTCCGCGGGGAGGCCTAACTCATGCCTGCGTTTAGAGATTTCCTTTTATTTATGAGATTTAATGTGTATAAATTCTGCGCAAGCCCAAAAAAGAGAGAAGGGAGCACCTATAAAATCCCACCACGTGGAGGGAACCTCGCCACCGCGTCTTTATTCCACGGAACTCATTTCTGCCGCACGTGTCTCTCTTATTATCATGATTCATGATCATGGGGCTGCGCTAATCAGGCCATCCTCGGTGCTTAAGCAGGCGGGCCTTATTCTCAAGCAGGCAGATCTTATTATGCCCAGGAAGAGGCCCACAAGTAACTGACAATTGATAAACAAAGAAAGAGGTGACATTTTAAAAAAAAAATAAAATAGTATTAGTTTTTATTTTTTATTTTATATTAACATCATATTTTAAGCGATTGTTATAAAAATAAGAATAACAAAATTTAAACGCGTCTTTAATGCTTGCACGGCCTAAATATATATATATATATATACTAGTTGTGGAGTGGCGTGCGATGCACGTTTACTTTGTGACTAATATCTACAAAATGTAAAAATAATATGATTTTTTAAATAAAATTAATTAGTTAATAGTTTAATGCACAGGAGCAGAAAAATTAATTTTAACAAGTATCATAATGATAATAAAACTTTACAGTAATATGAATAATATGAAAATTAAAAAATTTTGAATATTTTAGCAATAGTTTTCTTAGCAAAATATATGAATTGTAAAATTCAACCAAACTACTCAATGACCCAAGGAGCACTGAAAAAATATAGAGTTTTTTATTTCTATATTGCTCTCACATTTTTTTCATCAATATATGAATTGTAAAATTCAACCAAACTACTCAATGACCCAAGGAGCACTGAAAAAATATAGAGTTTTTTATTTCTATATTGCTCTCACATTTTTTTCATCATTAAAGTAAGTCGCTTCTATTTTGGAAACTCCAAAAATATTATAATAGTAGAAAATTATTTTATCTAAATGATTTCAGTTAATTAAGAATATTATGAGATTTAAATTATATTAAAAACTCTAATTATTTATATGGTTTTACTTTCTAAAAAATATTTAACAAAACTCTATCATTTATTTAATGATGAAAGATTAATATTTTATAAATTAAAGTTGAATTTATATTTTAATTATCTATTTGAAGTTAGTTTATTTTTAATGTTTTAATCTCTACTGTTGAATCAATTCTGGAGATTCAAGATGACACTAAACGGTGTACCTCTTGAAATGACACTTCTCTATAGTGATGGTTCTCTTGGGAGTGATGGTTGAGAAAGTATCAAGAGACAACTATTTGATTTAATCAAAATGTTGTATCACTCATTAATGGTTATTTCATTTGCCAACCATCGTCTTATCAATAGGTATGCCCTTGCCAACTAGTGCCTCATGGTTAGGTTATGTAGAATTACTTATAACCCGACCCGCCCGATAAAGTGGGTTAAAAATTAGTAGCGGGTCATTTAAGATAAGATAAACATGCTAAACAGCACGCGAAACCCTCTTCTGAGAATCCAGAAGAAAAAACCATAGCCTCTCTCTCTCTCAGACGGCACTCGGCAGAATGGGTCTTTAACTCTCTCTCTCTCTCTCTCTCCTCGACCGCCGCTCCAAGATCGACTCGATTTATTGAGGTATGCTTCATTTTCTCATGCATATGGGTTTTGGGATTCTTTTTTGAAACTCTCTCTCGATCTGCATCTGTTGTTTCTGTTTGAATATAAAAAGCCACCGCAACCTCAAGCTAGATTTCTGGGTTTATTTTTTTTATGGATTAGTTTTCGGCAGGATAGAGTAGTATTAGTTGTTGAGATAGTTGGATAAAATCATGGGGAAAGAAAACCGGGTCTTCGTTTTCATCTCCTTTCTCTCGTTGGTGTCTTGGGAAAAAATGCAGGAGAAAATAAAAAACTACAAACAAGAAAAAATCCCAGTGCTATTTACTTTAAAAATCTCAGGCAACACGAAAAAATCCCAATGTTAGGCACCCAATGAACTCAAAACATTCAAAAACTATGTATGGAAATAAACTAACCATTCTTTTGTCAATCATGCTGCACCCATCAGCGCACAGCAGAGTTGGTGATAAACCACGAAAGTCAGCAAGGGTCCGTAGGCCAAATCCGAAATATCTGGGATAACAAGGCATGTGACATACGTAGTTGAACGTGGACGTAGGAGACGTAATGGGCACATGAAGAAAGAAGGAAGTTAACGTAGAAGAAAGACGTTTGACTGGGTCGCATGGTGCTGGGTCACATGCAGTTGCAAACTACGAGTTTTACGTAGTTTAGTTCCGCTGTTATTTATTTCCGTTGTAATGCTCTGTTTTACGTGGGCGTGTTCTGTTTTACGTTGTTCTGTTTTTATGCTATTCTGTTTTACATGCAAGTTGGGTTCCAAGTAAGTAGCTAGCAGTTCGACCTCAATTCCGAAATTCTTGTAAGTGGCTTACTTATTTAAGTAGCCCAGATTATCAATGGAAGGGGGAATTATTTGCATTCTAATTGAGGTACATTCTCACCCGAAGAGAATACATTATATTACAAATTATATTTCTGTATTGGGACCTATCAATTGGGAAAGTATAAAGCCTTCTGAGAGACACAAACTCAAAATAAGGTGCATGCCCTTTTGGCATTCAGGCATGTCTGCCAAGGATGAGTCCCCTATATGTTTTGTATACGCACGAAGTAATATAATCCACCAAAATCCAGAATCAGCAGGAGCTACTCTTCCTATTGCACTCTCACTAAAGTCTGCAATCCAAGTTTCATAGTTTCTTTCTGGATCGTGGATCACTTTAAAACTTGCAGGCATAACTCCTCCTCCTAGTTTGAACCGATCTATCATCTTCTCCCTTGATTGAAGGTGAAGGTGAAGGTGAAGGTGAAGGTGAGAACTGTGTATGCAAGTGTGTGTGGGGGGTGGGGGGAAAGACTAGTGATCTTTCACGTCACTGTCCATATCATTTTCTTTCAGTTTGACTAACCACTTTTTCCCATATCTAATTATTGCAATTGGCAAGAAAAACAAAATGCTCTCACCTTCCTACAGTTTGGTTCATTATCTAGCTTGTAGATTTTTTTAGGTACTTTATTTGGGGGATTTTTTTTATTTGTTTTTATTCAATGATGGGATCTTTTCCTTTCGATATTTACCATTTTACAATAACCCTTAACATATGAGTATCTAACTTAAATATTGATAAGATATTATTGAATTGAAAAAAAAAATCTCTGCCATCAGATTTGAAAGCTACTGTTTGCATTCTTGTTTGTTTTGTCTTTTCATCTGTCTCTTTTAGCATTTAGAAAAAATTGAATTTCCATTGTTCAAAATGGTATGGTATTCTTATTTTCTCATGCTTTTATTATATATCAGTTCATACTATGAATTATTTCAGAAGTGACACTTCTACAAATTTAAGAGACAATGAGATTACTACTCCTTTAACTTCAAACATTAACTTGTATAGTAGTAGTAACACTATTCTCCCTCCCAAGTCCCATAAGGAAGGCAAGTAAGGACCCTTCAGCGGTGTGGGAACACTATGAATGTTTATTAAGTGACCCAAAAGTGGGATGTAATTACTGTCACAAGAGTTACGCTTGTCACCTCAAAAAACATGGTATATCAAGTATGCTGCATCATGTTGGTGTTTGTAGAAAAACCCTAATAGAATTAGACCCATAGATCAGCAAACTACACATAAGTTTGATTCAGAAGAGGTTACGTTTAGGGTGGTGGAAGCACAATGATTTATGAAGGTATGTAAATCACTAGAACCAAGATTCCAAGTATCATCTCCAACCACTACAGTGAGATATTGTATTAAACTATTTAAAAAAGAGAAGGAAAAGTTGAGGAAAGTATTTAAGGCAATTGGGCGGGTTACTTTAACTACTGACATTTGGACGTCTAATCAGAACTTCAATTATATGTGTTTTATTGCACACTTTGTTGACTGTGAATGAAAATTACACAAAAATTATAAATTTTGATTTGATTCCTAATCACAAAGGGGACATTATTGGAAAGCATGTAGAGTCATATCTACAGGATTGGAGAATTGACAATATTTTTACTGTTACAGTTGATAATGCTTCCTCAAACGATGTTGCTATCGATTACTTAAAAATGTTTGTGGGAGGTCATTTGTTGGAGGGGAAGTATATTCACATAAGGTGTTGCGCCTATATTATAAACCTTATTGTGAATGATGGGCTAAAAGATTGTGATGATTCAATTACAAGGGTGCGCAATGCGATTAAGTATGTTAGATCATCTCCTGCAAGAATGGAAAAATTCAAAAAATGTATAGAGAAGGAGAAAATCAACTGTTCAAAATTGGTGTGCCTTGATGTTCCCATCAGATGAAACTCCACTTATCTCATGCTAGAAGTTGCAAAAATATTTAAAAAGCCATTTTTGCGATTGGAGGATGATGATGGTTATTTTTCTCGTTACTGTCGTAGTGTGAGCTTGAGCCCCCAAACTCTAGTGATTGGGTGAGAGTTAAAATAATGGTTAAATTTTTGAAAATTTTTTATGATACTACTGTTAGACTTTCTGGCTCTTTCTATGTCACATCTAATGCATATTTCCAAGAGTTTTGTGGAATCCAATCACATTTGTAAAAAAATGAGTTAAAGTAATGATCCAGTGTTGAGAGATATGGCTACGAGCATGAATAGTAAGTATGACAAATATTGAGAATCAATTGAAAAGACTAACTTGATGATATTCATTGTTGTTTTTGATCCAAGACTCAAATTTAGTCTTTTGCATTTTTGGTTCAAAAAAATATATGGTGGTAATTTAGTTGAAGAAATTATTGCAAAAGTGAAACAATTGATGATTGACATGTATGAGGAGTATATAATTATGTATGGGAGTTCAAGTGGAGTTTCATACCCTGAGCCTCCTTCCTCAATTGATGTTGGTATGATTGATTCTGATTCTCAACAAAGTTTTTGGTTGAGTATGAGTAAAAAATTATTGAATGTAATTTGAGGAACAAATAAGAGATTGATCATTACTTGGGACATGGTTGTGAGGCACGAGTTTCAAATTTTGATATTTTGGATTGGTGGAAGATCAATAAAATAAAATATCTTATTTTGGTGAGAGTTGAATGGGATGTGATGGCCATTCCTGTTTCTATTGTTTTTTCTAAGTCAGCCTTCAATGCAAGGGGTCGTGTGCTTGACCCATTTTGTTCATTATCTCCAAGAATAGTTGAGGCACTCGTTTGTTCCTTAAATTACATTCAATAATTTCTTGCTCATATTCAACCCAAAAACTTTGTTGAGAATCAAAATCAATCATATTAGGATCAACTGAGGAAGGAGGCTCAGAGTATGAAACTCCACTTGAACTCCCATACATAATACTATCCTCCTCACATGTCAATCATCAATTGTTTCACTTTTGCAATAATTTTTTCAACTAAATTACCACCATATTTTTTTGAACAAAAAATGTAAAAGACTAAATTTACATCTTGGATCAAGAACAACAACAATGAATATCTTCAAGCTAGTCTTTTCAATTGATCTTCAATATTTGTCATACTTACTCTTCATGCTCGTAGTCATACATTTCAACACTAGATCATTACTTTGACTCATTTTTTATAAATGCAATTGAATGCTACAAAACTTTTGGAAATATGCATTAGATATGACATACAAAGAACCAAAAAGTCTAATTGTAGCATCATAACAAATTTTTAAAAATTTAACTATTATTTTAACTCTCACTCAATCACTAGAGTTGGAGGCTCACATTACAACAATAGCGAGAAAATTAACTATCATCATTCTCCAATCGCAAAAATGACTTTTTAAATGTTTTTGCAACTTCTAGTATGAGATAAATAGAGTTCCATCTGGTGGGAACATCGAGGCACACCAATTTGATACAGTTGATTTTCTCCTTCTCTATACATTTTTTGGTTAGAAAATCCAATACCTATTGATCTTCATGCCTCCTTGGACAATGTTGAAAGTTTTGAGTTAGAATCGGATAATGAACATATTTCTTACTTCCATATTTATTAAATTTTTTCATAATATTTATTTTTATATCATTTAATAATATTTTTTTTCAGAGTCTGATCCCAAATCAAGCTGTATTTATATTAATGAGGAGTGACTCGAGATTTATGGTCTGTACTTTGTATATTTGTTGTTAAAGATTCCTGCGGGAGGACTTTTTTGGGTTGTAATCTTTTTAAATTATGATGTTTATTGTACTCCTTTGTGAAAAAAGGTAGTGAGAAAGGAAGGTAAAAAAAAATGTGAGTAAATGCAGGTAAAAAAAAAAACCAGGAGATACGTTCCTCTCTGATAATATAGATTAGGCACCTATTCTAATATGTACAAAAATAAAAAATAAAAAAAACAGACCGATAATTTTTTATATGTTCTTGGGTCTTGGGTATTGCTGTGGGCCAAGACGGGTCAGGCCATAAATCTCTTGGGCGGGCTAATGTGCAGGCCTGGCCTATAAATAGGAGTTATTGGTGTACAATAAAAGCACTCAATTTTCTTTTATCTATCACCAACTTGTGGGATAAATATCTTATGGCCCTATGGAGTGTCATCATATTATTGAATTTTCGTCCATATTTCTTCTCCATTTTTCTACAGATTCAACCTTAGAATAACAAATAAAAGTCAGCACAGTCAACGCATCTGCCCATGGCGCCCATTCACACATATTTGAAATGTAAGGCTGGCTCTGGACTTTTCACCGTTGTCAAATTCATATTTACAGGTGCATCCTCATTTTTTTTAAGAAAAATCCAATGTTAAACGCCTCTTAAACCAAGTCTAATGAACATGGATTTGTCCTTCCCTATCTCTCTCTCTCTCTCTTTTTTTTTTTTTTTTGGTGGGTATATATCCATGCTTCCACATAACAACAATGAAGATGAAGAATTTAAAAACAAAAAAATAAAAATATAATACATAAAACAATCACGTCTGATGAGGTAAATAAATAGACATGGAAAAATCCTGTCTCTCCTAGACAAAACATAAAATACATTGGCAACAACAGTAAAAGAACTTTACGACTTGAATTGCATAAGCATCTGAAAAAGTTCAAGAGTGCAGGAACACCGATCTATTTATGTTCTTAAAAAAATTTATTAGTCTCTGTCACATGATTCATCAATTATAATGATTTTGCTAGGAACACCGCATCAATCTCAAGATATGCGAAGATGTTCCTCGTCTGAATTCACTTGTCTTAACTTAATAAGATCAACTCGAGTAATAAGTGGTGCCTATTTTATCCACGTGCATTTGACATGGCTTTTAAGGCTATACTGGAATATTAACCTGACATAGTGACATTCATGAGATGTTATGGAATTTCTACAAATTAGCAATTATGTTTCACTTCCAACTGTTGCAAATTGTTTTAGGGTGTTTTAGCATTCACTTCCTCATACCAGTTTCTAGCAACTTCCAATCTAAGCAAGCATTTCCTTTTGCAAAAAAGATTGCAGTGGCTTTTCAATGATTCTCATTCTCTCAAAAATCAAACTGCACAGCTCACTTAGAGGTTGTTTGGAAATAATTTTCATTTCATCCCGTTTCATTTCCTTTATAAACATCATTCAAATACAAACACTTTCAAACTAATCATTACAACTTTTCCAAATTAGTTATTACAATTTTCTAAAACTTCCAAACAAAACATAAAAAATAATTCAAACTTTTCAAATCTCAAAACAAAAATTATATTCCAATAATATTTTAACTTTATAATACTTTTTATTCAACTTTTTTTCTCTCTCATTTCCTAAAATCTAATAAATATTTAACTCATACTATTTTATTATTATTCACAAGTTATTTTACTATTATTTATGAAATTCTCATCTCATCTAATTTCCCAAACATCCCCTTAATTGACTTTAGTTTCAGGGATATGTAGGACCAGGTATGAGATCAATCAATACAAATTAGGGGTGTAGAACCATATCCAAATTTTAAAAACCAAGCAGTTTATCCGTCCGAATTTTTTTTTGGCGATAACCAGATGTAAACCCGGATATCCAGGTTTATTAACTTTTTTTTATTTTTTTTTTAAAAGGCTTTTTAAAACTTTTTAAAATGTTTTTATAGTATTTTTTTTTAAATTCGGATATCATGTTTAATATCCAGATTTTTTTAAAAAATATTTTAAACACTTTTAAAAGGTTTTTTTTTAAATAAAAATATTTTTAACAATTCAAAAGGTTTTTTTTATAGGCCTTTATATTTATTATTTTTTATACAAAATAAATAATAACACATCATACACGCACAATACATTTAATTGCCACTTCATTTGGTAGAACAATTATTTAGGCCACGAATAGATAAACTCAATCGGAGTGTGTCACATCGTGTGAGCTAGGAGGGTATTTTGCCAAAATAGGCATTCTTCAAGCAAAGGTCTTGCTGCCACCATACTCTGCCAAATATAAGAAGGGCTGCTTCCTATTTTTGCTTGAGAGAAAGTAGCATTTGTAAAGTATTTTGCTTTTAGGACCTATGATGCCAATGAGTTAGGATTTTGAACAATCCTCCAACATTGCTCAGTTAACATTGCTCAGTTAGCATGGCAATGTTAAAATCTTCAAAATCTCTAAACTCAAGGCTAACCTCTTTGCCTTCCTCATTTGATCCCAGCTCACCCAACTGATTCTATTCTCATGAACTTGTTGACCTACACCAGTAGTTCTTTACAGCTTTATTGAGTTCCTGGAATAGTTGCTTTGGAAGTAACTGCTTGGATTACAGATTTAGGTGTACTTTCAAAGGTGAGAACAAGATTGAGCAACTGGAAAACAAAATTTATCTCTCAAGCAGGTAAAGAAGTTTTGCATAAATCTGGGGTGTAAATTCAAACCGGAAAACCAGACCGGACCAGTTTTATCGGTTTTAAACAGGTCCGGTCCGGGACCGGTTCTTAGAATGGGAAAACCGGCCGGTTCCAGTTTTAGGATTTTTCGGACTGGACCAGACCGGTTGATAAAAATATATATATAAAAAATAATATTTGTATTATTGTATATATAAGTTTTATACAAAATATTATATATATATATATTAATATATATAAGTTTTATATATTATGTATAATTATAAATTTTTATGTGAAATTTTTATACATAATATATATAATTATATATTTCATATATGAAATAATTTCTTATTATAATTTATAAATTATTACATAAAATCTTAATACTTAATCACTAAAAGTTTATAACTAATATTAATAGTCTAATATAAACTAATGACTATAGTTATACTTATAATTAATATAACAAGTTTTTACTAAAAGTTTATAAATAATACTAATATTAAATATATAGTTTATAGCTAATACTAATATATAACTTATAACTATACCAACAGTCTAATATTAATACTATTATATAGTCTAATATATTAATAAAAGTATATAACAGTTTTTTTTAAATCAGTTTTTTTTTTAATTTTTTTTATAAACAAATTTTTAATGATAAATTGTGAAATTTACATTTTAAAAAACTCAAAAAACCGGACCGGACCGGACCGAACCGAAAACCGGAAGTACCGGTTTAGGAGGGTAACCGGTGTGTAATCGATTTTGGAAAATACAAAACCGGTACATACCGGTTCGGTCCTAGATTTTGTCCAAAACCAGACCGGTTACACCCCTAAGTACACCTTTAAAAGAGCTAGATTGAGATCATCCAACGAGTACTGGCAAGTCCAAGTAATTTTCATAAGAATCAGTATCCTCTTCCCTTGTATTCTTGTTGAAAAATATTGAGATTTGGTCCTTGTTTGGTCTTTGTCCTGAGCCTTGCTCAGATGATTCCAACAAGTTGTAAAGTATGTTCCACTCCAGTGAACTAGCTTTGCAAAAGAGCAAGTTATCATTTACAAAAACAAGCGATTAATGTAAATCTGACCCCTAGCCAGAGGAAGGCCAGTAATCAGACCATCTACTTGAGCTTTGTTCAGATGATTAACCAACCCCCGAGCAAAAAGAAAAAAAGAAATGTTATCCTTGCCCCTGCGCTTAAGCACATGGTCAAGAATCTAAAGGAAATATTGGTAGATATCTGTCATCCCGCATACCCAACTTCCTAAAATTAAGGAAATATCTCATCATAATATTGTTTTATCAAAGCTGTGATCACTTATTCACTTTATCCTACAATTTGAAAAATAAATTGTAATTTACCACTAATAAATTTGTGTATTTTTTGGGCGGCACAGTACTAGGACATCCCATTAATTAACAGATAGAACTGAAACTGAACAAATAGTACTACTTGGTCCACTAGCCATATTAATAATTACTACTGTGGCTTGCCATTTGGAAACATGGTAAGATTCAGAATGAGATGATTCAGCTATAGAATACAAGGAAATCATCGAGGGTGTTGATATTATCCTTGAGGGGTGATTGCTCGGAATTATTTTCAGTACTCCAAAACTTCTGCAATAGGGACTATACATGGAGGTGTCAGTGACTCAGTACATGTAAATATTTACCATGTATTTAGTGGTTATATATCCACCACCTTAATTTGTCCATGTTGGGTTTCATTTATGCAGGAATCTATATGTCATGCCGATGCTGATTCTTATGTCACCTTGGAACGATTTCCTGAGCCGCCCACCATATAAATATGGTCCTGCACCACTTTATATGTATGGACCATGTTCAATTTCAACCACTAAGTCGAGACAAGTCGTCTAGGCATTAACCTATAGATCGAGACTTTGAAACTTGACCAATCAATACACTACTACCGAGAAGCTACTTTGTACAATTAGAGAATGATTTGAATAAGTAAATGATGGTTAAAATTACGAATATATTTTTTTTAAAATTCTTTATACCATATAATATCTTGGTGGTGTAATTTGATTTATCTTTTAAATTAAATTATGTCATGTGAATGTTATGTAGTGTAAAGACTTTCAAATAGCATTACTCTAAAATATAAGAATACTGAGTAGAGAAATTAAACTATTTATGTGAAGACAAACTCTACTTAGCAGCTCTACACTACATATATGCTTTTATTTTTTATTTTATTTTTATTTTTTTCCTCAGCAAGTGTGTAGTGTAAGACTGCTAAGTAGAAGAACCAATGTTTTGAATACTGTATCGGATGTCGTACCGGTCAAGGCACTCGAACGAAATATTTCGGTACCGGTACCGTTTCAGGATAGCGTTTCAGGATAACATTTCGGGATAGTCGATATATAAATAAATTATATTTCAAAATAATAGTCTATATATAAATAAATTATATATAAATACACATATATATATAAAAATTATAAATAGTCTAGTCTGAATTGGAGATTAAAACATAAGCTTGTAGTTTGAAAAAATGAAAAAAAAAACACTGGCCGAAATATTGGCCGGTCCAGGCCGAAATTGAGGCCTGTACCGGCCGGTATGACCAGTATTTTGGCCGGTATGAAACATATATAATACCTGTACCAGACGGACGGCCGATATGAAAAATTTTGAAAAAATTTCGACCGTACTGGCCGGTATGGTACGAAATTCACAACACTGAGAAGAACTCTTATGTGAAATAATACTGTAACGCCCCAATGGAAGGCCCAAAACACATGACCTATACTCCAAAAGGACTAATCAATGATACAATTGGAGCGCCACTAGAACCTTATAAAGAGCAAAAACTTTTCCTTTCCAAGCACTGTGGGATCCCATACACCACCTACCCTTATTCATATCATATGGGGTATCATAATCTACCCCCCTTAAATTCCCGACATCCTCGTCGAGCCTGTCCATTGTAGGTGGCACGGCTCAAGTCTCACATTTCTGGTTGGAACCTGGCTCTAATACTATTTGTAACGCCCCAATGAAGGCCCAAACCACATGGCCTATACTCTAAAAGGACTAGTCAATTATACGATTGGAGCCCCACTAGAACCTTATAAAGAGTAAGAACTTCTCATTCTCAAGCAATGTGAGATCCCATACACTACCTACCATTATCCATATCATATGGGATATCACAAATACTATTGTGAAATTACCACTTATTCCAAAAGTTTAAGTTGATGACGAGATATATTTTTATTATTTGTATTATATTCTTAACAACTATTAACACAATTAAAATATAATAATAATAATAATAATAAAGTTGTTCACGATTCATATCTTAAGCCAATGAGACACACAGCTATAAAATACACACAAGTACTCATTAGCCTAAAAAGAACCTTCCTCTCTATTTGAGAAATGAACATTATTCGAGACTTGAGAATGATTTTTAGTCATAGATAAATAGATGATTATTGCAGTATGAAAAATGATGGACTACCGAATTACCAACCATTTATGACCAAACTATATTCCTCCGCTCAACCAACAACATTATTGACAGAGGAAGCTGTTGGCTATATGATTGTTTCAATGGAAAAGGACCCCTCCTCTATTTCTTCCCAATCAATGGAAGGAGACCTATTGCTTTCTGCATTTTTTTTCTTCTTTCCTTGGATGCTCTTAGCTAGCCAGTTGGTCAATGCCATAGGTGGGCCCCTATCATTTAATTTTTAATAATATTATATATAATTGTGAGATGTATAAAGGACATGCATTTTTTTTAAAAAATAATAATATTTATTATTAAAAAATTAATTTTTTTATATAGATCTTATATTTATTTATTTATTTATTTATGAAATGAGTAGACGCTACTTACAAAGTCTATGACCGAAAATATGATTTTTTCTCTTTAATTTTTCCTCCGCCCAAGGCTTTAACATCGTTATTCCTGTGGTACCTCTCTGTTTCACTAAACAATGACATATGGCATGGACCAAATTATACTAAAGAGCATAAATAAATTGAAGAAAACACCCAGGAAAAAAGTGTTGATTTCAGCAATGATGTTCGTAATCATGGCTGTTAAGTCATTTGGAACACATTAGACCAGCCCCGAACCCCATGCCATCATATGCTGAAAATATTCAAATAGAACTATTCTTTGAAATTTCAAATGAATGTTTCTATTTAATTAAAAAATCCTATATCCTCTCAATAGTACATCCGAAATCTCTAAAACAGAAAAATACTAAAGAAATGCCGAAAAAGAAAACAGAAAAATAAAGGTTCTATGGTTCTGAGTAAACTGGAAGAATGGAACTTCTGGATCTACTAACATGCCCAAAAGAGAAAAATGATCTTCGTACTCTACTACTGCAACCTTCAATGGGACTGACCTCACTGGCTTGTCTATTTTGTCTTAAAGCCTCTTGAATTGCTAAATAGAGCTGCCGGTCTGTGGATGAGTCCATGGAGAAAGACCTCCTGATGGGTTGGATTGCAAACTGATCATCTAATTTGCCTCTAGTATCGATGCATTCATCCCCCATGCTTGTAACCTTATCAAACTTCCTTCCCTTCTTCTGCACAATTCTCTGGTACTCTAACTTCCTCGGCGAAGGACTAATGGAATTACTAGTCGATAATTCTCTTGAGTTCAGTCTTTGTTGGGTTCCGAGCAATGTTTGATTTGGAGAATAATCGTTACCCAATTCAATTACCACGAAGTCTTCATCGCCACCAATGAGATTATCGGTATACGGAGTTGGGTCTTCAGGGGTGGAGTTCGGAGCAAGAACTAGATCGGTGTGGAACCGGGATGTGGCCGAAATGCTGGTTCTACAAAGTGGGCAATTAGCATTGCTTTGAAGCCAAACATCGATGCAATCGATATGAAATACATGGCTACAGTTCGGAATGATTCTTAGCTTTTCATCCTCCTGAAACTCATTCAAGCAAACTGCACACTCGCAAAAGCTTCTTTCTCCGAAATCTCTTTTGCCTTCTTTCTTGAACTGCAGTATAGGGATTGATCGGATCACAGACTCGTCGAGTCCTCGAGACTCTATCCCCGGAGAGTAGACCATCAAAGGCTCCTCACGGCGTCTTGATAGCGAAAAACGTCGTAGAATATCAATACGATGCCAACTGAGGCAGCATTTGATGACAAATACGTAGTAGCTAACGAGCAAGAAAGCTGTGGCCATGATTCCTATCACGGCAATGGCTATGATGGGGAAACTGGTGTCCGGGGAATGCGCGGTGGGCCGAAAGATTGAGCTTCCGGGACTAGTGATTGGAGAAATAGCTTCGGAGCCATGGATCAGGTAGCGTTTGCTTAAAAGATCCATGACGGAGGGGGGATCAAGAAAATGCAAAGAAATCAGTCAGCTAAGATCTTGGATACATACAAAAACACGTGCAAAGATGCATTACAAAACGTAGATTTAAAGATAGAAATAAAAGTGATGAACTCGGAGATATATTCTGGAAGAGGGAATAGAAACGAGTCAATTAAGGAGCTCAACCAGAGAGAAAGCCCACTTTCAATTCTTGAAGAAAAATATATGAAAGAGACACGAATAGAATAATAAAAGATGAAGTGGCCAATGGAGAAAGGAGCAGAAGAGAAGAAACCCAAGTGGATATAAATGAGGGTTGCGTTGTGGGGGACACCAAAGCCAGAAAATTGCTCAAACTATTTTTTTTTTTTTGTTTTTGTTTTTTTTTTTTTAATGGTGGAGTACTCTGAGCTCAGACTACGTAGTTGGTGAATTTCTCTCGGGTTCCCACAAGAAGTTTGGCTAGAATAATGCTGAAGTGCCTCGATTATTGTAAGTTTCTTTAATTTATCTATTTTTATGTAGCAGACACGTATGAGCCTAATTAAAAAAAAAAAAAAAGAGATTACAGGTCGGACGGTTCTCTATCAGGAATCATGGGAGCCTTGCATATTTGCATATATACCAAGAGGGTGGGTGACCATGATGCATGATTAAACAAGGTTTATATGCTTAATTAATGACGCCAACTTTGGTAAGCCAAACACCATATAGACTATCTCGTTGTCTGTGCCATTATTATTAAGACCTCGATCAATTTGTGGTAGGTTCTATTTAGCACAATAATAAAATAGAAACAACTCATGTTGTTGGTTGACATTATTATTATTTTTTTTAAAAAAAAAGACCTTTGGATTAACCCGTAGAGTAATTTTTTGCTTTATTTTCTTTGAAAACTGACAAAGCATGTCTTTGATATCGGTGTAGATTGCCTATTGTCCTGCATAGGTTTGTCATCAAAGGACTATAATTGTATCTACATATATGGCGATTGACACAAGTAAATTATAGCAAGAAGACAAATTAACAAAGAAACACGAATTGCGAAAATAAAACAATGAATCCATGGGGCACGTAGCTTGAATTTATAAAGATAATGAATAAAAAGATCCTGACTTTTCATGATCTCTTCGCCATCATCAATCAAAAAAGCAAAACTGTACAATTGTGTCATCATTCCCACATGCGAACCAACCACCTTTGAATCTCTTAACCCGTCCTGGCCAACTCGTACAGAGCATGGAGTGTATGTGCATGTCCGAGTTAGCTTTCACATGATCTTTGCGCGTCTCCCCCGCTACTCCTATTTGAACATCTTGAACCAAAATCATCAGTCTAGATTTTGGGATAACATTCTAGCGGGCCCAGTCAGAACCTTTTCGTCAAGTAAATGGCTGATATAATGCACAGACAAGTCAGTACAATCCTAAAAGAAGACACAATAAAAGCAAAACCAACACTATCTCCGGTCTCCACACTTGCGTGTTGACAATTTGTAGAAAGACAAGCCCGTTAGGTGAGAAATACAGCAACAAGCCACTCCTTTTTCAAAAAGTTTTTGGTTCTGCCCTATGCAGTCAAAGGTTGAGGCCTCTGCTACAGAAACTTGCCCCAACTTTTTCTTTTTTTCAACACTTTTTTCTCCAAACTTTCCATACCATTCAAGTTTTTCTTTCAAATCACGTCACCACGAACGTTTTAGAAAACCAAAAAGCTGAATCTGAAACACCCCCGTGAACCACCGGCCCCCGCTTATTTGCAGAATGTTTCCATCGTTAAATATGCAGGATGGCCAAAATTCGTCTGCAGGACTGAAAGTCTGGAACTTCATTTTTATCACATATTGCTAATAATACCCCATATACATGGACGTTAATTTGTTAGCATAAACAATAAATCAAATTGAGCTAAACTCTCTACTTTTCATGGACTTGCTGTATTAATAACTCGTTCATGGTTTGTAGAAAAGTTCAGCAATAATAAAAGTTGCTATATCAGGAATCACTAAACATTTATCACATTTCGATTCACTGTATGTGTGTGGAGCATATTAGAATTTTTATTATTTCTAAAAATTTGTGTTCAGAGAGTATAATTAAAGAGTTTTATTATGTACAAGTAAATTTACGTATCAAATCTGTGTATTAATATTGTTACTTTCATATTTTAAATTCAAATTAATACTATTTTCAATAAAATTTACTTTCTAACAAATCGAGTATGCATATTAATACAATTAAATTTTTTCATAATTAAAAATTTTGCTGCTGGTCAAACTATCATGTTCAGCTGGTCAAACTGGCACCATTTCGTTGTAAGTTGCAAGTCAACTAACTTGCGGAACAAGAAATGGCTGTCTGGTTAGATTTGAAAAATGAGTTTTGCTACTTATATTTTTACACATCATATATTATTTTTATTTTTTAAAATTAATTGAATTTTTTTACTTTTTATATTGATTGTTTAATGTTTTGAAACAATTAAAAATAATAATTATTTATACATCACATATTTAGTAAGAAAAAAATAAAAAATAAAAAATTATATGCGATGTATGATGTGAAAATAATAAAAATATTTTTAAAAAAAAATAATAATATGAGTTACAATAAACAGACAAGTTTGGCAGGCTATCCCACCGAAAAGAAATAAAATAGAATCGACTTTTCTGCAAAATGACTGAGCAAGAATTGTGAAAATGGTAGGCATAAAAATAAAATCATAACTAATTAAAAAGGGCAGAGAACTGACAGAAGCCATCCTTACTACAGTAAAATGAATATATCTTGGATCTCTAGATGTTTCTGTTGCGTTTGCTGCCTAAAATCATCTTTACCAAATCACTAACACATTATAAACTAATGCTGCCCATACCGAGGGAGGGCGAGGACGTATAGTGTATACAGAAATTGTTCAAAAAAATGATAAAAAAGGAAAATTAGTGTAAGTACAGATTATGTCTTATCTCTTAAAAATACACACACACACACACTCAAATCTCTTAAAATATTGATGCCTTATTGCCTTGTTCCTCTCAGTTTGACCGCAATTTCCAAACCCTGACAAGCAAATGATATTTGTAGATTTTGAATTGAAGGCCGGTAGAGCTAGTAATTAAGAAAGAACATTAATGAGTCGTGTATATATTACTGTGGTCAATCACGTGCTTTTTATTTATTTTATTTTTTTTTACATTTGAAAAGGCCATTTTAAAAATTAAAAATTTATATCAATCAAGACCTTTGACCATTCACGTCCATTATATATATATATCTCACGTTGGTGCTTCTTCCACTGGGCACTGAGGGTCTGAAATCACGTGACTCCACGAGCTGGAACCTGGAACCTGGAACCTAAGATCTCATAGCGGAAGACCGCCACATGTTTTCCTTCTAGCTTTTCATGCATTTACATGTACCGGTTACCGCTGAAACGCAACGTGGGCGAGACCACGTGCTGTCATGTGTTTCAGAAGCTGTCCATACCAAGTTTCCTGCGCATTCTTCTCTTATACAGTCAACACAGTCAAAAGTTGACAGAATTCAGGATCTGTCTTAGAGCTTTGGCAATAGCAATGGTTTAGTCATTGTAAAGATTAAAATTTAGTTAGAATTTTAATTTTTAATTAGATGAGTCCACATTATACTAGTTATTATAAAGTTAAAATAATAATATAATATTTTATTTTTTTTATTTTTTTATTTTTTTTACAAATATAATTTATATATTTATTAAATTTTCATATTTTGTAGAAATAATGTGTCTACTCTATCAATAAGTAGAAATAATGTGCATGCCATGTATGTTTTACCATTCAAAGAGAGAGGGAATTGATGAAATAATTAAATATTGCTTTCCATTGTGAATAGTAGCTAGCTATATTTGGAGAAAACTTAAGATTTACTACTCATCAAGTTTTAAGCTTTAGACCATTAGCTAGTCTAATGTAGAGACTTTTTCTCACATCTACCTAAAGTTTAGACTTGCATTGGCATTTGGCTAGTCCATTGCCAATACTCTTGGTGTTTATTTGAAAATAAATCTCATTCATTCTCATGTCATGTCATCTAATCTAATTTTTAAATATAATTTAAATATAAATATTTTTAAATTAATCATTACAATTTTTTCAATTTTTAAATAAAAAATAATAAAAAATTTAACATTTTCAAATGTCCAACCAAAAATCATTAATGTTTTTTATGCTAAGGATCTTTATTTTATTTTTATCCAAATATTGAGTTATTTGGTAAATAAACTCATCTCAACTCATTATTAAAATTTTTTCAAATACAAACACAAAATATAATAAACAATTCAATTTTCTCAAATCTCAAAATAATAATAATATTAAAAAATAATATTCTAACAATATTTTATCATCTCAACTTAACTCAGCTCAATTCAATTCAACATCTAAATTCTTCTAATAGAAGTGATATATATAAAATAAAATTTCTATTATTTATTGAGAATTTTAAATTATTCAAGAAATTTATATAATAATTATATATATTTAAGATTCAATTTATATGATTATTTTTCTCTCCATAAGAGTATGAAGGATAACTCTGGTGAACAAATATGAAAAAGATAGCCACGAACAGTTCTAAGTGCAACACTGTCATGTCAATGTAACATGAATCTAATGCCCTTCTAATTTGAGAGCACTTATATTGAGAAGACGTTAAATATCAACTCAATATCGATCGAGAGTTGACGACATACTTGGACTGTTTGGTTATACACATGAAATAAAATTAAGGTCAAAAAAAATATTGTTAAAATATAAATTTTATTTTAGAATTTAAAAAAATTAAATTATTTATTATATTTTGTGTGAGAATTTGAAAAAATAGTAATGACTAGATTAGATTAAATTAGATAAATTGAGTTGATTTTAGTAAAACTTATATCTAGACTATTTTCAATATTCTATATTCTATATTGAAGTTTATTACTGCCCACCTACTTTTAACTATTATTTAATATTCTATTATTATTTTTTATTATTATTTACAGAATATTTGAGATCACTTCACTATCCAAATGTAACATGTCCAAGTGGAGAGCTTGGAACATGAGAAACAGAACAACATATATATATATATATAAGAGAATAATTTTATGAGCTATTCTCTTGATCAACAATCATACACCACACACTTACTAAGAGAAAAAAAAATAAAAAGATAAAAAATAAAAACAGATGTGTAGTTTAGGACTGATGAGTATAATTTTTCTAATTTTATTGACTAGATTGGGTTCTAATTTATTACTTTATTAGAATTTCTATCGTTAAAGAGTTCGAAGCTAAGAAAAATAAAAAATCACTCAATCAATATATCTAGAGGGGGTGAATAGGTGTAGATTTTCTGACCTATTTAAATTAATAATCAATCAATCAACTAGATCACAAGAAATAATCAACACATCAATTTTGGTAATGAAGTATAAACTCATTTGAAAAATGTATTCAAAATTTAAAACCACTCAAGGTGTAAGTCACCACATAAAATTTTCTATAGAAATTGAGTTTGTTACAACCAATTTAGAAAGACTTACAAGACCCTTGAAATAACTAAATCTAGTTTGCAACACCATAAGTATTCTACTCAGTTTCAACACCTTAGTAGCTCTGGACCATAACCTTTCTATAGTTTCACCACGAGCACCAAATCAATCTCTGCACATTAATGGACTTTGAAAATCCTTCCAACCAACGAACGAGTTCCCATTAATGGACTCAGCAGTACTTGAACACTAGCACAATTTGATGGAGATATGTTTAACAAAATAAAATTGATCTTGAAAGTGTCATGGATCTCGTTAGGTTTTTCTCTCAATAATATAATGAATACGATAGTTCTAACCTCTTTCCACGACCTAGAAGTCATTAAAATTATTCTATATATACTTAGGGCTTGAGTAGACCACTTAGAGAGTCTAAACCCTAATGGAAAAGTGAATATCAAAATTTTCACTCAAGCATAGTGTCGAGCGAACTTTCCGTCCAATTTTTCTATATCGAAATTCTCATTCAAGCGAAGTGTTAAGCGAGAATCAAGCGAACTTTTTGTCTAATTTTTCTTCTCGGGCTCTTTTTGTTGTGAAAACAACGATGAAAAATAAGTAAAAGCAAACATAGGCAAATCAATCACACGATACACAATTAACATGGTTCTGCAACATGCCTAAGTCCACAGAGTTGTGAAGGATTTTATTATACTAAGGAATTCCAAAACAAACTTTGGGGCGAAATCTTACTGTTTAGAACATTTAAGGCATACTAAATTGTTTATTAAGTATATATTTATAGTGTCACATGGCGAGAACTCTAATTTCACTTTTCTACATTATTCGCTTGAGTAGAGTGTCGAGCATGCCTTGAGCGAGATCTTTATCTGATGTTCGTTTGAGCTAGCGAGACTCGAGTGAAACTTTTGCCTGAGTTTCGGCTTGGGCCTACCTACCCAAGTCTCCTTGAAAATCCACCAAAAAATCATAATGCATCCATGTCAGTTCGGATAATAAAATCGGGCTGACATACCCGACAAAATCAGGCTCCACAAACTCAATACTTTTGACCCCACAATCGTTATAATTTGAAAATCCATGTGAAACATGAGCTTGTAGATAATTGAGTTGTCTTTCCAATACCACCAAGATCACCTTAATTTGATAAGGAAATCAAAAGTTACGATAGAGGCTCCTCTTTTTGCCCCCACCTCAAATTTAGCTAATAGCACTGGCCAATATCTTTTTTTGTTGTTGCATTTTCTGAGTCGTATATAAGTAACAGAGCATTAATATTTTTATGTGAAGTCCTTCAACTTCTCTAACGGCTAAACGTTTTTTTTGGTTTCATCATATTAAACTATTTTATTTTTATTTTAAAACACAAGTAAAAATTACTTTAAAGACTATAGTATAAAAAAATGTACTACCGCCACAAAAAGATCACACAAAAGTACATCCATAAACTGATATGATTTTATACGATGTGTTAAATCTATTTTACAATAAAATTAGATTTACAATCCAATGTACCACATCAAGTCATGTTAATTTATGAATTTTTTTTTTGGAATCTTTTTGTATTTAAAGTATTATTATAGTATAAAATGCCTGCAGGTTATAGTGCAACGCCCTAGTCCCAGAGTTCCAGGGAATTAACTTCTGTTATCTAAAATTATCTCCTGTAACACATTTATATATATTTCAAAGGCTCTATAAAATATAAATTTATTGGTTTAACACACACATATTTATATATATGTTCCTCCTCGGGGACACAAAAAACAATACCTCAACATAACAAATTAAAATCTTCAAAAAGACTCAGAACCATCTATGTCTCAAAATATCCAAAATAACAAAAAATAATAAATCTGCTAAATAGGACTCTCCAACAATTACTTGTACCCTTTGGGACTTATTCCTCTACAATCGTCAAATCTTGCTAATACTTCATACTCTTGATTTCCAATTGAACAATCACAATTATCTAAAAAATATTGTGGAGATAAGGGGTGAGTTATCAATAACTCAGTAAGAAAATAACATATATTAGTATGTAAATACGAGCATTTACAGAGTTTAGAATTCAGAACGAAATATTTTTAGCATCCGAATGTAGAATCATAACATGTTATAAAAAATATCAGAGCGAAAGTTCACAAATATTCTTATTCAAAAGTATCATTTGGCATAACATAATTGAGCATCATATCAGAACAGAGGTCATGTTTAACCCCTGTAATAGGGTTGTGCATCTGCGGATATCCAAGTAAAACATAAATAACTCTGTCATCAAATGGTGTGCACTCAAACAGAGGCCACTACTATAACCCGTGGCAGGACTGTATACCACTATTATCACCCGTGGTAGGGCCGTATACCACTACTATTACCCGTGGCGGGGACTTAACGAAATATAACAGAAACAAAATTAGATACAGAATCAGAAAGTCATGCCAAAAGTTTTCAGAACATCTTTACATAATCATGCATAAACTTTTTAGATTTTATATTCGCTCTCTTTGCACATTTCAAAAATAGAATATCAAACTATTACTCATGTCTACACCAGTCATGACAAACATACTTTCTTCTTATACAACGTTTCATGAGTAATGCATAACACATAACTGAGATTATTTTCACATTTCTTTTCAAAATATATCATGCACATTTTCTTTCATAAAATCAACCTTAGTCCATTTATTTTATGCAAAATCTAGTATAGGAATCCAGCTTACAAGAAATTTTTATTTTCTTTGAATTTTTTCACAACAATGCCGAACGAAATCAATCGTCACCTGTAAAATAGACACGTAACTTACTTAAATCTCTAATTAAACCCATATTTTGATATTTAAGTATGAAATGCTAAAATAATATATTTTCTAAAAATTCTAAAATTCTCGTAACCTTCAAATAAATCGACATCTACTAAATATTTTCAACTATTACATCAAAAATCTAAATTATTTTCATACTTCAAGCACCTAATTTCTCCTGGTTTTATCAATCATATCATAAAATATAAATCCTACGCTCAACACTTATTGGCAGGGGTATTTACGTAACTTAAACTAGTGGCATTTTTGTAAAAATGCTAAACTTGGGATACAAAGTTATATTACGAAAATAACACAAAAAGGAGGCTTGTTTTATGAGAATAACAGAGTGGAGAGCACTGTGCGAGATGGTCTTAGACTCACAGAGAGAGCAACACATGCGGTGGTGGCCTAGGTGAATATCGACAGCAACGTGGCTGGGAGCGGTTGCAAAGCACTATGGAAGGGAGAGAGAAAGTGATGAGAGAGAGAGAGAGAGAAAGAGGGAGAACACAGAGAGAGAGAGAGCACGGCGTGAGGGGAAGAGAGATAACCGAGAGAAAGTGAGGAGGTGTGCGACGGGAAGCTTTTGGCGGTAGTTTCTATGGAGTTCCCGACATGGGCAGTCGGTTGGTTGAGTCAAAACTGCTTTGTTTCGAGGAGCAACAATAGAGGCCTTTGTCTTGAGCCACCTGCTCGGATTTTGGTGATGATGATGGATGTGCGGCAGGGTGCAAAAGGGAGGAGACGACAGTAACATGGTGGTTGAAGAGGGCGGCAACATGGTGGCTAGGAGAAGTGGCTGTTGGACTTCAAATAGTGGCGGACGTTCTCAACGATAATAGCTTGCTACTGGGGTTGAGGTTCTGAAGGGGGGCTTGTTGTGTGGGGTTGTTGCGTGGAGAAACTAGGTGGCTCGTGTTGAAGAGCTTGGCAGTAGGGCTACCTTACCCTGGTGCAGTTGCAACCCTAGTCTAAAGGTTGATCAATACGTGGATAAGGGTTTGTGCGTGAAGTGTGTAACATGTATATATATAGTGTTGTCGTGAACCCTAGTGGGAAAGAGACGTGCATGGTGCCAAGACGTGCATGGATTCTGCACCTGGTTCATGGGCTTGGATTTTGGGTAATTTTTGAGATATTTGGGCCCACATCATGGGTGGTGTAAAGACTTAATAAATAGGTTGGCCCAGTTAGCTTAGTCCAAATCATCTCTTTGGTTTAATCGTATTTTCATAGTTCGAGTATTTAACCAAACCTAATGGAGCTCGACTCAACTTCTAAAATAATTAGACTTGTCCAATAAATTTTTCGGGCAAGTTCTCACTTGGTCCATTAAAAAAAAGTTTAACCTAATATCAAGCCCTATAAAATCCATACTCTGCTAAAATAAATGTTGGGCCCGTAGCCTGTTTTAAAATCATTCTTTAAATCTCAAGTGGACTTTTCATACATATTAATCTAAATAAAAATTTTACAACGTGAGCTTCATGCTGCCTGGGTGTTACATAGAGTCGACGGAGCATTGAAACATCCCATAACTCGGCGACAGGAGAGGCTTCGTTTGGAAGTTGAGTTCATCTCAACTCATCTCAACTCATCATTACAACTTTTTCAAATCTCAATATAAAATATAATAAACAATTCAACTTTTTCAAATCCCAAAATAATAATAATAATAAATAATAATATTCTAATAATATTTTATCATCTCAACTCAACTCAACTCAACTCAACTCACTTCAACATCCAAACTCACTCTACTTGTAAACCGAACTGCATCTTGTTCCTGACTTCTGTCTTTAATCTGATTTGGACCTTCTAGGCAATCATTCCTCATAAAAGGCCAGCCCAACGCATTTACATTTCGCCGATAGAAGAGACAAAAGCCTCAAGCAAAGACGACCGAAATCTGGCTTCAAACGTAGAGCCCATTTCTTATTTTTGCGTCGTTACATGGCTCTTATTCTTGCACATGATTTGGAATGCTCTGTTCTTGACCGTGTGTTATTTCCTTCTTAAGCCTACCGGTTTTATCTGCAAAACTTGCCTCAGTTTGAAAGATGTACGTCTCAATGCCAAACAAAGTTTTAAATTCACTGTGTTTATTTTTGGCTTTCCCGTATCTAATTAAGGGATCAATGAAGCTATACATGTATAAATTATAAACCGCAACAGACAAAAAGTATAGCCCAGAAGAACGACATGAGACTTTTTTCCCAGGAATAAAGGCAAGTAAAGCCTGCAAAAATGACAAACTAAATCATCCAAGTTCATCGCTTTTGATTTTTTCAAATCTTTGAACACCATCTACTTTTCATTTCTTTTTTTCCCGTCCTTGATTCCGTTCCCATTTTTTTACATTTATGTAATCATTGTATTCAATAACTCTCATTTGACTTCCACAATAACAAAGCAATTATTGATCTTAAAAACGTGTTGTAATACTCGTGTAATTCATTCATCAAGTTGACCATTATTGAAGCACCAGACTCCACGGAATTGCAAGAAGGCTGTGCCCGCACTACATCAACACAGAAAGCTGCAGAAATAACCAATTCCCACTCACGGAAAGCTCTAACAGAAAATTGATGAGCTGTACAGTGGAGATTTAGGTGACGTTTGGATTCGAAGATGATTTGAGATGAGTTGAGATGAATTGTGAATAGTAATAAGATGAGTTGTGAATAATAGTGAAATTTGTGAGTTAAAGTTACTGAATAGTAATGAATAGTAGTGAGATGAGTTGAGATGAGCTGAGATGAGCTGTACAGTGGAGATTTAATCTTATATTTATTTCTTATAAATTGTGTATGCACTATTGGCTATAAATTGCTCACTGCTGGAGCTCTACTGTATTGAGGAAAGAGACAATACGAAATGCAATATTGAAATTCTGATTCTTCTCTCTGACATTTTGTCATGCACTTACCGTGCAACATTCTTTGTTTCTTTATGGTATCAAGAGCCTTACCGTGCAACATTCTTTGTTTCTTTATGGTATCAAGAGCATAGTCCAAGACTCACGTCTATCCTTCCTGTTCTATTATGGCTCCAAACAAATCCAACCCCCCTTCTTCTCCCACCACTATCACCAACCTTGCCACCAATTTAGTCACCGTTAAGCTCAATATTGACAATTTTCTCCTCTGGAAAGCCCAGATTTGCCCTTTCTTAAAGGTCGCCGTCTTTATGGATATATTGATGGCACTATTTCCCCTCCTCCACCCACTGTGGACGGCAAACCCAACTTAGCTTACACTGACTGGGCTCTTCAAGATCAACTTATTCTTTCGGCTATTAACTCCTCACTGACCAATAATGTTCTTGCTCAAGTACTCGAATGCACAACCTCGCGTGAAGTATGGAATACTCTTTCTTCCCTATTTTCGGCGCAATCTTCGGCTCACATTATGCAGACGCAATTCCAGTTGGCTACTTTAAAAAAAGGCTCTGAAACCATTTCAGAGTACTTTCACAAAGCTACTGCTCTCTCCTCCTCTCTCAGTGATGCCGGTCGACCCCTCTCCCCTTCTGAGTTCATTATCTACCTCTTAGCTGGTCTAGGTTCTGAATATGAATCTATTGTCACCTCAATCACAACCCGTCCCGACACACTCTCGTCTGCTCAAGTTTTCAGTTATCTTCTCAACCATTAGTCACGGCTAGCACATCAAACCCATTCTCTCCTTTCCGCTACCCCTATTTCTGCCAACTCCACTGTCACTCAGCCTTCCTTTTCATCTCCATCCTCTAACAGAGGTCGTGGCCGTGGAAGGCGAGGCCGTGGTCGAGGTCGTGGTTCTTTCACTGCTCATTTCAACAACTTCTCTTCTACCTCCTCTCAACGACCAACGTGCCAAGTTTGTCACAAAACTGGTCACTCTGCTATGTTTTGTTACTACCATTTTGATCATTCTTATCAAACTCCTCCTCCTCCATCTCTTCACGCCAACTATACTGCCTTCCCATCCGTTCCCCCTTCTGTCTCTAATTGGTTTCCTGATACCGCTGCTACGAATCACTTTACCTCTGATTTTGCCAATTTGAACCTCAACTCTACTTCTTACATTGGTTCGGATCAAGTTAGCATTGGGGATGGATCAGTGCTTCCTATTCAAAAAACTGGCATGGCTGAACTCTCTTTCTCTTCTCGCAAATTTTTTCTCAAAAATTTATTACATGTTCCTTTGATCACTAGAAATCTGCTTTCTGTTAGACAATTCTGTCATGATAATGCTGTGTTCTTTGAATTTCACTCTTCTGGTTTTTTTGTGAAGGATCTATGTACCCGGGAGGTACTTCTTCAAGGCAATGTTAAAGATGGGCTATATGTTCTTCAAGCTGGTGCAGAGGCTAAACCAACGACATAGCCACCTCTCAAACATGTCACCCCTGCTTTCCCTCATGCACTCATTGGAGAAAGAACTTCATCTCAGATTTGGCACTATCGTTTGAGCCATCCCAATCCCCGTGTCACTTCCCTCACTATCCGCAATTTTCATTTACCTACTTCTACTACTATGTCCTCGTTTGTTTGTTCTGCATGCTTACAAGCAAAGTCCCATGTTCTTCCCCATCCCCCCTCTCCTTCCCGTTCTTCATCTCCCTTTCAACTTTTATTTTTAGATGTATGGGGACCAGCGCCTGTGCTGTCCACCAAGAGTTTCAGATATTACCTCTCTATTGTAGATGACTTCACCAAATATATATGATTTTTTCCGTTGCATGCAAAATCTGATGTGGTTTCAATTTTTCTTGCCTTCTTACGTTATGTCAGTAATACATTCTCTTCAAATGTTATATCTATTCAATCCGACTGGGGAGGAGAGTTCCGCCCGCTCAATACTATCCTTAAACAGTTTGGTATTTCTCATAGAATTTTGCCCCTACTCTCATCCTCAAAATGGGAGTGTCGAGCGTCGTCACCGTCATATTGTCGAGACGGGACTCTCACTTCTTGCTCATTCTTCCATATCGTCTATGTACTGGGTTGAGGCATTCCAAACAGCCACCTTCCTCATCAATCGAATGCCCACCTCACTCTTAAATAACATTTCTCCTTTCCAGGCATTGTTTCACCACACACCCGATTACTCATTCTTACGGGTATTTGGTTCTGCTTGTTGGCCTAATTTAAGGCCGTACAACAAACACAAAATGGATTTACGTTCACAGTTGTGTGTATTTGTTGGTTACACTCCTGATCACAAGTCCTACAATTGCTTACATGTTCCCTCTGGTCGTGTATATCTCTCACGGGACGTCCGTTTTGACGAAACCAGCTTTCCTTTTGCTTCCCAGGCGTCCTTTTCTGCTTCTGGGCCTCTCATTCAGCCCAGCCTCTCTAAGTCCACTTCATTGCCCTGGGCCCCTTCTCCTTCTTTCCAAGCGCAAGACTCTCACACGGGCTCATTAATCCAGCCCGCAACTCCTTTACAGCCCACGGATCCTTCTCCATCATCATCCTCCCTCGCTTCCTCTCCTACCCGATCCATCACTTCTCCTTGTCCAGCAAGCTGCCCATCTTCTTCTTCTCCTTCGACCTCCTTGTCTAACCCTAACTCATCTCTACCGCCTATTGCTTTTCCGATAGAGCCTCCACCTGGTCCCATTTCTTCTACACACGGCATACTCACTCGTTCCAAAACCAACACCTCTCGTCCTCTTGTCCGTTCCGACGGAACCATTCCCTGGCCAATACCCAAATCTGCTTCCCTCACTATCTCCGAAACATCCTCAGTTCCAGAAGAACCCACATGCTACACAGAAGCAGCCAAATACCCCGAATGGCGTGACGCAATGGCCATCGAATTTCATGCGCTCCTTCAAACCCGAACCTGGGATTTGGTACAACCCTCTCCTCACTTCAATGTTCTTGGTTCTAAGTGGGTTCTCAAGACTAAAAGGAAGGCTGATGGCACCCTAGAGCGACGAAAAGCTCGTCTTGTTGCTAAAGGGTTTCATCAGCAACCTGGTTTGGATTACTCAGAGACCTTTAGCCCTGTGATTAAACTCGTCACCATACGGCTCCTCCTCTCCATTGCTGTAACCCGAAACTGGCCTCTTCATCAACTTGATATACAGAATGCCTTCTTGCACGGCGACTTGGAGGAGGATGTATATATGCATCAACCTGTTGGGTTAGTAAATCCTGAATTTCCACATCACATCTGTAAGTTACGCAAATCCATTTATGGATTGAAACAAGCCCCTCGGGCTTGGTTCTCTAAATTGAGCTCTAAGTTACTTTCCTTAGGTTTTCATGCCTCAGTTTCGGATTCTTCATTATTTATTCTCTCACATGGATCTAATTCAATTTATATTCTAATTTACGTTGATGATATTATTGTGACTGCCTCTAACGTTTCTTTGATTCATGATTTTATTCATTCACTCCGTAGTGACTTCCCTGTCAAAGACCTTGGCATATTGCATTTTTTTTTTGGGTGTTGAAATCTCTCGTATGTCATCTGGTTTATTCATGTCCCAAAGTCGCTATATTTCTGATCTTTTACATAAGACCAACATGGACAAGTCTAAGCTAGTGTCTACCCCCATGTGTACCAATGTCAAACTCTCGGCTCTTGATGGGCCTTCGTTTGAAGATCCTCAGCTTTATAGGAGTGTCGTCGGAAGTCTGCAGTACCTCTCTTTTACCCGACCTGACTTGTCCTTCGCAGTGAACAAAGTGTGTCAATTTATGCACTGCCCTCGTGTCTCTCATTGGCAAGCTGTCAAGCGTATCTTATGCTACCTTCGTCTTACATCTCACTTTGGCCTTCACTTTTCATCATCTTCTTCCTTCCAACTCACTGCCTTCTCGGATGCTGACTGGGCGGGGTGTCCCGATGACCGCAAGTCAACTGGTGGTTTTTGCGTATATTTTGGCTCGCACTTAATTTCTTGGGGCTCCAAAAAGCAGCCCACTATAGCTCGTTCTTCAACCGAGGCTGAATACAAAGCTGTGGCTAACACCACCTGTGAAATTCTTTGGATTCAGTCCCTGTTAAAAGAATTGGTCATCCCCTTAATTGATCCACCAACCCTGTGGTGTGACAATTTAGGTGCCACTTATTTGTCAGTAAATCCTGTTTTACATTCAAGAACTAAACATGTTGAACTTGATTTTCATTTTGTAAGAGAGAGAGTTGCTGCTAAGACACTTAGAGTTACATTTGTTTCAAGCAAGGATCAAGTGGCTGACATCCTCACTAAGCCACTATCTTCAATTCGATTCAACCTGCTCCGCTCATCCTTGGCTATCTTCCCTATGCCGCTAGAATCGAGGGGGACTATTGAAGCACCAGACTCCACGGAATTGCAAGAAGGCTGTGCCCGCACTACATCAACACAGAAAGCTGCAGAAATAACCAATTCCCACTCACGGAAAGCTCTAACAGAAAATTGATGAGCTGTACAGTGGAGATTTAATCTTGTATTTATTTCTTATAAATTGTGTATGCACTATTGGCTATAAATTGCTCACTGCTGGAGCTCTACTGTATTGAGGAAAGAGACAATACGAAATGCAATATTGAAATTCTGATTCTTCTCTCTGACATTTTGTCATGCACTTAACGTGCAACATTCTTTGTTTCTTTAACCATCATTTCTCCAATTTTCTGATTATTAAGGAAGATTACCAAAATCAAGCACAAGTCTTATTGACAGTAGTGTGTAGAAAGCTTAAAAGACAACACACGGAGGTTGAAGAAAGTTGGAAAAACTGAGAGCTTCACCTTTTATTGATTTTCTTTCTTACGTATTTACATAAGAACTGTGCTATTTATAGAATACTTGTATGAGTGAATAAAGAATAAGAATAATCAATGAATACAATGTTAGTGCCAGCGTATAATAACAAACTCTAATAGAATTGCTTTATGGACTTTTATCCGGTGGAACTGTAATTATTTTAGAAGAGTGAGCTTCCTGTATCTTCAACAAGTCTAACATCAAGATTCTAGCCTAAAATCAAGCTGTGAATAATTTACTGATCTGTTGCAAATCGAGACTGATTGTATAGTCAATAGCCAAGATTTCTGTAAAGCTTAAATGTCTTTGTAACTGTTGTAAGTATTTCCTTTAAGTAAGGCTCTTGTATATATAACACATACTCATCAGTTAATGAAATTAAGAGGAAAATGTTTCATTCAATCTTGCAGTGTATTTTGTTATAATGATCAACGAATAAACCCGTCTGTTCAAGCTTTATTTTTGCATATTCACGTTGGAAGCAGCATTACAATATGTAAGGTCCAAGCCTTGCAAAAGGATAGGCCCCCTTGCACATCACTCTCAATGCTCAGATCATAACACCAGAAGACATTCTGATGCTTTTACCATCACGAATCAAATTCTGTTTCTGGATTATGGAATCCACACATTTTAGAATACTTTTCTTCTTTTGTTTTCTAGCGCAGACCGGACCTTAATTAATATAATTATATGAGTGGTATGTTCAGGACGACCTTTCTATCACTGCACCACTGACAAGAATACCAAAGCCAATATATAATATCTACAGTATATGAAAGAAAGCTACTGTACGTACCTCGTGAAAATTGAAGCAGATCAGTAATTAGTTGATGACATGGGGGGTGGGGGTTGTAGACGTAAGCTATGGCGGCTTCAGTTCACGCGTGTGACATTAATTAAGCCTGTATAATACTAAATATCTGTCTTTGTTTTTGGTGGCAGAAGAATACAATTGTTAATAATACAAAGATAGAACGGAGCGCTAAAAAAGCAAAAAAGAGTGCCATTACACCGAGAAAAAAGGGCTTCTAAGTTCTAAGCTCTGAAAGCCATCGGCTTGACCAGCCAGATACATTGGATTTGACTGGTTTAAAACTGTGGTCCTTGTAGAAGTTTCTGTTGAGTCTTGAACACGTGCGAGCAATTATCATCCACTGCTTATATCCACGTGGCTAAATTTCGGAGCCATCTAATTCTGCCAAAAACCAGGTTTTCCAAGCATATAAAAAGCCCAACTCCTAGACAATAGTTAGCCATGCAAACATAACATGGATGAGGACCCTCACAGAGGGATGAGTGCCATGGTAGACAAGGAAGGAGGCGAGGTCAAATACCGCGGGGTGCGGAGGCGGCCGTGGGGTAAATTTGCGGCGGAGATTCGAGACTCGACTAGGCATGGCGCGCGCGTGTGGCTCGGGACTTTTAATACTGCAGAGGAGGCTGCTAGAGCTTATGATCGAGCCGCTTATGCCATGAGGGGTTCTTTAGCTATTCTAAACTTTCCGAATGAGTACCCTTTAGCGAGTGGCGGCAATTCTGCTCCTTTGTCTTCTTCGGCTGCGTCTTCTTCCTCGGGGCGTGGGAATATGGGGGAGAGAGGTAGAAGTGAGCATGGGCAGCAAGTTTTTGAGTTCGAGTGCTTGGATGACAAGGTGTTGGAGGATCTTCTGGATTCGGAAGAGGAAAAGAACAAGAAATGACGATCGAATGGGGTGTCGCTTCTTCTTCTTCTTCTCTATTTTTTTTTTGTTAAAAAAAACAAAGGATTTGCTCTTGTTCTTGCTATGAATAGTGGCAAATATCATCGAGTTTTGTTTCTCTTTTAGGAGTGAGTTCTCCTCAAGCGAAAAGGGAAGCAGAACACTAGTGACTTCACTTTCAAAAAAAGGTGTGGTGGTTTTAATGATTGTAATACGTACCCCGTAATTAAAACATCTGCAAAAAATTTCTTCGGGGGTCCTTCCACTCCCAGCATTATAGCTTTTTAATCCCCGATAAAAGAGCTCATTGTAAACTAGCTTGCACACACTTCATAAAGAAAAAAAACTTGTCCAGAATATTGTTTAATTATTTTGCATTGGCTGCAATTGAAACAGAGAAAAGTCCGGTTTGCCTTTTCTTTGGTTATCAAATCTCGAAGCTGTCTTCTTTCAATTTCTGGGCTTTGTTCGTTTTATTAAGAGGATTTTACTAGTACGGTTTCGGGGAGAATATAACTGTTACAACTCAACTGAACATTGTCTCATGCTTGTTAGACGGACCGACTTGTTCTGAAACTTCAGCTGGCGTTACGGGCTGTTTGGAAATGCTCCAACGAATGAAACAACAGCGGGTCAAGAGCCTAGCTAGTATGTATGACAATCACAGTTGTTTGTGTCTTATGGTTTTCTTTTCTTTGTTTTTTTTCTTTCCCTAGTCTCTGATTTGATTGTATAAGGTACAAGTGCAACGAACTCCAGGGGAAGAATCTTGGTGGAATTATAGCAGAGAAAATGCGTTTAAAGCCAACTAAAAACTATGGCTTGCTTCAACTGTGATAAATGTGATACGTGTGTAAGATTCTCTAACCAGTATTACCAGTCAGAATGGTCTATTTGAGGACAGTTCCGTTTAACTAGTACCGGAGAAGGAAAGAAAAACAGCTTAATCGTACTCACACGAGTTATCGATCTGGTCACCAAATGCCATATAAATTGAACAACACTACTACAAAATCGAAGAACACATATTTTTATAAGAAACAGAGTGGGAAGAGTACAACGAGAGGATATAACGGCAATTAGAAGCATACATAAATAATAGCGTAGGACCACCATCAATCAACGTGGTGCGGAGTTGTCTTCCCAGTTGTATTCTAGGTGGCGAAATCTTGGTAAGCACAATTATCGTGTGCCACTTCTTGGTTCAAAGATGCATGCCAACGCGTCGAACCAATTACCTGCACTCATGAAAACCTATCACATCTATGAATTATGTCAAATGTTTGAGATTGGACTAAAACATTATCCAATCATATAATTAGCTCTGTCAAGTTCAAACGACTAAAATGCATTAGGGAATGTGTTTTTTCATGGCAAATTAAGACTTTTACCAAACCGGTAGAAAAACATAACAAAACTGAAAACAATCACACTCCCGAGGCACAAGTACACGATATTTACTGACCAACTACAGAGTAATATCAATAACAGTACTGAGATATAATGAAAAACGTGAGTTCCTATGGCTAATATATCCAAGACCTGAAAACCTTTTAAACTAGTCCATGTTTTAAGAGGGCCCACTTTGGACTGAAGTTCCCACTTCTGCCTGAAGTTCTTATTAATTTGGAGTGGCTCTACCAATCCTTGAAGTGGTTTGAAGTCTGTCTCTGTTTTGATTGACGCCAACTCCCCAACATCTTCATCAATCTTTTGACGTACGTAGGATTGCCTCGGCCCACCCTTATATATACGATTTACATGCCTCCAGACTTTTCTACGTTTCGACGTATGATTTTAACAGAATTTGAGATAGTTTGCTACAAATTCTTCATCTCCACTCAAAATTATGTCCAAGTATTCAATCTTTTCCATGATTTTCCCTCTTGATTTGAGCTCGATCCGTCAAGCTAAGAGGGCAAAATCTTCTCAAGATACCTTCTCCAAAAGACCATAAAAACAATAAAAAACCGACAATACCCATCAAGCTTCAAGGCTTGAACTCTACAGAAGGATCAATGCATGGGGTCGATTATCGTGTTTGATAGAATGATAGCTCTTATACATTACAACTTATCTGACTATGTACAATGGTTTCATGAGATACAATCTCAATACATTCGGCCCTCTCATGATGCATGCATCTGATTTAATAATCTTTAGATGTAGAAAGATCTATATATGGTTGTCCCGATACATAGCAGCTAGGCGGCCTCCTGCTCATGTAAGCCAGGATTACCAACCAAGCCTCTCAACCAAGCTTCCTTCAGCACCACCTTTAAATATTGTCACCGCCATATACTCTCTTTGTATAGTACTACACAAAGCAAACATGAGTAAATCAGAAAGTGGGAAAATATTACATTTTGTTATAGATTTCCTCATATATATCCAAATCACAAGTATAATCGATCATACTCTAAAAATCCAATAACAATATAACCCTAAGTAACAATGCCCGAGTTAAACATTAAATTTATACCTAGCTAGTCTGGTATCTCACACCTTCTGTAGCCGCTTTAATATTATATAGGATGCACCAGACAACCATGCACTACCAGCTCATGTCATATATGTACTCCTTTTGGAAAAACATCGCCATAGGACAGCCCTAGCCAAGAAGTACTGCTTACTGTTGGTACGCCATGCATGCTATATATATGGCAATACAACCCACCGTATATTTCTTGCGAGCAACTACTTTAAAACCTAGTTTCAACCTAACACCTTGATACCACTTAGCCTACAACCTAACACCTAGTCCACGCCTTTACTCTAATTAGTCCGCATGCATAAGCGAAGGATCTGGCGATACCAATGCCATCTCCATGCTTTGTTTATCAAACCTAGCTACAACAAATATCACCACGCATATATATTCAGAACAAAGTCATAGACATGAGTATGCATGAGCAAGATATATATGGTCCAGCCCACACCATTCCTATATTTAGTAAGCACCAACAGCCAATTTAATTTGCACACACACGACACCCATCGTGTCATATGTTGCCTTGCTTGGCTAGATAGCCTACCCAAATCTTCCACAACATCGTGTGCATACTGCCTTGGAACGCACAAGTCTGTAATTCCTGCCAGCCCATGCCTGCCGCAAGTACAAGACCGAGTAAAGTTCGATACTCTAGCGGCAAAGATCAAAACAAATTATCCATAAAGTTCCATATACATGCTAGTGGCAACATCGCTTATAACTGCCACCCCCAAGCACCACTTAAGATACATATATATACATAATTTAGTACCAGGCCTATCTCCTGCTCATGAAGTTCCAACAAAAAATCAAGAGAGTCAAATAATGAAATCCGAACACTCACGCATGCACGGGCGCCCGTCCGCGCAGAGATCGATGCTATATCACATAAATTTCAAAACCAGCTGACTGTACCAATTAATTAAATTGGTATAGTAGTGAGTGAGGTGCATCATGCTCTATATATATATATGGAGCTATCCACAAATTAAAACCACGTCACGATAAAACTCCACCTCTCGGTCTAAATTTTGATGATCAAACCACACAAGCGCGCATAACTCCTCAAAAAGTATTGATGCCTTCGTGTATAATTGGTCGTATCTTAATTTCAAATTAAGGTTTTATATATGTAGTCTCATATAACAAACTGAAAGCAACTCTAATATCAATATTTTGGAATGACAAATTAAGATCTTAAGTTAGAAATTAACAAGCGAAGAAGATAAATTAGTAAAACAAATATGGATATACCCTCAAAAGGCCGACACTATATTGACGTAATTAAAAACAAAAGCCGACGTCTACAAGCACAGGTGATTAGGAAAGAACGCTTCTAATAAAGATGAATAGTACTTTACAGACGTTCAATGCTCTAAACCGGCCTAGAACACCCAAAGCATCAAAATATACACAAATTAATTACTCTTATTCGGGGACCCACTTGGTCCTAATCCTAAGAGTGCCCTCACTAATCCTAGTATCAAAACACACACACACACATGCATGTATGGAAACATGTTCCGACCTATAACTCATTCTTCACTTTCCAACATGCTAGAATTTAAGATAACTTATAACTTGGCTGGACACTTAGATTCTCAGTGTGGTTGACAGCGTACATGCATGAAAAACTACAATGGGAAAGATTTTGCAAAAGCTTACACAAAGAAGTCAAAAAAGAAAAGTACATTAGTCTGTGGGAAAACTTTGGAAAATCCATTGAACTTAATGATTTTTCGCTTTCCTGCCGGGGTATTGGAGGAGATATATGTTTTTTAAATCTCAACTTTGCAGCTCATAATTCTAAAGATTAGGTGGATGATCAGGTTAATTAAAATTCAAACATATCAATTAATAATTTCTAGCATAATTCTATGGAAAACTTGAGTGTGTTTTGAATGATCATTTGTTTGCTTTGAATCTAGTAACTTAGGATGCAAGGGATGTTGGGTTTGTGGAGCATGTTGTTGGTGTGTCGGCCAGATTTGATGACCCGACAAGGATGCGTTATGTTTTTTTTTTTATATATTTTGAAGGAAATTTTTTTAGCATTGTTTGTGATATAAAAAAGCGTCAAACATAGAGTCTACTCAAGTCTCACTCGACAGATCGCTTGAGCGAATATTGAACAGAGAGTTCGAGGCACGCTCGACACTCCTTTCAGGCATAACGTAGAAAAGTAAAAATTAGGATTTCCGCTGTATAACATTATACATCTGTACTTAATGAACAGTTTAGCAGATCCGGAGTGTTTTGAACAATGAGATTTTGCCCCAAAGTGTATTTTGTGATTCCTCAGTATTATAAAATCTTCTGCAGCTCTGTGAATGTAGCCACGTTGCCAAACAATGTTAATTTTGTGTCATGTAATTGATTTACAGCTTGTATATATTTATTTTGCTTTGTCTGTCATTGTTTTCCTAGTAAGGGATCGATCAAGAAATCTGAAATTATGCGACACATGGTGATAAACTAGTTTGGAAGATCAAGATAATTAAGAATACTAGCTATACTGGGAGTTTTTTTTTTCTTGACAAAAAGGGTTGGAGGGGGCAACCATAGATGGTTTCCCTACCAGGAAGTGACCATGGTAGTGCCCAACCCGCTGGGGAGCCAGATAGGAGGGGCCTAGACAGTGAGAACCATAGGCGCTCCCTACAAGTTTGACTTGAGCCATAGTTTGACCCAAGTCCCACGAGGGCATCAATGGTTCATGAGCCAATGGGTCATCAATAATCTTGAGCGCTTCCCGTTACGGGATTAGACCTTAGGACCTTTGCCCATCGCCAAACTCATGGACCATTGAGCCACCGCCCTCAGTGGTTGGCATGGTTGCTATACTGGGAGTTACTTGTATATATGATTTTATCGTAAAGTTTCTATGTTTTTCATTATTATGTCATCGATTGGTATAGACCTATAGTTTCACATATAACAATTGTTTTAGTTTTTGCGTTTTCATGATTTTTTTCTCCATTGAATCTAATCCTTAAGGTTTCAAACTGTTTTTTTACATCATTCTCGTGTATCTGATGGAGGTTGATGATACCTTAATTTCTTACTGTAAAAAGGAAATAACCCGTTATCACACGCGGCAGTTGCTTCAATTTAGTGGAATTTGCCTAGGAAGACTCATGGAAGGAAGATTCAGATTGTATATACGAGATATTACTTTTGATCCCATATATGATCTATCTCCAGGACTAGTCATCTTTCTTCTCAAGTCGATTAACAGTGCATACAATTTTGAAAGTAAATTTGGAGATCGCATTGTTGATCAACTTTCACTATACTAGTATCAGTATCACACTTAACATTCGAGATTCTTAACCTTTATTCTGGCTTATCTTAGGATGCTAATTTTATTCACTCGAACAATGGCCAATAGGGGAAGTAAGTTGAATTGCTTTAAGGTTGGATGCGTTGATCTAATCTTCATACTGTTTTCTTCAATCAAGTTTGCTAGTTAGTGTTGCTTCGTATGCATTCTACATAACTCAATTATCCAAATGTTCGTTCGCTTTGTCTGAACTTCAATGAGAGATTTTCACTTGCTGTGTTTAGAAGAATGTGGTTCTTTTGTTTTTGTTTCTTTGGTCATCATCGTCATCTTCCTCATTTTCTAACTTACTAGTTACATTTTTTTTCTCCTTTCGATCTGTACCGAGTCCCATTCTATGCAAGAATGGTTTCTTCATATATGTTCAAGACTGCATCAAAATAAAGTCGCTCTTGTGAAACTTAATGGTCAACAAGAGAAACACGAACCATACTTGCATCAAAGCATAAAAAAATCCACAGCAACAACGAGCTTATGCCAGTTTTACCACTTTCTCCTAACAATCAAACCCTAAACCCAATTTATTTTCTCATTATTTTTCACTAGAACATGCGATGAACGTGAACCTATATATTGGGCAATAAAAGTCACTGATATGGTTGAGAAAATTAGAAGCTGGGGCCCGGAGCGGGAGAAAAATAGAAATGGAGAAAGTACTCAAACCTTATAATTGTCTTCTACGATCAGCCTTGCGTTCGTTTCCTTTTCTCCTCTTCTGACTCAAGAAGGTCCTCCAACACTTGGTCATCCAAGTACTCAAACTCGAAGACTGGCCTTTGTTGTCCAGTGGATGAACTTCCCCTCTCAGAAGTACTCCCACTAGGAGCTGAAGAAGAAGTAGACGATGAAAATTGAGGAGGATGAGGTGGAAAGCCTGCGACTTGAGGATAATACTCATTAGGGAAGTTAAGAATTGCAAGGTGACCCCTTAAGTTAAATGCAGCGCGATCATATGCCCTAGCTGCTTCTTCAGCTGTATCGAACGTCCCAAGCCACAGACGAGCACCATGCCTTGATGGGTCTCGGATCTCAGCTGCAAACTTCCCCCACGGCCTCCTTCGGACCCCCCGGTAACGCACTTCTTCCCTGCCCTTCTCTTCTTTCTCGCGCTTCTCCTCCTTTCCTTTGCGAGGCTCTTCCATGCTTTGTTTCGATCTTTTTGTTTTAATTCCCCTCTTCTCTTAATAGAGAAGGTAATTACGCTTTGGTTTCAACTGGGTCAGAGATGTGAGTCTATTTTATAGGGGGGGTCTGACTAAACGTGGATTGACCCGTGTTGGTCTTTCTCGGAAGTTTCACTATGGCAGTGTAAAAATTCGATTCTTCGACTAAATCTTACGATGAAATTCAAAAGAGTTAGTGGATCTTTTTCCACTTAATAGGAATTTTTTTAACTATATTTTGTTCGGATTTTTCTGGTACATGGGAGAATATTTGAATTAATTTGTAGCACTAGCATGAATAGTTTGGGACTATTAACATGAATTGAGTTTTGATGCCGACTTTACCATTTATATATATGTCACGTCTCCGGGACATATCGATACCGCTATCACGACGATCATATAATTAAAGTGTAAATGCAATGAAGAAATCTAGTGAGATTTTCACTTTTTATGGTAAACTATATACATCATTCTCTTACTTACGAGCTTTGTAAAACTACAGGAATTAAGCTCTAATTACCACTTCGATCGGCCTGTTTTTAAAAATTAAAATTTAAACAGTACAACTTGAAGCTATTAATTAATTAATATTTATATATGTTTTTAATTAGTCTTTTACTAATTCATATTACTTTGGGTGAATTTGGTCCCATGAAATACAAATTAAGCTAGCAGCAGAATATATTATATTGTTTCTGAAAATACATATAATCTGGTCAATTCTAAACATGAGTTATCAATCCGAACGTATTTTTTTTTATATTAGTTGATGTAATAAGTTTCTATATCAGTACATAGTGTATGTGTTTGGTATCAGTAAATAGTCTTATAACAAATATTTTTATTCTTATCCATAATCTTTTAAGCTAATACCATGATCTTCTCCCTTCAAATATATAATGTTAAAGGTTCGAAAACCGTACGTTAATTTCCGGATTCAACCAGTCGTAAATGAAAAAATATTTGGAGTTATAACATTTTTTAACATTTGAATAAAGCTAAATTCAGATCTTTTCAACTTTTACTACATTCGATACGAATATCATGCTTATATATATGTGTGTGTCATGTACATATATAATACAATATATATATATATATATATATATATATATATATATCATGTACAGATCAATATTTCATTCTTATTGCTGTAGTACGGTAGTACCCTAACCTAACTTATAAACGGCGGCCGTTTCCTGACTCCAGGTAAATACCTCTAGTATAATACGAACTGCATTCAATTTCCCAAAGCAGGAAGAAAATGCCTGAATGGAACGCATTCCTTTATGTCATGTTATGAACCCTAGTTATGTGCTTTTCCAACGTCCTTGTAATTTCTTCTTGTTGGGATTATATGATATTGGAGAATAGATCAACTCCAAAATCCAGTACGTACGTAGTACGTACCCATGCCATTATATCTACCAGGCCTATAACCAAACACCATTATTTTACTGCAATATCACAGGGTTAGATCTAGGGCTAGTTTAGAAATCACACTCAAATTAAACTGATGATTAAGAAAACTTTTTTCTGGTTTCTTTTTTCGTTAAGGGTTGGTCTTAGCTAGCCAGATGATGATCATATACAGCGTTCCAGCCTTTTAATTAGTGTTCGAATAAAAGTTAATTTATGACGTGAAGTATATATATATATATATGTATATGTATATATATGTATATATTAAAATAGCCTGTAGCCACTCGCGACGTGACCCTCACCCAAGTTTATTATAAAACTCTCATTTCTGAAGGAGGAATACTGTGATAACAAAATAGATATAAGAAAAACGAACCCAACACGGATCACCCAAAAAATAAAACCACTCTCAAACAATAAAGAAAAACACACATGCTCACTAAACAAGCCTATTTATAGGAGGATGGAATACCTCATCTATCTAAACGAAGAATCCCCTTAAGATAAAAGGGTAATGAGTGCCTCTCTTCATAAATCATGCTCTTACCCATTTCTCCCTCTCTAGTAAGAAATGGGTAAGAGCATATATATAATGTTAATTAAATCGAGGCATGCATCGTCAATGGTATGTAATTAATTTGTTGTGCCATCTAATGATCTGTTTGAACCTTAAAACATATTGAAACTTAATCTGTTTGTGTTCCATGCCAGTTACACTAAGGTTGAACCACGCTTCAAATTGATACCAAAATGTGTATGGCATGCATGCATCTACAATTTTTCCCAGATCACTTAATTAATTAAAGATTAATTGAGAGAGGGGAGGACTGCATGCTATTGCATGTTGTTAATAATAATAATAATAATAATAGTATTATTGATTTTTTTTATTATTAATCTTAGTATATATTAGTGTTGTGATGTTATTATTTTTTATTGGTTATATATATTGCAAGTCAAACAATAGCTTTCATGATTTTGTTTTCTGAGGCGGCTAATTGTGAATGACAATTATGTTTCGAAAGTTGGTGTACAAGGTTTCATTAAAATATTGAATATGGAGTCAAAATACATATGATGAAATGAGAGTTGGTCCACTGAACGCGCGTGTAAATGGGCCCAAATAAACATCGTTCAACGTAGGAGGACGCTTTGCGCGCAAGTTTAATTTGGCTAAAAGCTTAATATAAGACATGGCGACCAATTAAGGTCAAAGGCCGGGTACGTGCTATTGCTCTACAACTTGACCTCATGCCCGCCCCAAAGCTAATGCATGCACACGTTGTTTAATCGGAGGCCAATTTACGTGTAGCTCAGCTACGAGCTGCTAGCTAGGCCAGTACTCTAAATCTATCCGAATTCTTAACCTCCAAGGGCCACGAGGTTGTCCAGGACATCTTTACTTTTTTTAGTTCTAATCGTTTGAAAAAGTAGTTGGGTTTTTTTTTGTGTGTATCACCTAAAATCAAATGGCAGATGTGAATCCACGAATTAGCTAGGGAAAAATCATAATTTGTTTTCTTCTCTTTTACGAATGATCATCTTTCCCCGATCTATGGTTTTGTACTCGTTTTTCCTCGGATTCGTGTCTGAGTCAATGACTCATTGTTTGGTGGCCGGACTGAAGGATCAGATAATAGATAAAAGAAAAAAATGCAAAAACATTTTAGATAGGGGTTGTTATATATTATGAGTACTTATAAGTCATAACCGTTCGTCACCTGCAAAAGACTGATTGCACACAGCTTAAAGAAACTTCTATCGTATGTCATTGCTGCTGTAATCTTATCAATATATATTCCATAAATACAAACTCTTGGTAATACCCCTAAACTTTGGCACTTTGGCAATTGGCTTGGAATGCCCTAGAACATGGCGACCAGACGGGACTGGTCTCATGGCTGCCAACACTATTTCGGTAGTTCATTTTCTGGCCATGGCATGTAATTAATTGGTAAAAATATAATATTTGCAGTCATAAAGTGTACAGACTCATCTTGATAAAAAAAGTGAGTAAATATGATACATATATAAAAAAAAATTAATTTTTAATAATAAACCTGACTTTTTTTTTAAATCAGTGCACAGTACTTACACAACTCATACCCATTACTCATTATTTATAAAGGTTAGTTGTTGTCTGCCTGCAGGAGCTTCAACTTGGCAAATTGCAAGATCAGCTAGTGAGACTGGCCTGTAAATTGAAGCTGACAAGATGTGTATTGCACGGGTGCATTGGACCCTATGGCGTTCTCAGTACCCGGCCGGAGTGGGAAAGCTCAAGATCACCACGTGTGCTAAAATTTGAATATGATTTCTAGCATTGCACGAAAGTGTGTAAAAACTTTGAATGATGGGGACACGTGACGTGAAGTCGACTAAAGTGGCCACATAACGTTTTCGGCCATATAATATCTGACCATATATATGTTATTCAAGATAACGAATAAGCAAGGACAGAATCAGGAATGCATGTATTTAATTTTTTTTATAGTCAAAGAATTGATATTATGATTATTGAATATATATATATATATATATATATATATATTTGTAAGAGTTGCAGAAAAGACTTTTTCTATATTGATTACATTCAATGTACAGAAGTATTTATACACAAAATATTAAGCTTTACAGTTGTATAATGTAAAAATAGGAAAGCATAGATCTTGGGATTATCCTGCTGGCTTTCCTTCTTGAGCATATGACTTATGTTGCATATCTGTAACATCTGCTGCTGACTTTACGGAGGCTGATGTCTTGGGATTTTTGGTTGTAGTCTTGGGATCTTCTGTTACTACTCTAACATCCCCCCGCAAGCTTAGGGGAAGTTCACGAACCAGAAGCTTGTCACGCAGCAAAAGGAATCTGGCAGAAGTTAAGGATTTGGTGAAGATATCAGCTATCTGTGATTGAGTGGAAATGTGACCCAGCAAAATATCTTTCCGACTTACTTTCTCCCTAACAAAGTGATAATCAACTTCGATGTGCTTCGTTCGAGCATGAAATACAGGATTCGAAGCAAGCGAGAGAACACCCACATTATCACTCCAGAGTGTAGGAGCTGATGAAAGTTTGATTTTTAAATCACAGAGGAGCATACGAATGAAGTACATTGTTGCTGTGAGTAAAGCTAGAGCTCTGTATTCTGATTCTGTGCTAGAACGAGAGACTACATGCTGCTTTTTGGCACTCCATGAAACAAGACAAGGACCAAGAAAAACAACATATCCAGTAGTTGACCTTCTGTCAACAAGGCTTCCAGCCCAGTCGGCATCACAGAAACCATTCAACTGCAGGGAGCCTTGGCCAAAGAAAAGGCCATGATGGAGAGTGCCTTTGAGATATCGAAGGACACGTTTAGTGGCTACCCAATGAGTGGTTAAAGGGGCATGCATAAACTGACATAGCTGATTAACAGCAAAAACAATTTCAGGTCTTCAAAGAGTGCAATATTGAAGGGCACCAACAATTTGCCTATATAGAGTGGGATCATCAAAAGGATCATCGTCTGACTGATTGAGTTTGATGCCTGAAGCAAGAGGAGTGGAGTAGGGCTTTGCACCAAGCATTTTTGAACGTCGCAGCAAGTTAATAATATATTTTGTCTGGGACAAAAATAAACCTGAGTGTGTTCGATTGACTTGTATTCCCAGAAAGTAATGGAGAGACCCCAAGTCTTTCATTGGAAAATGAGTTTGTAATTCCTGAATGATCTTTAAGATGAATGAGGAATGTGTCCCTGTCACAATGAGATCATCTACATAGACTAGAATGTAGATATGCACATTAGCTTGATGGTACGTGAAAAGAGAATAATCCACAGTAGATTCAATGAAGCCAATGTTAAGTAAACAAGTCGACAACTTGGTGAACCAAGCCCTAGGTGCTTGCTTGAGGCCATAAATGGCCTTGTTGAGAAGACAAACAGAATCTGGAAATTGGGAATCAAGAAACCCAACAGGTTGTTCCATGTAGACTTCTTCTTGGAGTGTACCATGTAGAAAGGCATTTGAGACATCAAGTTGACGGATAGACCATCCAAAGTGTACTGCCAAGGCAAGTACAACTCGTATGGTGGATGGTTTGATGACAGGGCTGAATGTATCAGTGTAATCAAGACCATCCTGCTGTTGGAAGCCTTTTGCAACCAGCCTTGCCTTGAAACGTTCCACAGAACCATCTGATTTTTGTTTTACTTTGTAAACCCACTTGTTCTTGATGACATTTTTGTGCATTGGTCGAGGAACTAATTTCCATGTACTATTGGATTGAAGAGCCTGAAATTCAGTGAGCATAGCTTGCTGCCACTCTTGATGTTTTACTGTTTGAGAGAACGAAGTGGGTTCTAGAGGAGCTGTCACTACATTGTAAACCTGCACAGGATGTTTAGTAGACAAGTAAACATGATAATCAGGAAATGATCGTGGTTGGCAAGATCCTGTCCTTGTCCTTGTGATCATGGGATGAGATGAAGCTGGTGGAAGCAGAGATGAAGGCTCGGATTGTGAAAGATTTGAAGATTGTGGTTCTGCAAATTGTGAATCTATGTTGGGAGCCTGAGGGGTAGAGTTAAGAGCATTTTCAGCAAGAGACTCAGTAAAAAAAGGGACCTCAATTAGAGTTGATGTGGAATGAGTTTTAAGCACTTGAGAGGACTGCTGTAGAGATGGCAGTGAGACCCTAGCTGGAAACTTTGTTTCATAAAAAACGACATGTCTTGTGACATAAACTCTTTGTGAGGAAAGATCAAGACACTTATATCCCTTGTGGTTTGGACTGTAACCAATGAAAATGCATTGCTTGGATCGAAATTGAAGTTTGTGAGTATGATAAGGTCGAAGAAGAGGATAACAAGCACAACCAAATGTTTTGAGCATGGAGTAATCTGGAATTTGTTTGAGCAGTATTTGATAAGGGGATTTATTGGCTAGAACAAGTGTAGGCATCCGATTTATTAAGTAAATGGCAGTGTGAAAGGCATCAAGCCAGTAAGTAGAAGATAAATGAGAGTGAGCCAATAATGCAAGACCTGTTTCAACAAGATGCCTATGTTTTCTTTCAGCAATGCCATTTTGTTGGGGAGTATATGGACATGAAATGCGATGCATGATGCCATTTTTCTCAAGAAATTGTCGAAAGTTATTAGAGAGAAATTCTCCACCTCCATCAGTTTGGAATGATTTGATCTTTGTATTTAAAAAATTTTCAAATTTCACAAAGCAAGAGAAAGTGTCTGACTTATGTTGCAATGGATAAATCCAAGAAAAACGACTATAATCATCTATGAAGATAACATAGTACTTGCAACCATTAAGAGCAGCTAGAGGAGAAGTCCATAAATCTGAATGTATTAACTCAAGAGGACCTTTGGACACTCGATGTGAAGATTGAAAAGGAAGACATTTACTTTTAGCCATTTGACAAGATTCACAGATTGAAACATTGTCAATGGAGCGAGTTATTGGAAGCTTAAAAGTATGCTTTAACAACTTAAGAGTTTGGACAGATGGGTGTCCCAAACGAGAATGCCAGATGGAAGGATGAGCAACAACTCCTAGGAATGTTGTGTAGGCTCTGGTCTTTTTGATAGAAGCAGGAAGTTTGATAGGGTACAGGCCATCTCTACTTGGCCCTTGTAAAAGTATCTGCCCTGTATGATTGTCCTTCACAAGAAAAAATTTGGAAGTTAGGATAAACCAACAATCATTATCAATGCAAAACTTGTGAATGGACAAAAGATTGGTGGCAGCAGCAGGACATCTCAAAATATTTTTCAAAGTAAGATTTCGAGAAAAATTTGGAAAGTGAGATGAGCCGATGTGAGTGATGGACAGACCAGATCCATTGCCTACAGTGATCTCCTCGCCACCTTGATAAGGTTCACTAGTGCCAAGATTCTCCATATTAGCTGTGATATGCTGATTAGCACCACTATCTGCGAGCCAAGTTTGTTCTTCAGATTGTGGATTGCAATTGGCAACCATGGCAGCAAGCTGGGATGGTGGATGACGTCCTTGATATGCAAAGTCCATCCTATGAAAACAATCTAAAGCTTGATGCCCATTTTTGCCACAAATTTGGCAAGGTGTTTTGTTGGTAACAAATGATGAACCAGTGGTATTTTGAGGAGAACGAGATGAAGTATTTGAGAATGGCTTTGGCTTAAAACCAGGTTGATTATGGTTCTTGGATGACCAGTTTGATCTTTTGTTTTTGGAGGGATATGATTTTGGCTTTTGGGAATAGAGAGCAAAAGAACTCGAGTCAGATTCAGAGGCTGACTTTGGATGTGAGATCAGAAGTTCATAATTTAAAAGCTCAGATTGGAAATCAGCAAAGGTAAAAGAGACTTCTCGAGAGGCAAAGGAATAAGATCCTATGAAGGGGTGAAAGATGGGATTTAAACCACTGATGAGATATGAGATTAAATCATCAGAATCAACAGGTTTTCCTACTGCTGCAAGCTGATCAGAAATGCTTTTAGCAGTTTGAAGGTAGTCATTGCAACTTTGATTACCTTGTTGAAGAGTTTGTAACTGTCTCTTCAAATGATTGATTCGTGATCTTGAATGTGAAGCAAAGCGAGATGATAAATGATCCCATACTTGCTTTGCTGTGTTGAGTCCAGAAACAGAGGACAAAACATTGTCTGACAAGGTTGAGTTGAGCCAACTCAATAGATATTGGTCCTTCTTTTGCCAAAGAAGAAACTGTGGACTGACACAAGTGGTGGGCTGGCCATGTTCATCTAGTAAGAACTTAGATGGACATTGTTCAGACCCATCAATGATCCCTAAGAGATCATTACTTCTGAGAATGGGTAAAAACTGAGAAACCCATAGTAGGTAATTTGTGCTGTCTAATTTGACAGACACTAGATGAGATATATTTGGTGCGGAAAAAGTGGTGGTGATGTTTGTATTGGAAGAGGCCATTAGGATCGAAAAAAAAATGGTGTTTACCAGTGTGTCTCTGGTACAGAGTTGCAGAAAAGACTTTTTCTATATTGATTACATTCAATGTATAGAGGTATTTATACACAAAATATTAAGCTTTACAGTTGTATAATGTAAAAATAGGAAAGCATAGATCTTGGGATTATCCTGCTGGCTTTCCTTCTTGAGCATATGACTTATGTTGCATATCTGTAACATCTGCTGCTGACTTTACGGAGGCTGATGTCTTGGGATTTTTGGCTGTAGTCTTGGGATCTTCTGTTACTACTCTAACAATATTTATATTTATCTTTTATATGACACATTCTATTATTATTAATATTAAAATTATATATAAATTAAAATTATAAACATAATTCAAGATTAAAAACATCTGATAAATATATGATCTATTGATCTAGGGAAGGCGTGTCTATAATGGTAAAAGCATGCATGCATGCGAAAATGCTCGCGCATGCATGTATATATATTTTCTAAGACTTGAAATTTGATTATATATATATTGAAATCAAGAACATTTTATTATTTCTCATACATGTATAAAATTAAAAGCATGACGTTATATATATATATATATATATATATATATATATATGATTAAGCCCCGTTTGGAATCACTTTGGATATAAAAATTATTTCATCATCATTATAATTTTTTTTTTAAATTTTCATACAAAATATAATAAACAATTCAACTTTTTCAAATTTTAAAATAATAATAATATTTTATTCAACTTTCATTTCAACTCATGATCTCATCTCAACTCACTATTCAAATCACACCTAGTCCTGTTTGGATTCAGAGATGAGTTGAGATGGTTTTAGATGAGTTGAATAAAATATTGTTAGAATATTATTTTTTAATATTATTATTGTTTTGAGATTTGAAAAAGTTGAATTGTTTATTATATTTTGTATGGAAATTTAGGAAAATTGTAATGATAAAATGAAATGAATTGAGGTGAGTTTCCAATCCAAACTAGGGCTAAAACACTCTTTGTGATTTACCCTTACAGTCCTGTATGCCACGTACGTGTATGTGATGTCACTACAACAAATTTGACTTTTAGGGATGAAATTATTTAGGGATGAACTAAATTTAATCCTTAAAAGTAATTTTTTGGGACAAAATTTAAATTGATGACTTTACAAAACCGTTTGACTGGATAAATAATCGTTCGATAGTATTTACAGTGACGAATTAAATCATCTCAAAAAGTTTTTTTCGTTTGAACAGTAAAATCTTGGCGGGGAAGTAATTTATTATGTCGGGAAAAGTTCAAGTCCGTTTGAACGATAAATTTGTTTGTTCAAACGGAAAATATTTGGTGGCAAAACCTGGCGGAAAGGTTTCTAAACCGTTCGAACATATTCAAATACCATATTTATACATTTCAACGTATAATATTAATCTTAGTACGTAACTCAAAATATAAAAATGAAAAATATAATTGTAAGCGATTTTGCGCACTAATACGTGCACCCATTCAATATGATTGGTCAAAAAGTGGATTTTATTGAAAACAATGCTAATTTGAATTTAGAATATGAAAGCAACAAGATTAGTATGTAGATTAATACGCAAACTTGTTTGTACATAGCAAAACTCAGATAAAAAATATATATATCATACATATGAATTCATAAATTAATTTTATGTAATTAATTTAAAAATATTTTAATGATTTCTTTTATATTAAATAAGATTTTTAGTTAAATAAATATTATCAGCCATACATCACATAATATAAATCAATAAGTACTCCAGAAAAGATAAAATATTTAATTTATAACTAAAACAAATTATCAAAACACCATATATATTGTCCATAACTATAACAAAAAAAATATAAATAAAAAATAGAATCTACTGTGATGCGAGGTCTCTACACACATCATCGACTGCAACTAATCGTGTTTCTACTTGTATCAGTTGAGTACTGAGCGTGACCTGAGTTGCATTACTGACATTAATCTCTGTATGTAACTCATAGACGCTAGCAGTAATCTCTGTGCGCAACTCAAACATGGCAGTATGCACTACATCGATCACGGCTGATGTGTATATGCCGATCTCAGCACGCAGTATGTCGGCCATCTCCTCATGAGTAGATGTGCGTAATGCCTCAGCCTGTGTAGATGCCTTACCAGCTGATACTCCAGTATTTCTTGGCTGTGCATCTCTCTGACTATCAACCCTGTCAGGACTAGGTCTACGAAAACGAAGTCTCGAGTGTCCCGTGCTCCGTGACAGGGTGGTGCTGTTGATCGGTCTCATCGGCTCTCGTGCACATTCAATAACTTTTGGCACGACCCCAAAATGTAGCAAAAATCGAGTGATCAGGATCCCAAACGACAGTATATCTGTTGTAATGTACCGAGCCTCTGATCGAATCCTCTAAAATATATACCCCACGAGGTCGATCGAAATGCCATGAGAGACCCATATCATAAATTTCGCTTGATCCATGCCAACCTTGGTCTTGTGCTGCCGAGGGTCAATATTGTTGGTGATGATCAAATTCAAAATTTTGAAGAAAGAAGATAAATCTGTCTACCTAATTCTTTTCGTCCCATCGTACACTGGAGCATCTGGACCAACAATCAAGTCTTTGACCTCATGATCAACAAGTGTATCGACCTCATCTGTGTAAACTGGTCCCACCTCCTGAGCCATCTCTGCATCACTTGAAGGATCAGACTCTCTAGGCTGCAGGTTCGGATAGACATCGACCAACCTAGGAATACCGAGATATGCAACGAGTCCGTTTGCTGAAAATATAATAGGAGCTCCTCGGACACAGATCCTGTATACCCCTTTATCGTCTGGGCTGGCACCATCGAATTCTTTATAGAACTCAGCAACGATGTCAATGTAGGAAATTGGCTCCATTCCTTCTTCTCGCTGATCTAAGATTGGTGCCCAACCACAATCATTGAATACTGACGGGAGGGAATGACCCTCCCATATAAAAGTTACAAAATCAAACGATTTTACCTGCCACTCAAGTAAAACAGTCTACTCTCAAACTGTTTGGATAGAAGGTTCCCCTGATCTACCACATTTACGGCTCCTATAAGACATTATTATGAACCTGAAATTTAAAAAATAAAATATATATTCAACATTAGTGATAAAATCTAATATGAGATAAGATTCACAAAATTATATACTAATAGCAATTTAATAAATTAATTGATTTAGACGATCTCAAGCATCTCAAGTATTTTATTTAGAAGATCCTCAGTTAGGAAATCAATGGCAAGTAGTACAAAAATTTTATCCTAGAAATATTTATGACATTATCCCTGAGGAGAAGGGATAAGATGAAGAAGAAGATGATCCATCTACTCAAGAAGCATACCAAGAGAGTCAACTTGCCTTTAACTTATTTGTGGATTTGAGCCAATATAAGATGATCTCATTACATAGGGAAGATATTGAGGCTGGAATAGTTGATGCGACAGTTGATCAAAGTGTTGAGTCATCTGAAGTATTTACAGATGATGAGAGCGAATCTACAGATAAAACCGATACAGATGATTGACCAATTTTGTATTCACATTATACAGTATCTTTCAATTATGGCACCAAAGAGGAAGGAAGTTCGCATCTCATCTCCACCTATTCCTAACTCTCCGTCTGACTCACCATTAAAGACTGACTCTACGGAATAAGGTAAATAACTAATACTCATTTTTTCAATTAAGATAATTGATAATTGATATGAGTAAATAACTAATATTATTTTATAGAAATAACAGTACAATCTTGTCACGGACGAGACACTACTAGACTCGTGACATTGGAGAAATATCGTAAAGTAGGTAAGATTAAAGTTAACATTCCTGACGAGCATACCAGAGGCAAGGGACAACGAGCAGCTTGGCTTGTATCGCATGTGTGTGCTCTTATACGAACTTATGCACCTTTGACTATGAGTTCATGGCAAAAAATCCTGTAAGATGTTAAAAATCTTATAAAGAAACATTGTTTGGTACGTAATATTTAAATAATAAATTTATATTGATATTATTTAATATTCTAAATGATAAAATCTTTGTGTATATATTTTTTCAATTATGAGTTTGAATTAAATTTTGGTCGGAGAGAGGAGCGTAAAACTGTCGAAGAGCTGATGTGTAATGCATTCCGCAAGTATAAGGTAAGGTATCACAAGCATTACAAGAAATACGAGAGCAAGGAAGATGCACGCTAGCATCCTTTTCAGGATATCCAACCTGAAGATTGGAAAAAACTTTGCGACATGTTTGAGGATCCATCGTATAAGATAAATTAAATGAATTCTTTATGTGTCATATTTGTAATTTTTATTTATTAATTTTTACAACTTCTATGCCGGAGTGAAGTTCTATAAACAAAACAAATAGATCGAAGTTGAAGATTCGTCATCATGAAGACTCAAGATCTTTCCATCGTCTCTATCAGAATTTGGTAATGTATTTTTTTTATTCTATATAGTTTGTTTTTAATATTGATTTTATATCTTAACAATGTCTCCTGTACAAAGAGTCAGACATAAATTATGATCTGACAAAATTATATGATGCATCATATACTAATAGTAATGGAGAGTTGACTCATCCCGATGCTCGTGAGAATTATTCAAGTATTATAATTTGTTTTAATTAAACATATTTAAATTATTGTGTCAATATTAATTTTATATGTTGTGTATAGGATAAAATGGTTGCATTCCGTGCTGAAACTGCATCATATCAAAATTCATCAACAAGTGATGTTGAAATTTTTAAACAAGTTCTGGGTTAACGTTCAGGATATTTGAGGGGTTTGGGTCGCTTTGTAAAGCCTTCAGACTCTTCATCAACGTCAAGTACTACTGCTATTGCGTTAGAGAATGCAAATTCTAAGATCGAAGAATTAATTGCAAAATAGCATGAGTTAGAGACTCAATTGACGAAACAAGCAGACATGAAGATGCTAACCGTTCGAACTCTCATCAAACGTTCGAACATATATACATCGGACACAACCGTTCGAACCTCTCAAGTTAGAGTTCAAATGGTTAAAAAAGTTACGCCCCGTTCGAACAGGCAATTCACTCTTTCCGTCTCAAATTTGTTCGAATGACTTAATTTACGTTCAATCATCAATTTGTTTGTTCGAACGTTTCTTCATGTGTATTTGGTCGATCGGACTGGTATCGATCGACCGGCCATGAAGTACTCGTTCGAACAGATATATTGTTTGAACGTTATTTATGACGTTCAAATGACTTTCCGTGACGAATTTCAATCGTCCCAGAAAAAAAATTCCATTCGAACATGATTGAACATTCTAGCTAAATTTCGTCTCAAAATACCTTTTAGGACAGTTTTATTGGGATGACCTTGGGACTTTTTTTTTGTCCCAAAATATATTTTGAGACAAAATTCCAATCTTTTGAGACGAAAATTTTCGTTTCAAAAGACTTTATTTGTTATAGTCCGTTGTGTTGTGTCAAAAGTACAAAACTAGCAAAAAGTGGTTCAATTCAATTCTAAGAGAGCAATGACCCTCTCAAAACAGTGGAAAAAAAAAAGGATAAGAGTCCAAAACGACGGGGAGAGAATTGGAATATTAGACAGGAGAGGGTCATGAACCCACGACATACTCTCACAAAACTTGCATACTCTCACAAAACTTGCATGGTTTAATTACTAGCCGCTGCTAATAATATTATATAGAGTCGTGAATGGTATAAGAATTGCATAATCTTTTTAAAAAATGTGAGATTTATTACTATTATTTTTTTTATATAAATCTTGTATTTACTCAATTTTATTCAAAATAATTATATGACACTTATACACTCCGGCCACGAGTACTGTAAATATATGGGGGGTTCGAGTCGTTAGCTCTTACAATTGCATGTGTAATGTTTGATCACTAAACGTGAGTCTTGGTTTCGCAAAGCAGTCGCTAGTTTTGGACACGACCAAAAGTAGTCTAACATACGTGGACCGCTATTGTGTCGAAAACTGGAATACTTGTTTTGATTAATCTCTCTCTCTCTCTGTATATCTACTTATATATAAAGCGCGAATAGGTTAGAAACAGTGTTTTCGTCTAACATTTTTTTTTTCAATTTTATCCCTGCTTTTATTTTTACTTATATATGAAGCGCGAATAGGTTAGGAACAGTGTTTTCGTCTAACATTTTTTTTCCCAAATTTACCCCTGCTTTTATTCCAAAATTTTGGTTTTGCCACTGATATTCTTCCCATTTTGCCCCTGGTTCTCCCGCGCGCGAGCCCCTCCTCCCCTCTCCCTCGTCCGTTTCTTCATCTACTATGGTGCGCCGCCGCACGCCATCGTGCTCGACAACGCCACTCTCATTCTCTTCCCCTCCGACCGGTGTTCATTCCCTTCCAATCTCAACCCCTCTCGTGCCACCGTTGACTGCCACGAGCGAATCCAAGTCGCGGGCCGTCCGATTCTTCATCGCCTCCAGTGCGCCGCCGTACCTCGGCGTGGCTAACACCGCCCCATCCATTCTCTTCCCCTCCGTCCGGCATTCCTCCCCTTCCAATATCAGCTCCTATCGTGCCGCCGTTAACCGCCACGACGAATCCAAGCTACGGCTCTTTTTTTTTTTTTTTAATTTAATTTAATTTTTTTGATAGGAGCGGCTGTGTCTCTATTGTGTTGTATTTCCTTTAATTTTGAATTATGTAAATATTGAATTCAATTGTTACATTTCAGTATAAATCTAATTTTTTCCTTTTATTAATGATTTTTGTTTAATGATTTATTAAGAAATAAACTTAAATATTTTTTTTTTTATTTCTGGATAAATTGAATAGTTTATTAATTAACCTGAAATTAATTACACTATTTTAGGTAGATCTATAGTTTCTACTGTACTATAGTTTATTTAATTTTTTTTAAAGGAAAATGATAGAGTTACTACTCTCCTACTACTCATTTATTACTCTTGTTATATTTGAGTTTTTTTTTAATTTTTTATTTTGCTTAATGGTTAAGGAAGTGATTATTAATAAAATTATATATTTTTTTAATTTTTTCAATTAAAGATGTTAAAAAAATACTTCAAAGAAAATGATAAAAAAATAAAAAAACTTGAAATTAACTATAAATAGTAATTGGGTAGTAATAAGGTAGTAACCCTATTATTATCTTTTTTTTAAATGTAAAGAATGAGACTTTATAAAATATATGATTAAATTATTTAATACTTACCACAGTAGTTTTGAATTTTAAAACTGACACATTATATATTTATTTTGGAAATAACAAAATATACAACATGCGCATCCAACTATAATTATTAAGAATAATAATAGTAGGTTGATTAGTATAATTACAAATTTTCATAAGGAAATAAATTATAACTTTAATAATTTAAAAATATAATATGTCATTATTACTATTATATTAGCCAAGTGTGAATTGTTAAATAAATTAATGTTTTTCATTGTTATTATTTTTTATAATGTTTCTGTTTTAATAATATTAAAAAGAGTTATGAAAACTTTTGAAGTAAATTAAGATGATCTGGTTTGCATTCTTAAATTAAGAGCTAAACTGTCTTTGAACTAACGCAATAATTTAACATTATTTGTAGTGTTAAATAATATGGTCTATAATATGTTAATATATATTAGAACATTTTTAACTTTTTCCTTCTCTGAAAATTTATATAATGTTGGAGAGAGTTAGATGAGATGAAATTTTATAAAAAATAATTGAAAGAGAGAAAGAGTTAAATAAAAAATATTATAAAATTAAAATATTATCAGACACTTAGATTATAATTTTATAATATTATTTTTGTTTTGAAATTTAAAAAGATAAATTATATTTTATTTGAAATTTTGAAAAAGTTGTAATGATTATTTTAAAAATTTTGTATTTCAGTTATGTTAAAAAAAGAGATGGGATATGATATGAAAATTTTGGAATAAAATCTATTTTCAAATAGACTTTTATTTGAAAATAAGTAAGGGATGAACATTATTCTTATCAATTTCTCTCTCTCTTTTTTCCTGTTTTTCTCATCAAATCCGGTTCTCTTATGTTTTTGCTCTTTTGCCGATTAGGTGAGTTTGGATACTGAGGTTTTTTTTTTTTTTTGATAGGTTAGATCCTAATTGAGATGAGATTAGTTGAAATGAAAATTAAAAGTTAAATAAAATATTGTTAGAATATTATTTTTTAATATTATAGAAACATTAGCCTTTTAAACAAGAGATTTTGGTAAGCTTAACCAAACAATATTTTATTTTTAGTAAAATAAATAATCTTAATTTGCTTATGGACGTTACATTTCATTTAAGTGCATTCAATTCTTGAGTTTGCTGCCTAACAAGATCCAAGATTCTCATTATATGTTATTTTATCTGGAACTCGTAAAAATACTATTGGATATAATCATTGATATTAGGGTTTATAATATGAGATAAAAAAAGAAATGATTTGGTCAAAAATCCTTACTCATATGCTGCTTGTGATAATATGATGATTTGCTTTACACAATTATTCTATCTAAAGTTGGTCATATTTTGCTGTCTATTATACATCTCGCAGTATTTAATGGTAGACAACTGGGCATACGTGCAGCGCACGTTGCCCTAACTAGTATATATATAATATGTTCATTTCTCACGTGTACGTCCTAATTGAGGATGACTACACATTTTCTAAGGACAAGTGGATGCTTCCGTACTATTCTGTCGTTATATATATATGAATATATGTAGGGAAGTAGATAATAGCCAAAATTATGGGATATTTGGAGGTAAATTTTTCTTGAATGTCTTTTAATTTGGTTAGAAAATACGTTTGATGGGTTTTATAAAAGAATTAATCTGGAGAGCAGTCACTGTTTGGGTGCAGCCAAGACACACCCTACGTGGCACGATCAAAACCACTCACACGAAATCCCTTCGAATTTGAAATACCACCAGTTATGAGAGAGAGAGAGAACTGATGAGAGAGAGAGAGACACGAGAGAGAGCTGAGATGAGAGAGAGATCTGATGAGAGAGAGTCAAGGAGAGAGAGACGATGAGAGAGATCTGAGAGAAACACGAGGATGAGAGAGAGAGAGATCTGATGAGAGAGAGAGTCGAGGAGAGAGAGACGATGGGAGAGAGAGTCGAGGAGAGAGAGAGAGACGATGAGAAAGAGAGCCGAGATGAGAGAGAGAGATTTGATGAGAAAGAGAGTCGAGGAGAGAAAGACCCGGCGAGAGAGAGAGAGAGACGATGAGGGAGGAGAGAGAGAGTCAAGGAGAGAGAGATGGCGAGAGAGAGCTGATGTGAGAGAGAGAGAGAGAGAGAGAGAGAGAGAGAGAGAGAGAGAGAGAGAGACACTGGAGAGAGATGTTGAGAGAGAGAGGAAGAGAGAGAGGGCTGATGAGAGGGAGGGATAGAAGGTCGCGTTTTGGAAAAAAAAAAAAAAAACGAAGCATCCACGTAGTGTGTGCATTGTGTGCACCGCTACAATGAATGCTATATAGAAGAACTCTTTATAAAAGTGGTAGGAATCCATTTAAAAATATGTCATGATTGAGAAAAAGGTTTTGGGGATGCTTGAGAATGAGTTGAGATGAGAATTTTATGAATAATAGTAAGATAGTTTGTGAATAATAATGAGATAGTTTGAGATAAATATTTATTGGGTTTGGAGAAATGAGAGAGAAAAAGTTGAATAAAAAATATTATAAAGTTAAAAATATTGTTAGAATATTATTTTTTAATATAATTTTTGTTTTGAGATTTGAAAAAGTTGATTATTTTTTATTTTTCTTTGAAAATTTGAAAAGTTATAATGATTAATTTGAAAAAATTATAATAATTAGTTTGAAAATGTTTGTGTCTGAACTTTAAATAATATTTAGAAAGAAAAGAAAATTGAATAGAATAAGATAATATGAGATGCGATAAAGTCAAAAATATTTCTAAACTTCACCTAAAGGTGTTCATGATGGGGTTCAATTTCAAAAAAGTAGTAAAGTATATTGAAAATAGCAATGTTAGTGTTAAACTTAATTAATGTTTGTCGTCACCTATCATAAAAATTATTATTTTAATGTTCATCTGTATGCCATGTACGTAGCATATATGACTCTTTGTGGCTATCCACCTGACGAGCTAGAACGTGGGCCTGAAAAATATTTCCATTATGGTTGGCTCTGTCAATCAGGTCATATCGAGTTATTTGTGTCCGATTTATTTTTCAATAATTTAAAATCTGAGGTGTGTAATTAAGAGAAATAATATTTATAATTATATATTAAATAAATATCGTATAATTATCTTTTAAAAAATGAATAAATATGAGATCAATATGAAAAAAATAATTTAATTTTTTAATAATAGATCCACTTATTTTCAAAACTATTGTACAATATTTACGCATTCTATAATTATACGTAATATTCCTCAATAATTAAATGGTTCAATTATCTTAATCCGAACTCAACGTACTCGTTTTACAACTTGTTCGAATATGACCTGTTTGATACGTTTAAAAACAAATATGCAAAAATATGCACATACCTTTTATCTTTTCTTACCGTCGGATGATAAGGTAAAGATTAAAAAAAAAAAAAAAAAAAGAAGAAGAAAAAGTAAAAATTTAAAATAAGTGCCATATGTTTCAATATAAAACTTAATTTCTAACCCACGACTCGAATGATTTGAGTTTTTTATTTTTTATTTTTTGTATATTGTGGGTCACTTGGACAAACCCGTAAGAAAAAATCTACACAACCTTCTAACCTCTATACACCCCACATTTTTTAATTTTTATTATTTTTTTCTTTCATCAAATATTTAATATATAAATAATGAATAGAAAAATTAAATTATTTTAAAAAGAATAAACTCAAAAAAAAAATTTAAAAAAAATATTAAAAAATTTAAAGATTTTAAAAAAATGTGATGTGTAGAGGTTGGAGAGATTGTGTAGCATTGCTCAACCTGTAAACTCAATAAGGATGACTCGATTATTAATTGTACCAAATTCGAGTTGATCTGAATTGATTTAAACTTAGTTATAATGCCTAACCAGCTTAATTTCATTAGTATGCATCGAGTCTAGTCTGCATGTGTTAGAGCATTGCCAATGATTCATTTATTCTATCATTTAAAATATATCATCAAAATTCACTTTATCTATTTTACATATTGACTTTTACAATAGATCATACATCAGCTTATTTATTTTTTCTCTATATCATTTAAATATTCTTTTTTAAATAATTTTTACACATTTCAAATATTTTCTCTAACTACCATTAAATTTGCAATATCTTCATATGTTTTGACATTTACAAATCTCTCTATATACAAAACTACACCGTTTAATTGTTAAAGCACAAATCCAAAACTATACCAACGTGGTTTTCCAGCCACACATTACAAGCCCTATTTATCTTCACTTTGCATTTGTCTCTTTCTTTCACATGGTATCTTGCCTCTGCCGCATCTCACGCTTCCACCTTTAATCTTCTCTGATCTCTCTTCATGAACCTCATAACACCAAACAACTATTTGGTGGCTGAAAGTATGATGAAAAAGAAGTTTTTAATTTTGAGATATTTTTTATAATTTTTCAAAGTTACCCAATAGCGATTTATAAAAGTTTGAGCAATCTAGGAATTCTTACTTTTTCTTGTTTTATTGGCAGGTTCACCTACAATGGAGAAGTCCTTGTTCTTGTCCTTAAGTATTTGACTGGAAACACACGTAGTTTACTCAAACTCTCTTCCTGGCCCCTCAAGATAAAGGCTACTTAAACTGAACGATGTTTTTAGATATGTTCATGGTGGGAACCAGGGTTTTCGTTTAATGATGTGGAAGCACCTCTTAAAGAAGAGATTGAAGTGCTTTCGGTGATGGAATTGACGATGAACAACTTCACTTCAAAGAAGATAGGGGTTGAAATGAGAGAGAATACTGGTAAATAAAAGCAGCGGAGGAAAAAACGATCAAAAGAGAGAAAATAATTAAAAATGTTTTAGAGGTGTGAACAATATTCTCTACATATAGAGGATTACTGTTGTAAAATATAAAATGAAGATGAAAATATAAAACCCATTGGAAGCTACTTTTGACCAATTTTCTACTTAATATTATACAAAAAATTATATTTTACAAGAGTTATTGAGGGTGATTAGATTTTTTTTAAGTGATGTAAAAATTTAGCTGCCCTAAATATATAGTACTAATTAAACAAACTCCATTCTCATTCATCCATGTCAGCATCTTTCAGTCCCAATAGATAATTGTCTGTAGTATACTTTCCACAACTTTAATACCGTCGTTTAATTTCTAAGGTAAGTCTATTAGTTTTCTCAGATCATCATGCGTTTTTAACTTCGTGCATGGTGGATAAGAAAGTTATTGAATTTTAGAAAGAACTTTTTACTTTGTCATCCCATATATAAAAAGGATCCCTTTTTCCACTAAAATAAGGTTTGTTACATTTTCCATTAGTAACACTCAATCATAAATAGAGTTAGAAGATAAAAGATTGAAGTGCTTTTCTAAATTTTAGAGATCAAAGTATTATAATATATAGACGATCTAGCTCTAAATTATTGTCTATTAGAAAATAGTTTTTTTAAGACAATATCTTCTTCAAACTGAGTTGGAGCATGCAAGTCATTAATTTACTGTCTATAGAGCTTGAGAGATGCACATATTTTTAAAAAAAATTTAAGTTAAAAAACTACGCTATATCTCTTCGTTTAAAAAACATGTATTTATCACATATTAAAAGAATATTAACAATTTTTTAAATGAGTTTGAAGAAAATTCAATTGTAATATATATATTTATAAGTATATATTATTTTTTATTTAAGAAGCATTCATGAGCTTCTAAGAATTACGGTTTCTGCCTTCAAACTCGCTTACTGTAGCTAGATACAAAAATAGATAAGCTTATACAAGCTTTTTATAAAAATAAATGGATTTCCTAATAAAGAATAATATTTTTATATCTTTTTAAAACTTATACAAGCATTTCTCTTTTACTAAAATTTCCATAAAACTTATTTATTTAAAATTTTTACAAATCATTTCTCGAATTTATAGACCGGGACCGCCAAAAGGACTTTATTACTTTATAATCATTTAACAGACAACCATATATACGCTCGTAAAATTAAAATGGCTTAATTCAAGCACCGTTGTTTTGGACCTCCGACTGGTTTAATGGCTCGTTAAAATAGTAACGGCCCACAAGGCACAAACCTTGTATCTCACACAGCTATCATTTTTGTTTTTTGCACATACGTACGTGATCCAATGATTTCATCCCAACCTCCGAGGAGGGAGACTGGGAGAGGATCCTTCGTGACTTGACACATGCTAGATTCTACTCTCCTTCTGCCTTTTCCCATCGATTTCATTCGACCCCTTTACTCCCATTGTGAGTTTCATTTTTAGTCCCTTCTCGATGTTTCGGAACAATTCGCTACAAGACCTCCGTAAAGGTAATATTAGAGAAAAGTCATTATAGCAGTGCATATTTTGCACTCATTGCATAGTTGCTTCTAGTTAATTGTTTCCAACACTCACTTGGAGAGATGTGTGGTCTAAATGATGCCACATCATGTGTGCAAAATGGATTCTCTCAATAGTAACTTCTATCTATATTTATTTCCTCCATAATTTATACTATCATCATTTACTCTTTATTTCTATTTAAATTTTTGGTATTTATTTTCTATTTATTATTATAGATGTACGTATGAGCACCGTATCACCACTACAGACAACCTTCATAGGTTTTGGACTGGCTCGTCTAATCTTGGATTATCTCAATGAATAGGGAATGACTATTTCTCTTATTCTAATGCTTGTTGTGTGATTTTCAGCATTAATATACTTGTTTCTTCATTCCTTTTATTATACAGTACATATAATCAAGCTACAAATACAAATATAGAAAATGACTAATTTGTAATTACATTAGTTTCCTTGTTTTCCATATATTTGTAAATACATTTTCTATTATTAACTGGCTTCCATTTTTAATACAAAGTTGGTTAGGTTTTTACATGAGAGGGATATACACCCACCGCATTATGTACAGTGAAATCATGGAGGATTATACAAAACTTTTCCTTCATCCTTCGTGCACTACTCTCTGCTTTTCCTTCTCACCATTTCGAATACTGACATGGTATCACGAGCCTGAGAGCCACCCATGGAGGATTTCGAAGGTTTCGACAGTTCTTCCTCCAACAGTCCCAAAAATTCCTTTGCTCATTCAGACCAAATATCAAACACCTTCCGTTCCACAACCATGGCCGAATACCTGAACCTCACCGACCCTAGCAACCCATTTCCGCTGGACAACAGCGACAACTCTGCCGTCGTTCTAGTCACCGACTTGCTTACCAACAATAACTACCCCACTTGGTCCCGTGTGATGAGACGAGCTCTACTTGCCAAAAATAAAATCTGCTTCATCACTGGTTCCATTTCTCAACCAACAGACCCCGATGATCCTCTTCTTGACTTATGGGAGCGCTGCAACGATATGGTGGTTTCATGGATTCAGAACTCTATAAGCCCCTCCATTAGATCCAGCGTTGCTTTCGTAGACAATGCCCGTGACCTTTGGCTCGATCTTCAGGACCGTTTCTCCCATAAAAATGGACTTCGTATTTACCAGCTCAAGAAGACCCTTGCCAGCCTTCAACAAGACTCTGACACTGTAAGTGTATATTACGGACATCTTAAATCTCTTTGGGATGAGTTACTTATTTATGACTCCATTTTAGTTTGCTCTTGTAGATCGTTGAAAACTCTCTCAGACCGATATCAACGGGACTATGTCTTTCAGTTTTTTATGGGTTTAAACGACACATATTCCCCTGTTCGAGATCAGATCTTGCTCTTAGATCCCCTTCCACCCATCACAAAAGTCTTTTCTCTCATTCAACAGCAAGAACGCCACTATCAAATAACCCTCCACCTCAAACCCATCTGACTCCATGGCCTTTGCCATTCGCAAACCATACCCATTTCCTACCCGTAATCCATCTCAACAAAAATCAAAGAAAGACCAAGCCTACTGTTCTCACTGCAAGATCACAGGAAACTCTTTTGAAACTTGTTTTAAGGTTGGTAACACTAAGGCCCTCATTTGTTCTCATTGCAACATGTCTGGACATACAATGGAGAAGTGTTACAAGCTCCATGGCTACCCCTTCATACATAAACTTTTCAATAAATCTCAGGGATCAACTGCTTTTACTGCTCCTATTAACTCTGACCTTGAGGATTCCAGTGATGGTCGAGTAGGTCTTACTCAGGCACAATATCAGCAATTAATGGCATTACTCCAACCACAACAGCCCTCCACCATTGCTCAGTCCTCTACCAACCAGATTCAATCAATCATTCCTCCTAAGTCAACTCCTCAGATTTCTGGTATTTCAAATTGTTTATCCACCTGCACACACAATCATTCATTCCCATAAGAAATTCCTTGGATAATTGATATCAGTGCAACTGACCATATGGTCTATTGTACCTCATTTTTTACAGCTATTAATTCTCCTGTTTCTCACTCTGTTAAGTTACCAAATGGCACAAATGTACATGTTACACACACGGGCACAGTTCACTTGAAACCCTCACTTCACCTCACCGAAGTCTTGTGTGTTCCTTCCTTTAGTTTTAATTTAATTTCAGCCAAGAAGTTGGCTGCCAATCTCACATACTGTCTAGTTTTTTTCTCTGATTTTTGTCTTATTCAGGACCTTTTATCTTGGACAACGATTGTGAATGGTGAAGTGAATAATGGTCTATAGTACCTGCTCAACACGGCTGTCTCTCCCTCTACCCTAGTGACCACTCTTTCTCATTTTTCCACCGTTACAAAGTCTGCTACAGCTTCTGATTCACACACTGAAAATGTTACTGACCTATGGCATTGTCGCCTAGGCCACATTTCTTTTCCTATTCTGAATATGATTTTAGATCCTATTGTAAAGAAAAACATTTCAACTACTAATACAAAGCCTTGTAACATTTGTCCATTGACAAAATTTCATAGACTTCCTTTCCCTTATAGCAAACATAAGACATCAATACCATTTGAAATTGTGCATTGTGATCTTTGGGGACCCTGTTTTGTTCCTGCTTACGATGGCTCAAAATATTTTTTAACTTTAGTTGATGATTTCACTAGGAGTACATGGTTGTATCTCCTTCCTAACAAAGCTGCCACCCGAACCAGCATTGAGTCTTTTTACCAATATGATTGAAAATCAATTCAACCTTACCATCAAAATTCTAAGAAGTGATAATGAAGGAGAATTTAAAATGAAAGAGTTTTTTTATAAAAAAGGGATCCTACATCAAACAAGTTGTATTGCCACTCCACAACAAAATGGAGTTGTGGAGAGGAAATACCAACATTTGCTTAATGTGGCCCGTGCTTTAAAATTTCAAGCTGGTCTTCCTCTTGAATATTGGAATGATTGTGTTTTGACCGCCACATACCTCATCAATAGGACCCCTAGTCCCCTTTTTCAAAACAAAACACCCTTTGAACTTTTATTCAAATCTCCACCGACTTATGCTCATTTAAAAGTTTTTGGGTCTCTTTGTTTTGCTGCCACTCTTTCACAAGGAAGAACAAAATTTGATCCCCGAGATTGCATGTGCATTTTTCTTGGATATCCTTTTGGAACTAAAGGTTATAAATTGCTTGATCTTGAGTCCAAAACCACATTTGTCTCTCGGGATGTGTTTTTTCATGAGTCCATCTTTCCATTTCAATCTTTATCTCATCCTCCATCCACTCCTTCTCCGAACCCCACCCGTGTTTTTACTAAACCTTTACCGGACTCACTTGATTTTCCCACAATTTCTTCCTCTCCACAAGCCAGTCCATCTCCTTACCATCCGACCACCCCACCCTCCATACATGTACCAAATTTATCTCAACAACATGTTGCACGATCACATAATTCTTCCACTTTTTCTCCCACTACCACTACTAACCCCTCACTTTCCACACCATCTTCTCCACCTCAACCCCCTATTCGCAAGTCACAAAGGGTAAGGAGAGCTCTACAATGCCTGCAGGAATTCCATTGCAACCAGACTTCAAGTTCAGGCCATTCTCAGTTGATGTCCATGGCTTCTTCTTCCTTTACTGCTAATTCCTGCTCTTTAGCTAATTTTGTGACTTACCAGAATTTTTCTCATTCTTTTATTACTTTTTCCACCACCATTTCCATTGCTTCTGACCCTACCACTTATAAACAAGCTGTCAAACACCCTGGTTGGTGTCAAGCATGAACACTAAATTGTCCGCCTTAGAACAGAACCAAACTTGGATTATCACTGATTTACCTCCTGAAAAATAGGCAATTGATTGCAAATATGTCTACAAAACTAAGTTTCATGCTGATGGTTCTGTAGAAAGGTTGAAAGCAAGGCTTGTTGCAAAGAGATTCATACAACAAGAAGGTATAGACTAGACAGAGACTTTTTCCCCAGTTGCCAAGCTTGTTAATGTCAGAGTCTTATTATCTGTTGCAGCAATACAAGGCTGGTCACTTCTTCAATTTGACGTTCACAACGCATTTCTCCATAGTGATTTGAATGAGGAGATTTATATGCGTAAACCATCGGGTTATAACAAAAGATGACCCAATGAAGTATGCAAGCTTTTCAAGAGCCTATATGGACTTAAACAAGCCTTTCGACAATGGTATTCTAAATTTTCCTCTTCTCTCATTGATTTTGGGTTTGAACAATCTAAAGCTGATTACAGTCTCTTTACTAAACTAGATGGCTCATCTTTCATTGCCTTACTAGTTTACGTAGATGATATCATTGTAGCTATTAATTGTCCTTCCATTGCATCACTCAGATATTTTCTTCACACTCAATTTAAGATAAAAAATATTGGATGTTTGTGTAATTTTCTTGGTTTGGAAGTTGCCAGATCTTCCAAAGGTATTCACTTGTGTCAAAGAAAATACGCTTTGGACATCTTGGCTGACACAGGGACCCTTGGCAGCAACCACTTCAATTGCCACTTGAGTAGAATTTTAAGCTCAGCAAATCTTTTGGTGATCCACTACCAGACCCGAGCCTCTATAGAAGACTTATTGGCCGTTTGTTGTATCTTACAATCACTCGGCCTGACATATCTTATGATGTCCAGCTCCTTAGCCAATTTATGGATCATCCCACGACTTCACATTTGGCTGCAGCTCATAAAACTCTTCGATACATCAAGGCAGTACCTGGACAGGGTATATTACTCGCATCCTCATCTCCACTTCAACTTAAAACCTATTGTGATTCAGATTGGGCCTCGTGTCCTGACACTCGTTGCTCCGTTACTGGGCATTACATACTTATTGGCAATTCCCTTATTTCTTGGAAATCCAAGAAACAATCTGTAGTGTCCCGCTCCTCAGCCGAGGCAGAATATCGATCCATGGCTTCCACATGCTCTGAGTTCACTTGGCTTAGGTACTTGCTTCTTGATCTTCGGGTTCCACATCCTCAGGTTGCCTTACTTTATTGTGACAACCAAGCCGCACTCCACATCGCTGCTAATCCGGTCTTTCACGAACGTACCAAGCATATCGAGTTAGATTGTCACTTAATCCGAGACAAGATCCAAGAGGACAACATCATCACAGCTCATGTTGCCTCACAGTGCCAACTAGCTGATATTTTTACAAAGGCTTTGCCCTACTTCATCATTAAGTTACATTTATCCAAGATGGGAACAGTCAACCTCTATTCTCCATTTTGTGGGAGGCTATTACACAGTACAGAGAATCAAGCTACAAGCACAAATATAGAAAATGGCTGATTTGTAATTACACTAGTTTCCTTGTTTTCCATTTATTTGTAAATACATTTTCTATTATTAGCTGGTTTCCATTTTTAGTATAGAGTTGGTTAGGTTGTTACACGAGAGGGATATATACCCACGACATTATGTACAGTGAAATCATTGAGGAATATACAAAACTTTTCCTTCATTCTTCATGCATTGCTCTCTGCTTTTTCTTCTCACCATTTCGAATACTGACACCTTTCCTCCCAGCACATTACCTAACCCATTAATTTGGCAAAAACACACATTGATGGCCAAGCTTATTTTGTCCCAATCTAGCAATCTAGCACTCTTGAGATGGCTTGAGCCATCTTGAACACATCTCCTTGAAACACCTATCGTACGTCTTTTGACGATCCTTAGCATCAACAAGAATCAGAAACACTTCGGCAATATGGATTTCAATTATTAATATAAATTTTCAAAATTTCGTTTAAAAAAAGAGATTAATCTTCATATCCACCTTGCATGGTACAAACCAGCTCAAATAAGAGTACCTGATTATGGTAGCACCTTCCCCCCCTCATGTTTTGTTCTTAATCCAGGAGTCATACCATAGCGGATCCTGCATGGACTAAAAAAACAATTTTTTTTTCATTGTACTTTGGTGGATTGAACTATGATTGTAATTTTGATAGATCAAGTCTCACACATCCGCTATTGATGAAGTTGGTATTTTCACAAGTAATGACTCAAATCTTGTATGAATCACGTTCAATAAATCTTCTAGATGGCCGTCGTAGTAATGCTCTTTGATCATTATCTTGAAATAGCATCGATTTTATAAATTAGACTCAATATATGGCCGTAATGTATAGTGTTTGACTTCTTTGTGTCGAGCATATATGGTTATGTTTGTCTGCAACCCGGTTGATGATCTGATCAGATACAGATCATCTGTTGCATTTTTTTTTTTTTTGTGGGTTTTTAATTAGGCTTGTCCATGATCGCTCTAGGCTTGAGCCCCTGGAAAAATGTTTTGATCAGTCTTTGACACTTGATCTGACCTGACCCTCTAATTAGGGTTTATTATATTTTATATTAAACCCTTGTACAACTATCATATTGTATTTGCTTATCATCTAAAATAAGATCTTTTACAGTTTCGTAGACGTAGACATATTGTTAAACCACGTAAATCTTATATGGTATATGATTGATTTTACTTTTTGCTTTTTTTTTTTTTTTTTCCTTATGGTTCTTAATATATAGATGAATCATGTTCATGAATATCATGTAGATCTTCTAGATTGGTCATAGGAAGGCATTTAACATCTTACAGATTTGATTCACTTATCGGTAATCATGAATACCGAAGAAATAGTCATCTCCATTGATATTATGAGAAGAGTAATTCTACATACAACCGTGAATTGTGTAACCGCCGTGTAATCGTTTTAAAATTGAGTGGAGTTCACTATTAAAAAATTAATTTTTTTCATGTGGATCCCATGTTTTATTCACTTTTTTCAAAGCGATTACGCGGCAGTTACACAATTCACGATTATAAATATATTTTCTCTTATGAGAATAAACATAATCATCTAAGCTTTTTTGGGTGAGTGGGGATTTTAAATCTTTACGCATGCATGCATATATATATATATATATGTATGCACCAAGTATTAGGATTAATACGTACGCACTAGAAGGCGGCGATTGCTGTTCACCATATAGTTAATTAATTAATCTTCAAGCTGTATAAATGGCACTAATTAGACAGCAATTACAATGTACACATGATTTTGGTTTTAAATATTATTATTAATTGTCGAATCATATCATGCACGAGTACTAGCTAGACTGGAACAACTTTGTCGTTCTTTTGAAGGAAAATGACTTTTTGGATGGGGTCTTAACAGATAAGCTTATCATTTCACTGAATCATATATATAGGCAGGTACATTGAGCCTAGCCATGGCAGCCAAAATGCTCCAACTATACAAGACACGACAACCTAAGCTAAATTGTAAGCACGTCATGGGCATGCATGTTTATAGTGTGAAACCAAAAGCTGGGTTAAGGTAAAATACGTAAAGAGTGTTCATTTAGACGGAAACTCATGAAAGGGGGACCCATGTGGCCTAACAACTAATTATTTCTGCACTATAGACCTTGACTTCGCCTAAAAGCATTCTCAATTTAATATTTAGAAAAAAAACTGAATCATCGTATCTATGATCGATAACTTTGTCTCACTTTAGAACTTTTTGATGGATTTGATAGCCCTAGTTTGATGAAATATACAGATTCATGTACCCATTACATCTGCAATAGAGAAAATGCTTAGCCCCTTAACAAGCATATGTTCCACGTCACAAACTTTGCTTCTTGTTCATTCCCTCGATCTCCATCTTTATTTTATTTTTTTGTGTAAATGTTAATTAAGAATATTTATTTTTGGTAATGGGCCATCATGGTGTACGTACGTGTAGATGATGAGTATCAAAACATACGTTTATTTAAGATCTTCTGCCAAACTTTCATGGAAAGGAAAATAAATATTAATTATATATATATATATATATATATATATATATATATGATAAAGAAAAGGAACCGATCGAATTGAGAAAATCAGTAACAATTTATGTCATTAAAGCTACTGTATGCCTGATTTTGAGAGTATTTTCAAAGTACATCGAATTGAGAAAGGGACAATGACAGTTTTTTACACGACCATTAATTCTATAATACCCAACTCACGTGGGGGCATCTCTTTCTCCAATTCAATTTTTGTTAACTGATTAAAGTTCCTGGTTATGACTAACGAAGCATAAGATTCTAAGCACAACTAAGTTTTATGATAATGATTGTAACGTTGTAGAGGGAAGCTACAACCATAGGCGCGTGGTAAATCAGGGCATGCATTGATGGGTGTAAATATACAGGAATTCAGCTTCCTTCAAGAAAAGCAAGTAATTGTATGAAAGATTGGGCATATTATAATACGAATATCGAAAACGATACGTCAAAAGTGGAAGTATACCAGCATAATACTGTATATAAATACGAAAATGATAGATCAAAATGATATAAATACTGTATATATATATATATATATATATATATAGTTTCCTATTAACACTTAAAATCTTCATTTGAAATGGTCCACTCTAACATTACAAATACCATTTCTTTTGAATGGTAATTAAAATGGTACTAAAATACATATAAAAAATCCTAATTTATAAAAGGGTACTAAAATTGTTGGAAAAAAACTAACATGTCAATTGCCATATTTGAAGCATCTGTACGTTCTACGACTTCTGATTCATATAAACATTACAAGATTGGCCAATAACCATGAAAGATCTTCATCTTTATTACATCATCGCCATGTAACCCAACTCTGTATCAAAACATAAGGAGAAAACCTTCCGGCAGGTGACGCTGGCAACCCTAATTTATCGGAGGCCAATCAAAACTTGTCACGTGTACGGTATACGAAAGAACTAAGGAGGCGCATTAGACTGAAACCCCTCCCTCCCTATGAAGCCAAAAAACTCTCCATCCCCTTCTTTGCTCTCTGCTCTCTCACTCTCGATCCCCCTCTCTCTGCTCTCCCTCCCTCTCTGAATCTTCAACTCCTTCTCTCTTACCAAAATATTCCTACACACTTATATTTGTTTTTTTTTTCATTTCCATATCTTGAAAAACATTCGGGAGAAAAATTAAGATTTTTTTTTTCATTTCCCAGGTTTTCTCAGCAACCAAACAGGGCTAAGATTGAACTTAGGGGTCCCCACGCATCAGCAATGAACAGAGGCAAAACTAGATTTTTCTACAAAAAAGCAGAGGCCAACCAGATATTTCTTCCCTTTCATTTCATTTGTTTTTTGTCTCCCACTTGTGATGCGAGAAATCTCTAGTTTTTGCGAGTTTTCTTGAATTTGATGATCTGTGTTTGCTTTGAAGTCCGACAAATTTATATACATTTGGAAGTTGTTTCTTGAAGATTTTGAGGCCGAATCAGTAAAAATCAAAGAGCTCTATGACCTCCTCTCGGTCCATCGATGGCGGCTATGAAGAAAAAATTATTTAGTTTTGCCTCTGCTCATTTGTAAAGAAATGGAGAGGGGAAGAGTCATAACAACACTACGAAGCATTTGCATAAATCAATGTTCGATTGATATTCTGAACCTTTTCGTCTTAGGGTTTTCGTGAGGGAGATCGAAGGAGAGAGAGAGAAAGAGAGATTATGAAGATCGGTTTAGGCCCTTTAGGGTTTTAGTTCCTCTTCAAATGAGAGAGAGAGAGAGAGAGAGAGAGAGACGAAGGAGATCAGGGGTTTTCGGTCTGGTCTGGGGAGAGACGAAGGGGAAGGAATTTTCGTGATCTCCTACTATACGCCCTACTTGGTTTACAAAGAAATACCTATGTGGCAACTTCTAATTGGTTTCCGATAAGTGAGGTTTTTAGGTGGCACCGGTTCGAAGAGGAACTGAAACATAAATATTTTGAGCATGAATAGAGATCAGAGTAAAATGTAAATAGGGTGCTCCTACTATATATATATGCCGTTCATGTTTGATCGATGGGCGTGCTCCCTAGTGCAAATTGTAGTTTGTTTTCTTTTTTCTTTTAAATAATTTTTAAGTATCTTTAAACATTGTTTCTTAAAAAAATATCAATAACTAATAGTCACTTTCTTAACTATTAAATAAAAATAAAAAATAAAATACATGAACGGTCAAATTGATAAGACAAATTTAAGCAATATGGTATCAATTTTCCATGTAAATAATACACAACAAATACAGGGACCAAACCATGGGTCGCCTCTATTACAATTTACAAACAAACAGGTTAATCACAGCGTGTTATAAGAGATTTTTTTAGCTATTTCATATATAGAGCCCTAAACATTTGATTTGGTCTTTATTAAAACAAAAGGTTATATTCTTTGATCCGTTCGAGCGACAGCTTGTAAACATGCGTAATTGGACAAATTATATGAGATGAGATAAGATGAAATAATTTGATTTTGTGTAACCAAACTAGCCCGTATCCACTTTCTTAAGTTTACTTCTCTCCTCCGAACGGTCATCTTATTTTTCTCATCCTAATTTGATCTCTTATTCCTTGAATTGATCCAAACATCTACAAATTCTTTCATTTTTCCCCCCCTCTCTCCCCTCCAATCCAAACATGGGTAAAAAATGTGCTTTAGACTTTCATAAGATCCATGTCCATGAATCAAAAAGGTGAAATCTATTATAAAAAGATGTAATATCAAAATCAACTTCAATATTAATCGCCCTCTGTCACAGTAAGCTAGAAGAGATATAAAAGAGGAAGATACAAAGATGTCTAGGGAACCAGAAGTCAGCCTATTTTTTTTTTTTTAATCCTATCATGTTGCTCTGAACTTTTTCAATTGTTTTCTTGATTCTTATATTTGTCTAATCGTATTAACTCTCTTAACAAAGTCTTTATTATGCGGGGCACCCGGCACGATTAGATTTGGTCTCCCAACAAAGTTAATTTTAATTTTTTAAATATTAATGCTTTTTCATATTCATGATTTGGCATTTGACAGTATATCTTGATTTCATCCCTATCACTTATTTATTATTATTACTTCTCAATATTATTATTATTATTATTATTATTATTATTATTATTTCTCCACTTATATCTCTGAACAACAGAGTACAACTCGTCAAAACTGGAGTTCAAACTTAACTGTAGAGTTTGTGAAAAAAACTAAGAGAAAGTATGAATAATTCTTTGTTTGCCAAAACCTTCTAGAATGTGCGCACCTTCGGGATTTTCTCCCTTTCCAGCGGCTTGATTAATGCCAAATTTGATATGATAATTAATCTTGAAAAAAAATAGGGTCTATTATTAAAAAATTATATGTTTTTTTATGTGAATTTCATGTTTTATTTATTTTTTTTTAAAAGTGATTATACGGTGATTACATAATTTACGATTGTAAATATATTTTCTAATTAAACTTATCCTCGAAGTCCCTTGTCCATGCAATTGATCATCTACAAATTAGTCTTAACTACGATCGAATTACTCTAGCCTTCCTTGTTGTCATGTCACAATAGGTTACTCAAGAAAATCAAGTCTAGTGCCAAACCCCTTTTAACATACATTTGTATCCAGACTTTTGCAGAAGAAAGCGGAAAGCTCTTCTCCAACACATTGCTATAGGATTTTAAATCATTTGAAGCTGCCAATTGGTTAATTTCATTTAAATGGAATCAAGATGAGAGGATTTTGAGAATTTATACAATTGTTTTAGGAACAAAAATTATTTTTCTTAATTAACAGACATATATTCACTCTGATTGAAGTTGAAAACATTTTCAAAAAACAAAAATTTTGATATTTGCGAACATGGGTGTAGTTGTTTATGCTAGCATATGCTAATTGACAAGTTAACAATTACTTAGAAGTTGTGGGTCCGAGGGTTCTGTTTATATACTCATTTTTCCTCCTATCCAGCTCGACTTTGTCAAACCCAAAATTTGATAAGAAAGAGATATGGCCCAAAACACAAGAAGAAGAGATAAATGAATATGAAAAATTCTCCACATCATCTCTATACTCCATATATTATATATAATTTTTTAATTTTTAATTTTTATCTCTTACCAAATGTGTGGTATATAGATGATGAATAGAAAAATTTAATTAGTTTAGAAAGAATAAAACAAACAATTTTTTTTAAAAAATTTAAAAAATTAATAGAAGTGTGTTGTGTGGTGTGTGAGGATGATGAGTAACAAAACCTGATAAATATTTGAAAAAAAACACTAATCAAATTAAGAAGAGTACTGCTATGCTATATTGGCCCATCTGAAATTTAAGTGTCATTTGGTTCATTAAAAATAAAAAATAAAAACACAAAAAAATATATTCAAAGTATAAGGACGTCCGAAAATATAAAAAAATGAAAATTGAAACTCTTAAGTACCCTCTTATACCACTTTTGTATTTGTGTTTTAAATTTCATCTTGATGATCAAATAGCATTATTCAATTAAGAAAATTGATATATACATAAATCCGACAGCAAGCATGGAACAGTGTAATTGTGGTAATGAGAAGGCGCAGCAAGGTGGGTTGAGTATGAAAAATAAGACTAAAGGTAGGTAGAAAGGGCACGGGTGCAAGGGGGAGTGGCCCGTGGGGCATACTAACAGTAACCAAGTGAAACGTGAAAAATCCGTGAACGGACCATGTACCATGAATCTGTAACCATCATACCTTGCCTAACGACTTAGTCAAAATAATTGTGATTGTTTTGGATTTTTTGGACTTTACATTTTTTTTAGAATCGTTTTTAATATATATATCCCTAGTTTTCATGGTGTTAGGAGGATTGAGGACTTAGCTAGGTACGTGATGATCATATATATATCCAAGGACCACCTGCATACGCTATTATCATCAGAAAGCAACCACCCTCTTAATCTGATCGATCACGTGTTACAAAATTAAATGCAGCTAATTAATTTTAGTTAATATTGGAACAGAAATTACCTCGAACTTTCCTTTTCCTACTTGTTCTTATATTGTGTATATATTTTAATCTTTCTGTCTCCGTCGATCCTTTATTTCCATTAAAAAAAGAAAAAGAAAAAGAACTGTTCGTCCATCTTTAAATTTATATTCTTTGAATCATGTAAAGCATGAGAAGGTGGGAATTGTAATACTGGTGTTACTCCTTTCTCTCTTCTGTTCTGTTTTTGTTTTCTTTTGGGTTAGATGGTTGTCAAATTTGAAAATTCCCTTGCGTGGAGACCAAGGAGGCAAGGATGAGACCCCAAAAGGGATGCCTGGAAAAAGGACCAATATTAAATTTCTTCATAATCATCGATTTTTTGTTTTTTGTTTTTTTTGGGTAAAGGGCACTTCGATGTTTTTGTTGTGCCCTAATTACATTATTCGTACTTCTTGGCAATGCAAATGCCTACGAAAAATTAGCTGAAGGAGGAGGAAATATAGCTATCTTGACACGTAGAAGCCTATTCATCATCCAACTTGCTCCCTTATAAATTATCATTTGTTAATTATCTATACGTACATATGAGCCAAAAATTACATATCAATCCCACCAACCCCGGGGGCACTATTCGTAGGACTAATGCCTATATTTCTGGATGTTGAATCTGACATGAAAATAACATGCAACTACAGACACGGGGATTTGTCAAACTTAATAATTCAATTGGTGTGATCATATCTTTGGCCTCGTAGTACTTCCGATCATTCCATAATTAATGATCGATGGTTTATAAATGAGAATTTGTGATGAATTATTTGCGACGCGAATGATTATTTACAACGAAAATATATTCATTTTAACAGAAAGTAATCATTTTAACAAGAAATATCTAATCACAAATAAGTAATTTTTTTGTAATGTTAGGTTATGATTTGAATATGACTTGATAATATCATCCTAAATATGCTACAACTTTAAAAGCCGATCGGTAGATTATATTAATAATTCTTATAATGACATAACATCTTAAAATATGAAAAGAGTGTCGCCTTGTCTATATAGAATCCAAGATACAAGGATAATTTCAATGGAAACTTCGACACATTTTATTGATTCTGACTAACATTTTTATGCAGGACTCAATTCTAATTTAGGAAATATACAAACTTAATGACAGTAATGACAGCAGTTACTAATTACATAATTACAAAGATTATATTACATGATTCTCGAGCAAGCACATATTACAGCAGTTGTGTCCATGATTTTTGGCTTTGAATTAGCTTCTTTGAATTTCTTGATTTGAATCAACTTCCCTTATACGCCCCTGCAAGATTGGACTTCCATCGACATGACCAATCTTGTTTCTTAGAAATTCAGTACGTTGCTTGGACAAGGGCTTGGTCATTAAATCTGCAAGTTGATCTTGAGTACTGTGAACATGATGAACATGGAGTGTTCCTTTTTGAACAAGATCACGTACGAAATGAATATCAATTTGAATATGCTTCATTTTTTAGTGTTGAACTGAATTAAAACTTAGATGAGTGGCACCAAGATTATCACAAAAAATAGAGGGTTTCTCCTTGAGAGAAAATCCAAGTTGATGAAATAAAGCAAGAAGCCACATAGTTTCAGACGCAGCATTGGCAAGAGCTCGATATTCAACCTTCGTAGAGGATCGTGCAACTGCTCTTTATTTTTTGGAACTCTAGGAGATGGGATTGGAGCCTAGAAAGCTTATATAAGCTAATGTAGAGGTCTGATCATCAATGTTGCCAGCCCAGTCAGCATCCCTATATGTTGTTAAACATGAAGCTGCAGATTTTTTGAGTTGAGTACCATGAAAAATGGTCTGCTTAAGATACCAAAGGAGATGCTTGGTTGCTGTCCAATGTGTGACAGTTGGCTTGTGCATGAATTGAGACAACTTGTTGGCCACAAATGAAATGTCGGGACAAGTCAAAGAAAGGTATTGCGGGCTGCCTATTACTCGCCTGTATTCAGTGCTGTCAACAGCAGCTGTCCCATCCACTAAAGAAAGAGACGTGGTAGTGGAAAGAGGTGTGGAAACATACTTGGCACCAATCATGTTTGTAGTCTCCAAAAGATTATGAACATATTTATGCTGTGATAAGAACAACCCTGCACAAGTGGGTATGACTTCTACTCCTAAAAAGAAGTGAAGAGAGCTCATGTCTTTCAAAGAAAATTGTGCACCAAGTTTATGAATAACATAATTCACAAATTGGGAATCACTACCCGTAATAACAAGATCATCAACGTAAACTAGAAAATAACAAGTAATGAGATCATGTCGATAAATGAAGAAAGAAGAATCAGCTTTTGAATTTTGGAAATTGAGTACCAGGAGAGCATTCTTCAAAGCTAAGTACCATGCCCGGGGGGCTTGTTTGAGGCCATAAATGGCTTTTCTCAACCTGCACACATGGTCAGGTTTGGACATGTCTCTAAAACCAGGAGGTTGCATCATATACACAGTTTCAGTCAACTGCCCATACATGAAAGCATTATTAACATCCATTTATCTTAACTCCCATCCATTTATAATAACAATGCTTAAGACAGATCGTATAGTAGCCGGTTTAACGACGGGGCTAAAAGTTTCTTTATAATCAAGCCCAGGATGTTGATTATACCCCTTGGCAACAAGCTTGACTTTGAACCGATCTATAGATCCATATGCTTTCCTTTTAACTCTAAACACCCAATTACAACCCACGGGAGCACAATTTTTTGGTAGAGACACTAGGTCCCAAGTACCATGGCGCATAAGGGCAATAAGCTCACTGGACATGGCTTCACGCCACTAAGGATGTGATACAACTTGGCTCACACACGTAGGTTCAAGAGTGGGTGGAATTGGATGTTTGGTAACGGTGTGAAGTTGTTTGGACTTGAAAATGTTGTTCATTGATCTTGTGACCATTTTATGGGTTCGGGAAGGAAGGGTTTCAGGTTGGTCAGAACTCATGAGATCGGTAACAGGATCAGGAGCAAGTGGCAGTGATGATGGAAGATTTGTGGATATGGGATTTAAATTAGAATTTAACAAAGGTAAATTCGAATTTAAAGCAGAGGAATCTAGGGCAACATTAGAATGAGAAATTGCTTGAACTGGAGGGGTAGAGATGTTACCTGGAGATGATGCAGCGGTGGCAACAACAGTTTCCGAGATCACTGATGGCAACGACGGGCACGGAGAGACACTCGCAGACCCTGGGGTAGAGACGACAGCAGAAGAACCAAATGGGGGATTCTGCGAAAGGAAGAAGGAAGGGGACTTATCCGAAACTGAACTCACAGTTGTTAATGGGCTGAGTTGGGACATTGGGCTTTGGAACTCATCGAATAGAACATGCCATGAGATGTATAGCCTGTTGGTTGTGAGTTCCATGCATTTATATGCATTTTGATTATGAGAATATCCAAGAAATATGCACGGGATGGACTTTGGCTGTAGTTTGTTTGTGTTGTAAGGTTTTGTGAGAGGATAACAAAGACACCCAAATTTTCAGAGTTTGAGATAGTTGGGTTTTTGTCCAAAAAGGGCCTCAAAAGGGGACTTGTTTTGGAAAAGTAGAGTGGGTTGTCGATTTATGAGATATGTGGCGGTGTGAAACGCATGAGACCAATAAGAGAGAGGGAGAGACGCATCATGAAGTAGAGTGAGATCTGTTTCTACAAGATGACGATGACGACGTTCATAAACACCATTTTGTTGAAGAGTGTATGTTGTAGGGGTGTAGTGACTAATGTCATGAAAGGATATAAACTTATAAATTCACCACCATTGTCAGAATACAAACTTTTTTATTTTTGAGTTGAAGCGTGTTTCCACTAAATTATTGAATTGTGGGAAAATGCTAGACACACTTGATTTTGCAGCCATAGGATAGAACCACATGTACTTGGTGTAATGATCAACAAGAATAAGATAATACCGAGAACTATCGAGGCCAGTATTATGAGCGGGACCCCAAACATCTGTGTAAATAATATCAAGAGGGGCATGGCTTTGAAAACTAGTAAAACGAAATGGTTGTTGATGTGCTTTATTAATAGAACAAGAAGTACATGAAGAGAACAATTTATTTGTTGTGAGCGGAAGAGAAAAATAATTGACAAGATTTTGAACGATTTTAAGTGATGGATGTCCAAGACGCTTGTGCCATCCGTCAATCGATGTTCGTTCGTGCACATTAGCAACCATTTTAGGAAATGAAGCCACCGGTTATGTCGGAAACATGTAGACGCCATTTTCACATGCACCTCTTAGTAATATCGCCCCCGTGTTGTGTTCCTTCACAAGAAAATAAGGATCGAGGTCTCGTTAGAGTTTAGGCTCTGATACCATATAGAATCTGAGACACAAGGATAATTTCAATGGAAACTTCAACACACTTTTATTGATTCTGACTAACATTTTTATACATGACTCAATTCTAATTTAGGAAATATACAAACTTAATGACAGTAATGACAGCAGTTACTAATTACATAATTACAAAGATTATATTATATGATTCTCGGGCAAGCACATATTACAGCAGTTGTGTCTATGATTCTTGGCTTTGAATTAGCTTCTTTGAATTTCCTGATTTGTATCAACTTCCCTTATAGTCTATACACCAATGCAAAGGAGTTTTTAGTCTCTTTCCAAGATAAATGATTAGAGAGTTCGTCCAATATCCAAAAATAAGTCCGGTCATGAAACAAATGGAATTACTATTTTTCCACTTGAAGTAAGAGGAAATAAGTAATATAAGCATGGAATATGGAGTAGAATGTAAATTAGTATGAAAATTCTAAGTTCGATATAAGTTTCTTTGTCCATTAATGTCCATACAGAGATACAAATGCATGGTAAAAAGAATTATCCCAAAATGCATGCATGGGATCTTTCCCAGAAGCTACATATATATGAAACTCTTGAATTTCAAAGATGCCTGGCAGATGGACTCGTGGAGAGAAGAATGGTCACTCTCAGACGATAGTATCCATTGTTTTTGGAGGACTTTCAAACTTGAACAAAAATCTCCTAGTTTTGATGACTTTGACACATGCATATTGTATTCTCTTGAAGGGGGGCCTGTATCTGGACCTTTCAAAGCATCAATTTCTAATTCTTATTGAAAGGTAATTGTATTATATATATAAGGATAATGATTTTACATTTATGTCACCATCAATATATAAACAAGTCTCGAAGAAAAGTTTGGGTATTTAATTAAATAAGTCACTGTCATTTGCGTGCTACTACGGAGGAAAGTTTTCGTTGATTTGGCAGCAATGAGTGATTTCACATGAATCCCATTGATCTCCTGCATGCCAAGGATCAGGAGATCAAGAGACGTATATAATATGGACTATGTAACCAAGAAAAATGGTTGAAATGTCACCAATAACCATTTATTTCACAAAAATAAATGAAGTTCAAACGCTGTTATTGAGGAAAACGAGATTCTAGAAGAGTGGCTTTGAAGAATATTTCAGAGGGTGCGTGACTCCCTAATTGTCAGCAGCAAATTAATTTACAAACATGTTTTAACAGGACATGAAGTGAATGATTTACAACCATTTTAAGGTTCGTGTTTACAAATACGTGACACGAATATTATAGATTTGGCATAAATTAGATGAAATATCATCTAGTTTTGTGTGGAAAGGAGCTTCAAGATCAAGGCATCGCAAAATGGACCAACCATTTCCATTTTAAGGCCTAAAATACTGTTTATCGAAATGCCGCAACGGTCATTCAACTACCGATCGAGCTTATTGTCCGCATGATCTGAACGAGAACTCAACATCGCTCACGTGGGTGACACGTACACAAGGGTCCCACACAAGCCATGAACGATAAAAATGAGATCACAGGCTGACCTCACTGCAAATTATGACCCAGCCGCCATGATTCAATTGACCCACGTGCCAATTGGCCCATCTGGTGTGCAAACCAAGCAAATTATAATTAGATAAATATCAAACAAATAACTTATAAAAATACTGAAAAGAAATAAACAATTAAATATAGCCACCACATCCTGCTTGACAACTTTTTCCTCTACTTTTCCTATTTCTTTAACAGTTTTACCTTATTACTTTTTTCTTTTCTTTTTTTACCATTTACTGCCTCAGTCCTTATATATATAAGTGGGTGAGGTTTCGAACTTTTAGGTAACCACAACATGGGCAATTGAACAATAGTGAGACCCATGTACACAAGCACATTCAAAGACGGAAACTCGTTCCAAAGCTCATTCATTCAAATGGACTCAACAATTTTCCACTCCCCAAATTCTGCTCTCTCACCCGAATCTTCCTTCGGGTCACCGGATTCTTTCTCTTGGGATGGCCTGAATTTCGACCATCCCAATTGTTGTCTTCCTTTCAATGAGAATGACTCGGAAGAAATGTTTCTTTTGGGTATGCTTTCTAAGGCTAATTACCAACAAGCATCAGAAACATACTCGAACCAGATTAAAGAAGAAGAGGTTAGTTCTGTAGAAGAAGAAAACCCCAAGAAGGAGAAGTCCTATAGAGGGGTTCGGAGGCGGCCGTGGGGGAAGTTCGCGGCGGAGATAAGGGATTCTACAAGGCATGGCATAAGGGTATGGTTGGGGACATTTGACAGTGCAGAGGCAGCAGCTTTGGCATATGATCAAGCAGCCTTTTCCATGCGGGGTTCCTCGGCTATACTCAATTTTCCAATTGAGAGAGTCCGGGAATCGCTTAGGGAGATGAACTATGGCTCCTCCGAAGATGGGTGTTCCCCTGTGGTGGCTCTTAAGAGAAAGCACTCCATGAGACGGAAAATTATAAGCAAGAAAAGTAAACAGAGAGATGTTAGGATAGAGAATGTGGTGGTGTTCGAGGATTTAGGTGCAGATTACTTGGAAGAACTGTTGAGTTCGTCTGAGATTGGTAGGAGGCCAGGGTGAGTCAATATCAACCACTTCCCTGCCTCATCTTAATTAACCTTTCCTCCTGTAATCTTCCAGCTCGCCTTGTGTTCTTCTTTTAATTTTTATATCTTTTTTTCTTTCTTCTTCCAAGATTTCATTGTAATGGTAGGGATCATGATCATGCTCTGAAGTCATTGAAATCTTTATCCTTTTTTTGCTTTTGTAAAGGTCGAATTGATAAGGAATTTTGTAGTATAAAGCTTGTTGGGCTCAATAATATATGTCTATTAATATCATGAGGTGACTAAAAGTCAACCAATATGGCGGAGTGGAACAAGCGCACCCGTGCAAAGAACGCATAGGAACGAGGTATACGGACGATGATGAGGAAGTGCTCACAAATCACAAGTACTTATCTATTAATCCACTTCACTGCTAAACACATCCTAATCGTTTTTAGCAAGTATGTATGTACGTGGTACTTGGTAGCGCCTCATTTTGCAGAAACTTGTCATGTCCCATGTGTTGAAAATGAGAAGCGCGCGTTCATTATTTGCAATCTCATCAGATGAAAGTGTAGTTTCTCATGCACGCATATATATATATATATATATATATATATATATATATATATAAGAGCTATCCATCCGCATGAAAAAGAACAATAAAATTTCAATCGATGGGGGGGGGGTTGGTTTCCTGCATTCTTTAATTAACTTGATTTGAAAGCGGTGGATTAGGATGTATGCGGTGATGGGTTACTGTTGAAAGTATTAGAAAACAAAGATAAAAATAAATAAATAAATTTGTAAGTAAGATTGGCCGTAATGGAAGAAGACAAAAGCAACTCGGAAGTGGGGCCATACAAAAACTGACTATATTCAGAGAGAGTTCTTCCGTCGCTCTCGGATGCTCCCAAGTACTCTTATATTTCTATCATCTCTGTGCTCTCAACCCTGTTCTCTCTTTAGTCTTTTTCATCATTTCTTTTTTACTTTTTTTGTTTTCAGGGAGTTTGAAGAGAAAATCCATGTAAACATCCAACTCCATTCATTGTGCACGCGGCGCCCTACAAGAAGGTTTTTAGGTCTAGTTCTATACTTCCACTGATCAGGCATACACAATTTTTTAATCTTTTTTATATTAAATCAAACACCTCTAATTCTTGAAAAAAAAATATATATTATATTTCAATTTTTCATCCCATCTTAAAAAATATAACACAACTTTTACAACTTCTAAAATTAAAAAAAAAAAAAATCTATTCAAACAACTTTTCAATTTACTGATTTACTTTCATAAACTCCAATTTAAAACCATTTTCTGATTTATATTTTTCATTTCCTCGAATCGATAATAGTAGCTGAATTAGGGGGTGTTTTTGGGTCCTTTTCCTCCCCACTAATAGTCTAATTCTACATATTAAAGCTTTTTTTTTTATTATTTATTAAAAGTTGGCATAAATGACAATATGACATGATCAATCTCAAACCAAAAGAACATTCTAGCTCCCTGGTATTATGAGATTTGTTGGAATAGTAGTACAAGTACTGCAATATATGACTAAATTATATAATATTTGAAACTAATTGGTCTATAGATTATCTTCACGTGGCGTCTTGTGTTATCAAAACTACTGTAATATCATTATTTATGTCTTCAAATTCTCCTCTTCCTTCTCTTTTTCAAAGATATACAATTAGTTTTGCACTTTCAATATTCAATCCATCGGTAGTTTCCTCGAAACTGCACAATCATTAATTTAGTCTAAATAATTGATAGAAGACTAGCTACATGATAATAATGTCGGTAGGTATAAACGGGCTCGACTCCAAACCTTATATATATATATATATATGTGTGTGTATATTCATGTCTGGGGGCTGAAGATCATGGTTTTGGTTCAATTAAATGCTCCGCTGGGGGCTGAAGATCATGGTTTTGGTTCAATTAAATGCTCCGCTTGTCCTTTTGGTTTCGGATCATTATTATATTTAAGGTTTCGGATCTATGCACACACACACACACAAAATTACATCTCATTTTTCGTTTCTTTATCGCAAAATAAGAAATGCCAAAAAAAAAAAAAAAAAAACCCCACTTTCTCTCGGCCAGTCGTTAATTTGTCCCTTATCATTAATTTTGTAATAGATATATTGAGTGGTGTAGTGCATTTCATGCGAATCTCATTTTTATATAAGTGGTTGCATAAAAATTCTATTTAAAATGTGAGATATTAGTGGATTATGGTAAGATATTATCAATGGATTATTATTGAAGATGACAAATTGTCCATTATGAAAAATACCGATGTTCAAAACTCTCACTTTCCCAGCCCATCAACAAAAGATCACCTCGAAATTAACACAATTACCATATATATATATATATATATATATGGTAATAGATGATAATTTTGTCGCATGCACTTGCTTTTAGAGAGCAACGAAACTGTGGACAGAGACAAAATTTGCGATTTGTTTAATAGAACACTTTTCTTAACAAAAAGAAAAATGATCTCATCCTCCAAATTGTCACGTGAATCTTTTATTGTGCTGAATAAAGTTCAAGGTCAAAATCCTAACAGAAACAAATCCGTTGGAAGGTATTGTTTGGTGTAGATTGATGGAACTTAATAATTATTTAGTACTTAACCAATCATTTTAGCTTTGATAATTGGGTTTCTTTACGAAATAGTTAATTGAACTTGGTCACCCTAATTTGTAAAGAAGGAACGTATTGAAATCTAAACAAATCTCTGATTAGTGGAACCAACTTGAGAGAGGAAGAGAGAGAGAGGGGGTAGGTGGAGACTTAAATGTTTTATAATTTTAATCAATAATAATAAGATCTAGTCATTAGGTTTGAATAGAGTTGGACTAACATTGAATGAATAATTTTTCAAGGGATATGTTTTACTAGAAAGCTCTTGAACTCCAATTTACCAAATTATATAGGAGACATTAGAGCAATGCTATATATGGTGTTCTCTATAGTTGGTATAGTGCATGGTCCCTGTTTCATGTAAATATAAATGCTTTAAAAATTTTTAATTGTCTATCTAAACATGTGTGTTTTGAGTCAAAACGTAATAATACAGTCGAGTTGGAATACTCGATTCATTTAACAATCTGTTTTCTTTCGAAATTTGGACGTTTTAGAAATTTGGAATGAAATTGTCAAGCAAAAGTAAATCCTTTTGGGTCGGGTCAAAAGGCTCAATTTCGGATCAAGTAACCATTGCTACTTTTGACGCGTCCAATATTAATTAATTCATATGATTTTTGAATCATTTTATATCTCCGCTTTAATTTTGTCCTGCCTTTCATATAGCCCTTATTGGAGATGAACATACACCATGGTCCATAGAGATGGCTTCAAAGTTTATCTCGTTGCCTATTATTGAGGAAACAGAATCCTTACACCAGAAGACGCAGCAGCAGTCCTCATACCAAGACGACGCAGCAGCAACCTGCAGCAGCAAAAGCATCACCAGCCTTGACGCGTCCAGAAAAAATTCCTCTGAGCACACTCATAGCATGACACCTGTCAAAATTCCAGAACATTCTTGTATAACTGACTGAGGCTATATGAGCCGTAGGATTAATCTTTGAATTCTGATTTGCTTTCATAAAAATGTGTATATAAATGATGTACAGTGACAGTAAAAGATAGTGGAGAGAAATACATTTCAGAGAAAATTCTCTTGAGCTTTTGTGTCAAGCACAGTACGTGCTCTGCTCTTCTTTCTATTTTCATTATTCTTTTATGGTATCCAGAGCCATTCTGGACTAACATCCCATTCCTTCTTCCTTCTTACTATTTTTTTCTCTCTCTCTTTTCTTCTCATCAACTCCAATGGCTGAATCTAGCTCGTCTGTTACATCCAACCAATCTTCCGTAAACCCCACCATCATCAATACTTCCACTCATTTTATTACTATTAAGTTGACAATTGAAAACTACCTCTTGTGAAAGGCACAAATTGTGCCATTCCTCAAGGGACATCGCCTGTTTGGATATATCGATGGCTCCATTCCAAAGCCTTCCCTCACTCTCAACAATATTCCAAATCCCGCGCACTCCAACTGTGTGCTTCAAGATCAACTCATTATTTCCACCATTAATGCTTCCCTTTCTGAAAATGTTTTAGCTCAAGTCCTCACCTGCACTTCCTCTCGCGACGTATGGGTTACCCTTGAGGCCTTGTTTTCAGCCCAAAGTTCTGCACATATAATGCAGACATAGTTCCAACTTGCAACCATGAAGAAGGGTTCTGACTCTGTTAAAGAGTATTTCCATAAGGCCACGTCTCTCGCCTCTGCCCTTGGAGCTGCTGGGCAGCTGCTCTCCTCCTCGGAGTTCATCATATATCTTCTCGCTGGTCTTGGCAGTGACTACGAATCTATAGTCACATCCATTACTACTAGACCATGGATAGCAATTTACTAGCCAGATATACAATCTTTATAGATAATACCGAAATGCGACCACATAATTAAGCACAGTTCCTAATTATTCAACTTTCACCGACACGTGAGAATCATGGAATCAATGATATATATATATATATATATATATATATATATATATAAATTAAGCCTAGATGCAACACCTTGCATGAGTCCTTGATCTATATATGGATCAGTTGCATTTTAAGAAAAAGAAAAGGGTCAATATTTCGGCTATACTTGCGCAGGAGGCTTTTACCAAAAAGAGCAAAAAACTAACACAAGAAAAAAAGAAAAACACAGTAAAGATTGTTTATAAAAAAATAAATAAAAGAAAATTAAAGAGAGAATCGTTTGAGAAAATAGGAGTTAAAAAGCAAAATAGGATCCTTTAAGAAGTTGAATTTAGGCATAATCTTTTAGATGGAGAACAAATACTGCTTTATTAATTGAACTTCAACTCTTGTCGTCCTTCCTGGCCTCTTCATATTTCTTTATTCGTAGATGTCAATATTTTTTTCCCCTCTTGTCGGATATCAAAAGCTACTTAAATCCTCCTGTACGACTGTTACTCGTTTGGCTATATCTGTATGAGAATCATGTGATTATCCTCGACTGTCTGCAGGCTGCACTAAAGTATCCTTGGAATAGGCCAAGCATATTCTCCCTCTCGCTGCGGAATGGGGACTGCTTATGGGCCCATTGTCACTGTCTAATTTAAATGAGATGAAAATTCGGATCCAGAATGAGATTTTATGCTAAGAATAACATTAATGATAGACGTGAAAGACTGATTTGACACTAATTGGGTTGTAATTTGGAAAAACAGAGTTAGATTTTGGATGTTTGCCCATGATTTTTCTAAAGCCTTTATTTTCTATGCACTTCTCGAGTACCTACTACCCACCCAGACCCAGTACAGTCATGAATTTCCTTTCGCTTTGTAGAAACATAGATTAACGAATGCCATGCATTTCTATTTCAATTTGAAATTTGAGGTTTGAACGAACATAAAGGAGGTCGATTTTTATCGGACAAATACGTGTCGGGACGAAAAGACATGGGGACTAATGTGGGTAAAATTTCCAAGCCGAAGCCGGACAAGCCTCCGACATCTCGTTGTGTCATGTTCCTCCCCGAAGTAGCAGCGCACGGCATTTGTAGGCCCACTTTTGTACCAATAGATCTTGGGCTTTTATAAGTGGTGTTTTTGAAAAGCCTGCAACTTCTGATAAGGCTCCTAGAGAAATTCAATATCTGGCCCAAATATTATGCTACTAGTAAATGATAGCCCAATTGATTTCGAGTAATGATAAGAGGAAATTTTTACACCCAATTATGCCAAAAAAAACTTGCTTATATGACACGTCATATAACAATAAAATAATTTCATTAAAGACCAAAAGATTATTAATTTTTTTATTATATTGCAGTGCCACGTAGGCGGATCGTGTAATAATTATATAAAAGTTTTCTCTTTAATTTTTTAATTAATTTATTAATTTATCAACTGAATTTTACCGTAATAAGATTTTGTACTCTGTTTCCGGTCGGGATAATTGAATCTGCTCTTCATACATCTTGGATGGGGACCTAGCCCAATCAACCGGGCGTAAATAAAAAAGTGTAATGATATTCTTATATCTTTTTTATTGCTATTTTATTGTTTAATTATTATTATTATTATTTTACTATTTAAATTTGGATTAAAAATCTTAAAACACGAAATTCTCATATAATTTAAAAGAAAATATATTCAATCAACTAACATAATTATATAATTTAATTAAAAATAAATTTAATTTATATAAATTGACTTATTTATTTTCTCCTAAATTATACAAAAAATTCATGTTTTGAAAATTTTAATTTAGATTCAAAAAGTAAAAAGAAAAAGAATAATTAAATAATAAAAAAATAGTAAAAAAAGTGCAAGGTATTAAAAAATATATACCAATTTAATAACTGTGGACACGGTAATTAATTTGGAATAGCGAATTCATTTGGGAATTGGGCCCCTGTCTCTCGCTAATGCATCTGCAGTGCTATGGATATCATTCTTTGGAGTCCAAGGCCTTGATTCATGCTTTGTCCCCCTACATCCAAATGGTTCTTCTTTTTCTTATTATTTTCTCTTCATTCACTTGCTAAGCTCTATCATTAGCTTATTAGGGCTGGCGACTCGTATTATGAGGTTAGATTCGAAGCGTATTAAATTAAATTTGGATTGCATTTGAATTAATTTTAAGTCATTTTATTTAATTAAATAGATAAGACTCAACATCTCTAGGTTGTTAATCTCGTTACGAGTCTATATCAAGTTTGTGAGTCGTGAGAAAAATTGTTAACTCTTTATATGTTAGGTTTGGTTGGTATATTAATCAACCTAATCTAACATATATATCTGATTAAACGGATCAAACTCTTTAAGTTTTAGCCTATGATCATGAATTAAGTATTATGTTAATCTCAAATTCGCGCTTGAGTTATGTCAAAATTTGCCGAAGCCTAGTATCAATCTCTTAATTTTGGGCTTCAACTTGATGTAATATTCTTCTTCCCATTCATTGAAAAACCGAAAAGAGGGCAGTTTGATTCCTAATTGCATAACTCCATATATATATCACAGCCCAACAAAACAGTCCCCCTACCCGGGTCCAAAAAAATCGTTACTATATGTTAGTCATTAATATTTCGTGTGAAATATGAAATGTACGTGATACTATTTAGGATAGATCATGACCGAGTCTGCGATGTTTTTGCTCTGAGCGTCGTGCTTGCAAAGTGAGTTCGTGTGAAATGGGAAATGTACGGTGATACCGTCGTGTTTCGTACGTACTTGGGCTAGGCCCTGACAACTCAAGTTTTTAGAGTTGGGACTCGATCAATGCTTCGTGTGTGTTCCCAGCAGTGGTCCGGTGCTGCTATATAGTGTCAATTTGTACATCTTCGGCGATAAACAGTATGTAAATGCAGAAAATAAAGAGATGAACACGTAGATTTTACGTGGTTCGGCACTAGACTTACGTTCACGTGGGTTTAGGGAGGGGATATTCCACTATAATAAGCTTATTTATAGTCGCTCATGGCCTCTTTTCTCTTACTGTACAATAGAAGCTGTAGAGCTATTTACTGATGAATAACTTCTCTCTGGAGCTCTCTGGCTGAAGAAGAAGTCTGAAAAAGTCAAAGACATCTCCAAAAAGAGAGTGAAAAGATTCTCAAAAACCCAAAAGTCCCGAATTCGTAGGTTTCTCTTCCCTTTTATTGCCTGCTCCCACTTGCTTTAAGTCACTTTCCTCTTTTTCTCTCCTAACACCTTACACCTTACTTTATGTCACATCTCATCTTTTTTTCTCTTGACATTACTTTCTCGTACCTCTTAACACTCTCGTACCTTAGAATTTTCTTGTCTCCTCTCATTTTCTCCTCTTTTGTCTTCTATTGAGTCTCTTCTCCATTGGCTGGGCCTAAGGAAATCCATGGACTGAGGAAAAATCCCCTCACATCTCCCCCGGGTGGGCCTAGGGAAATCCATGGATCGGGAAAAACCTCCTCACACATGGGATACTCTTTATGCTTGGCAAAGTATGATCGTGCTTTTATATATAGAAAATGCTAGTTGCCCACTATTAATGTATTTTATTTTTATTTTAAAATGTTAAAAGAAGTGACTAGTAGTAAATTTATGTATATAAAAAAAATATTAAAAAAAAAAGGAATAACTAGTATGTTCAGCCCAACAATAATAAGAGCTGGACGAGTAGCATTGTCCTCTCTCTCTTTCTCTCTCTCTATATATATTGCCGTCTAGTACTCATCTGCATGTCTCTGCGTTGCTCATTGGTAGATGAAAAATGCTGGGATCCTCATGCTGGGCTATCATTGGTTTTTTTTTTTTATTTAATGATTAAGTAAGTATTTTTTAATAATATTGTAAATTTTTATTTTTAAAAATTATTTAAAAGTGTTAAAAAAATATATATATATATAAATATAAGTCAAAAATAAAAACACACAAAATCAACTAGCAGTAGCTGCGAGAGCTACTAGCGGCTGTAGAGCCGCTCTTTGTATATATGCTGTGATTACTGGCCGGGAAACCCAATTATTTGTTAATGGATATTTATTAATTACCTGCGAAACCTCCATTATAATATGTTGTTTAATTGACCGCACGCACACTTGGAGAAGAGCTAGTGCGCGCGGCAGAGACATTTTCCTTCGTTAGTTAACCATTGCTATTAATTAATTAATATCTACGTACAATTAAAAGAGGTGCTTAGTTAAGGATTCAAGTCATGACCACTTAACCAGAAAACTAATGAACGCTACTTGTTGAATGGAACGAACGATCAGTGAAGAGTCACATGATGATATCAACGATCATCATGACTTACCATGAATAAGCAACACTGGCAAAGGAAAAAAAAAAAAAGAAGGTACGTACCACTTGGCATGTATTTGGATCAATGCGTTTGTGTTGATTTCTTCGTGTATTAATCCTAATTTCTGTTTAAAGTTCTTTGGAACTCTATCGCATCAGTACCCGAAACCTCAACTTAGCAAGAACTTTAATTTCTTTGTAATCTACATTTTGAACTTCCTATTGCTTCCTTAGTAGCCATGTCGACTTTAGACCATAACGATTTGGGTGAGCTAGCATATATAACTTCCCATGACGTTCAATGAATGTGGTCTGTAGGCAGCATTTCGACCGGTTGCCTTGGTTTAGTTGAAGATAAATGATAGTTGCAATCATGAGTGTGCAAGCGCCGCGTAATTACTTTGAAAAAAGTGAATAAATATAGGACCCACATGAAAATAATAATAATAATAATAATAATAATAATTTTTTAATAGTGACCTTACTCTTTTCTAAAATGACTGCACGATAATTACACACTTCACAATTATACGTAGCATTACTAATTTCTAAATTTTATAGTACTCTTCACCTTAATTTTACGTTATTGACAACTTTATTAGTGTCATAGTCATGTATGTACACATTAGTTATGCCTCGACGGCCTCGAGTACTGCTCATGACTCAGTAGTACTATAATGAGCTCCAACGTACTTGTAAAATGTAGGAAAACAGAAAAACTATAGAAGGAGAATGCAATCAGTACTTCTCATTATTTGATCAAGTGAATTGACAAATGCTATACAATCAGTTTGTTTATATAGATACAATGACCATTTACAACTTGCCATCTGGACCACTAATACTCATATTTGGATAACTAACTTAACTACCAATTTCATGAACGTAACCCTTTTGTTTTTGTTTGGCTTCTTGAGCTTTTAACTCCAGACCTTTTATATGATTTTGTAAACTCCAACACCCCCCTCAAGATGAGAATGGATATTAATCATTCCCATCTTGCAAATAAGATGATGAAAACTGAGTGAACCGAGGGGTTTGGTTAATATGTCAGCTAATTGATGTTTAGAAGGAATGTGTATGATTTTGATGAGGCCTTCTTGTAATTTTTTCCGAACTAAGTGACAGTCCAGTTGAATATGCTTAGTCCTTTCATGATGCACAGGATTGGAAGCAATTTCAGAGGCGGGTTTGCTATCAGTATATAATAAGGCAGCTTGAGAATGTTGAACATTTAAATCAGCTAGTAGATATATGAGTCATTGGATTTCACATGTAGTTGTTGCTAAAGCCATGTGCTCAGCTTCAGCAGATGATCTACTAACAGTGGGTTGTTTCTTCGATTTCCATGAAATAAGGGAGTCTTCTATAAACACTGTGAACCCAGTTACACTTCTTCTAGTGTCCAAACAGCCACCCCAGTCACTATCTGAGTATGCCTTCAGATGTAGAGATGATTTTGCAGACATGAAAAGCCCCTGTCCCTCTCGGCAGCTTGAAGATGTAATGTACTTGGATTAGCCATAAACTGACTTAATGCTTGAACATAATAGGCTATGTCAAGTCGAGTTATAGTTAAATACAACAATCGACCTACAAGTCTTCGATATGATGCAGGATTACTGAGAGTTGGTGAAGAATCAGTTGTACTTAGTTTTAGATTAGACTCCATAGGAAAGGCTACTGGTTTACAACCAGAGAAACCACTATCTTTGAGAATGTCCAGGGCATATTTTCTTTGAGAAACAGTAATGCCCTTAGCTGATCTAGCTACTTCCAGACCCAAGATATATTTAAGCTCACCAAGATCCTTGATTGTAAAAGAGTCATGTAGAAATTGCTTCACTATATTAATCTGATCAATGCTATCAGATGCAAGGATTACATCATCCACAAAAATGAGTAAAGCTATGAAAGTTGAAGGTGTTTGTTTGATGAATAATGAAGAATCTGATTTACCCTGAGCAAAGCCAAGTTGCAGCAAAGAATGAGATAATTTGGAGAAATATTGTCTTGATGCCTGTTTCAGCCCATAGAGACTCTTTTTAAGCTTGCATACTCGAGGGTCATTGGTTAAGGAATAGCTTGGTGGCAATTGCATGTACACTTCTTCATTAAGATCTCCATGCAAAAAGGCATTATTTACATATAATTGATGTAAATGCCACTGTTTTATGGCAGCAATAGCAAGTAATACTCTCACAATTGTCATCTTGGCAATAAGAGAATAAGTGTCAAAAAAACCCAGCCCCTCTTGTTGAGTGTAGCCCTTTGCTAATAACCTTGCTTTATACCTCTCAACTGTGCCATCAGCCTTAACCTTGACACGATAAACCCATTTACAACCTATTGCAATTTTATTTGGAGGTAAAATAGCAAGATCCCAAGTTTTGTTTAGCTCAAGAGCTTTCATTTCTTCTGCCATGGCAGTTTGCCATTGAGGATGAGAAATAGCTTGTTTGAAGGTTTTAGGTTCAAAGGTTGAAGTAATGGCAGCAGTAAAGGCTTTATATCTAGGGGATAATTGAGAAGTAGAAAGATAAGGAAATATAGAATGAGGCTTACCTGCATTAGAGATTGATTTGCAGTTGGGAGATGATTGAGTAACTGAAGTTGTTTGTGCCGTATGACCATTGTAGAAATTCTGAAAGTATGTAGGAGCATTTCTGATCCTTTGAGACCTTCTAAGAGTTTCAGTTTGAGTGTTTTCAATTTGAGGATTTGATGTAATAGGAGGTGAAGTAGGATTGGGTTTTGAAGATTCAAAAACCTGAGGAAAATTAGGAAAAACAAAGGGTGTATGGACTGTGTTTGGTATTGAAGGAAATATGGATTCATGGAAAACCACATTTCTGGAAACAAATGTCTTGAGAGTGACAACATCCAAAAGTTTATACCATTTGATATTTGGTGGGTAACCTAGAACGATGCACTTTGAAGCTCTTGGTTGAAATTTTCCTCTATGAGCTGTGAGTGTGCTAGCAAAACACAAACATCCAAAAACTTTAAAATAGTTGTAATCTAGATGTTTTTGAAATAGAATGAAGTATGGTGTCTGATTTTTGAAGTTAGAAGCAGGGGTTCGATTGATAAGGTGTGTGGCTGTTAGCACACAATCTGTCCAATAAGAAATAGGCAACTTTGACTAAAACAACAAAGCTCTAGCAACATTAAGCAGATGTTGATGTTTCTTTCAACTTTACCATTCTGTTGGGAGGTTTCAACACAAGATAATTGATGTATTATGCCATATTCATTATAGAAATTAGGCATGTTAAACTCTTGACCATTATCAGTCCTAAGAGTTTGAATGGTTGTGTTGAACTGGGTTTGAATATAAGAAACAAAATTTGTAAGAATGGTGCGAGTTTCTGTTTTGGTTTTCATGAGATAAAGCCAAGTGAATCTTGTGAAGTCATCTACAATTGTTAGGAAGTAATTGAAGCCAGAGTATGAAATAGTTGAGAAGGGACCCCAAATATCACAATGGACTAATTGAAATGGTTTATTTGAATAGCTATTTGATACAGAGAATGGTAGTCTTTTCTGTTTGGCTAAAGGACAGACTTCACAGATATGATTTTGATTTGCTAGTACATTGGAATCTATTTGACTAATGATCTTTACTCTGGTAGATGGAAGATGTCCTAGTCGAAGATGCCAAATATTAGCATGAATGTTACAATTATTTGCTAAGGAAACAGAAGGTGCACAAGTCGAATCTAGTTTACTCCTTTCTTGAGCAGAAGGTTGTTGTAGATGGTATAAGCCAGACTTCAGTTCAGCAAGCCCAATCATCTTCCAGTTGTGTAGGTTCTGCAAAATGCATTTGGATTAAAAGAAAAATAATCCAATAGAATTATCTTTAGTGAGTTTTGAAGCAGATATGAGATTAACATTGAATGAATGAATATAAAGGGCATTATGTAAGGTTATATCAGATAAGAAATTTACATTTTCAATGAAGGCAATCGGAACAGATTGGCCATTTGGTAAATGGACCATAGAAGATTTTCTGGGTAAAGAAATGGTATTGAAAAGATGTGGAGAACAGATCATATGATATGTTGCTCCTGTATCAAGAATCCATGGAGAATTATTTTTGCCAACATAAGCAGTGTGACAAGATATAATACCTGAGGTAGAAGCAATGTTTGCTATGGAATTAGGATTTATGTGTGTATGGGATAAGCTATTTGCAAGGGAAAGTAGGTTTTGAATTTGCTCTTGAGAAAATATATTTGAGATGCTTAAATCTGACTCCAAAGCAAAGCAATATTTGCAGTAGGCAATCTAGTGTTTGTATTTCCATGTTGAGTAGGAAAAACTCTCTTGCCTCGTGGGCCTTTCCATCCAGGTGGGTATCCAATTAATTGGAAGCATTTGTCTGCAAGATGTCCATTGTATCCACAGTGAGAACAAATGGCATCTACTTTTGCTTTTGACTTTGTGAACCGAGTATCATTTGTAGCAACTGGTTTATGTGTTTGTGCAGCAACCATTGCATGAGAGTCAATAGGAATGTCAATAGTATTAGTTAATGATCTTTGGCTTTCTTCTTGCAATAGTAAAGAAAATACTTTGTTCATAGAAGGCAAAGGTGATTGGAGAAGTAATTGACTTCTTATCACAGAATAAGAATCATGCAGGCCAATGAGAAACTTCATCACATAATCGGATTGCTGCCTTTCTGTGAAGTTCTGTAAAAGATTGCAAGAACATTTGTCGAGAATTCCACATCTACAAGTTGGAATTGGTCTGTAACTAATGTATTCATCCCAGAGGGTCTTGAATTCATTAAAATACTCGGTAACAGATCTTGATGTTTGAGAGATAGAACTAAGAGATTTTTCTAGAGTAAAGACTCTTGGACCATCACTTCAAAGATACCTTATCTTGAGTTCTTCCCAAATGTCATATGCACTAGTGAAATATAGTAGACTTCCACGAATCTCTTTGGCTATGGAATTCATGAGCCAAGATAAAACAAGATTGTTGGCTCTCAACCAAGCAGTTTGAATCTGAGAATTTCCAAGATTGGATTGAGGCAGAGTGCCATCTATGAATGCAATCTTGTTTTTTACTGTAAGAGCAATAGAGATAAATCTACGCCATGCAATGTAGTTCTCACCAGTAAAGATCTTAGAAACTAAGAGTGCTCTAGGATTATCCGAAGGGTGTAAGTAATAGTAACTTGAAGAATCATCCGATGGATTTCTTGAAGAATTATCAGAATTTCTTGAAGAATTCGCAGTAGACTCAGAATTAGAATCCGCCATAGAAGCAGGAAAGAAATAGAAGGATTTTTAGAAGAAATGAAGAGAAAAAAAACTTTAAGAGGGCAGCGGAAATTTCATACACGATGATACCATGTAAAATGTAGGAAAATAGAGAAACTATAGAAGGAGAATGCAATCAGTACTTCTCATTATTTGATCAAGTGAATTGACAAATGCTATACAATCAGTTTGTTTATATAGATACAATTACCATTTACAACTTGCCATCTGGACCACTAATACTCATATTTGGATAACTAACTTAACTACCAATTTCATGAACGTAACCCTTTTGTTTCTGTTTGGCTTCTTGAGCTTTTAACTCTAGACCTTCTATATGATTTTGTAAACTCCAACAGTACTTGCCTCAAACTTATATTTAGCTTACTATTGATGTCTAATTAAATTGAGTGTAGCGAGCTCCATTTAATAATATTGGTTCGAAATATGCCCGATATTCATGATGAGTGATCTCTAATCTCCGAAGAATAGCTGCCTGCCCACCTGCCCATGACAATTTATTCAAATTTCTCCAGGACATGATGAGTTATAACGAAGTAGTTGATCTTTAGCTAATTCGTTGCTATAGGAAATAAAGTATTACTGCTTGTTTGTTAAATCATCATACTAATTATAATTTGTTACATCAGATAGGCCAATAAACTCGTCCTCCTCATCTGCTATATATATATATATATATATATATATATATATATATATATATATATGAGCAATGCTAGATACAGTCCCCATTTGGGGACTGCAATGCAAGCCTAGGCAATTTTATCTTTAAATTTTTTTAAAATTACAAAATTATCCCTCTTGAAATGATATTTTTTCTTATTTAATAAGGGGCCTGCACATGGGGACTGCAAATAGAATTTATATATATATATATATATATATATATGATCATTTTACTAAGAATCTCATGGGATTCTTAAGAATTTAGCTTGGCTTGTCAATCCTCTCTCTGCATGCCATCTTGTAATTGAAAATATTAATCAGTAATTCGAACTAGTACTGCTGTCTATAACAATATTAAGCCAATTAAGTAAAAATCTGGCATGGGATCTTACTGGAGAGATAAGAACTCAAATTGTTTAAAGGAACAACTTATAATTGATCATGTTAGCAGTTTTCCCCATTATAGAAATATAAATCACAAGACCGACACAGGGACAGATCAACTACAAATTCTCACTTAATACTAATTAGTTTTCCAGGTTTCTTTTATTTTCTCGGCATTTTGTTTCATACTTGCACCTATATATATATATATATATATATATATATATGTTTGTCATCAATAAATCTCAGAGTCTTACGTTGATTTTTTTATTATTTTTTCACATCTCATAATATCTAAGACTCAATCTCTTTTTACAAATTATTTGATAAATTTACAACTTAATTTTTCTTATTTAGTTACACTTTTCGTTTTAAGTCTTCTACTAGATAGCTTATTTTGCTGGATATTGTTAGTATCATCTACAATTAGGAGTGAAGGCAACAAATCTCATAGTTATTCCTATCTATACTATAGAAGCTTTACTATATTCAATCTTAAATGCAATAAAAATGTTTAATTTTAATTTGTTTCTTTATTAATTCTTATTCTTTGCTAGCTTATGCTTTTATGATGGGGTCATGCTACAGTCCCGCTGAGAGCTCCGTCTAGGCTTAGCATGTACTTTTCTGTGTGTATTTTTTTAATTTATTTTTTAAATAGATTTTTTTACACTTTTAAATATTTTTAAAAAATATCATTAAAAATACTTCCTTAATCACAAAATAGAATAAATAATAATTTTTATTCTACTTCGTGATTAAGTAAGTATTTTTTAATAATATTATAATTTTTATTTTATTTTTTAAAAATATTTAAAAATATTAAAAATATCTATATAAAAAAAAACTAAAAATTACACATAAAAAATCACTAGAGAGCGGGAGCCTCCAGCTGGGCGTCTAGCATTTTTCCTTCATGATGTATTTGTCGAACGAGTAGTTCTACGTCCAGTCCCGAACGGGGGGACTCCTCTACAGTCCTGCTTATGTGTCAATAATAGAGAATTACAATAATACCCTTATCTGAAATCTACACAAAATTTCATCTTCCGACTTCCATGATTCAAAATAGCTGATCTGAAAGGGATGGCACCCACTCATTTCGTTTTGCAATTCTACTCCATCGATGGTGACGCGCGTGATGCCTGTTAAGAGAACCTATACGAGAATACCAGAAGTTTCATTCTTTTTCCTTTTTCATCCATCTTAATTAATGGAGAATCCAGAACCCTCTTTCAGTATCTATATATCCAGTGCTCTCGCTCCTCTCGTGTTCATCGCGAAATTGATCATCCATCGATCGATCGATCAAAGCTCTCTCTTTAATTAATTACTTCTTCCTCAAGATATCTTTACTTACTCTCAAGGTTTCAAGACATGTCGCTCATTCCTAGCATTTTTGGCGGCCGCCGAACTGATGTGTTTGCTCCATTTTCTCTAGATATTTGGGATCCCTTCGATGTTTAGTGAGGTTGTCTCCATGTGATTGGGACTAATGATTTCTCATTTTGAATCAAACCAAAAATTATGTATGTACATAGTTATAAGATATGTACATAGTTAATTGGTAATGGCTGTATGACAGATGTATAATATTTGACTTATTTCAAAATACATGCTAGAATATGGATCACATCCCACTTAATTAATTCTTATCCTTTGCTTATGCTTTTATGATGTATTTGTCTAACAATGTTGACTTTATTATTTGATCGATTTTGAGCGCAAAATATTGATTTTGTTTAGATTCATAAAGTGTTTGATCTCATTTCATCTCATCATTACAACTTTTCTAAATTTTCACATAAAATATAATAAAAAATCAACTTTTTCAAATCTAAAAATAATAATAAAATTAAAAAATAACATTTTAACAATATTTTTTTTAACTTTCATCTTTCACCTCACCTCATCTCACCTCACAATACAAACCAGCCCGTTTTTAAAAGTCTTTGATAATGCACGCTTACTTATTATATAAAGAAAGACAACGAGAACTTAATGTATGTCAGTTGGCCTTCCAACATAAAATTCCTAGTTGCCCCTGCCGACGCATAAGATATTCTGAATTTAATAAATAAAGAAAATTGGTGGACTAGCTTTACGATTCTTGCTGTGCTGCTAGCGACATCGTGCTTGCTGGTTTGACTATTCTCCTCTTCCACACTTTCATCTCTGATGATTAATATATACATTGAGTAGGCCGATGATAATTACCTAATTCATGCCGGCCTCTTTCTCAGTGTAAATTAAGCTGGAACGTACATATTCCAATCATTCAATGGTACCAGATGATCGGATGCATATGGAGAAAGAAAACACTCGCATATATATATATATACCCTTGCGCTAACGAAATTGAAACTGTCACTAGCTTACAGTACCTGTAGAAAGTTTTGGTAAACGACTTGGTTCAAAAATTGCCCAAGACCACTTGAGAGAATTCTATTAAAATAACTATTCTGTACAATAGTAGTGTCTAAAAAATTACAAAAAAATAAATATATACAGAATATACAAAAAATTAGGAAAGCAAATAATTACAATAAACTGAATGGTAAAATGGTGGAATTCTGCACATGTCACGGGAGGATATAAGAAGACCGTCAAATGGCTGCTGATTGTGCGGAACTGCTATCAAAGTATTTACATGCTGATTTACTACTACGGTAACACCTGTATGCATGGCCGCCCGTGTGCTATATTATTTATTTACGGCCTTTGGCCTACTTATATCCTTAATAGCTTGCAAAATACATATGAATAAGCTTCCAGCTTGTAAATAATCATGTAACAACAGTTAGATGATAATTCAACTGCCTGGCTTCTCCTGGCCACGCGGCGTACTGCATACAGAAAAGTTAAGGGGTCATATACTCGAGAGATATTTAATTTTGTTTAAGTCTGAAATTGCTTATCGCCTGAAACTGACTTGGCTTCCATCATCATGTTTCCGGAGAACCAGACAGACTAGCTAGATATCAGCTATCACACGCACAACTGTAAACTACTTTTATCTCCAAAAAAAACCTTTTAGTCATAAGATATATAGGTAGATGTAAGTGCACTCACTGTATTCTCTCGTTATAAATTAACGCGATCTCCTTTTTCTGTCTGCCAACAAATTTTCCATGCGGAGAAACCGCAGTGGAATTTCCTCAGTCCGCAGTTTCAAACAAGCGAGAAAGTACGTACATATCGCCGAGAAGAAGAATAAGAAAAAGGAAAAGGAAAGTACACATCAAAACAAGGAAATCTATAATATCATATAATATATATCAGTACCGCTGGTAGTACAACGGAATGAGAAAGCCTTGAGCTTTTCTCACAATAGATAACAAGTACATGACGGTTTTTCTGGATACATTATTCGAGTTGGCCACTGCACTTATTTCTCGCATTAATATATAATCTTAACTTTGTTGACCTGCTAGTGGCTTGTACGGCGGCTACATTCTACGGGACAGCTTCCACCGGAGGGTGTCCCGGGTAGTGTCCGTAAGGTGGGTATGGCTTGTACGGTTTTGGTTTCCCCACAGTTGGCGGGCGCTTGTATGATGGTGGTTTGGGTTTGTAATACTTGGGAGGTGGCTTCTTATATGGAGGAGGCTTGTACGTTGGAGGCTTGTACTTTGGTGGCTTGTAATACTTGGGAGGGGGCTTCTTATAAGATTTGGGTGGCTTGTACTTGTAGTCGTCTCCAAGAGCTGGAATGGTGAGAACCACCATGCCAAGGAACACCAGTAGCATGTATAGGGGAGACATGGTTTTGATTGTGCAGAGTATCGAAGAGGAGGGCACCTTTTTATGCTGTTTTGATGCATGTAATGGCCCTTACAGGTGTCAAAAGATGGTTCATTCGTTCGTTATCTAGATTGTCCAAGATGTCAGAATATGGTTTACTCGTAGAGCGCTTACGACCAATTCATATAGAGAATTTTAAATATAATAATATTATTTTATTAAATTTAAATCTATCAAATTAAAAGTAAAAGTCTAAATAAAAGTTAAAAATAATATATTATGAAAAATAATATTCATACAGACAGTTTTTATCGAAGATTTTTACCGAATTGTATTTTATTTTATTTTTAAAATTTTTTTTACTTGATGATTAAGAAAGTACTTTTAAATGAATTTTTATTTTTTTGTATTTTTTTAAAATGTTTAAAGTGTTTAAAAAAATATTTGAAAAAAAAAAAAACCAAAAGTTTTTGCCTTTCGGTGAGGAATATTCTATATAAAATTCCATGGGGCTGTAGCAGAGTCCTTTTATTATATAATTGTAAATAAGTTGTTATATAATAGTAAAAGAATTATTCTACTCATAAAATAAGTTGTTATATAAGAATTAAATAAGTTGTTATATAATAGCAGAGTCCTTTTTTGAATTATTCTACTCGTAATTTATATTCCGCTAAGAGAATAAAATTAAAGAAATTATAAAAAGGATACTGTGTGGTGTATGAAATTTAAGAATATAATTATTCATAATAAAATTTTTCTATTCATCATCTCTATATATCACATATGATATTTATTTTTATTTTATTTTTTTAAACTAATTGAATTATTCTATTCATTATTCATATAAAAAAATTAAAAATTAAAAAATTATATGTGATGTATGATATGGAGATGATGAATAAAAAGTTTATAACGAGTCCTGCACCAAAAAAGTGACCTAAATCACTTCATCAAATAGTACATTTCCTTTTTTTTTATATATTTTTTTGATCATCATAAATATTTTTTAAAAAAATAAAAAATTTACAATATTATTAAAAAACTGTTTCGTAAACAAAAAATAAAAATAAAAATCGTTCGAGACACTTTTTGGGACCAAAATTTCTTTAGACTTTTGCTACAATAGTTGGCCAAATATGGAGAATTACAATTGATTTACCAAACATTAAAATACTAATTTCTCACTCTAAACAAACATTAAAATATTAATTTCTCACTCCAAGCAAAAATACTATTTGGTTTGTAATTAAAAAATTTAGATAGAATTTTAAATGAATTTAATCAAATATTTTTGTACTTTTAAAAATATGATTTTTTTAATATTAATTTAATTAGAATATAATTATTATTAACATTTAATTGGTAGAGATACAAAATGTGATAAAAATAAATTAAATAAAAAAATTATTAAAATAATAATATTTTATTATTAAATAAAGAGTGAATGAATAATTCAATATGGGAATTGAATTTAAATAGAATAGATAAATATAAAAAAATGTGATATTAGTTAAATTTTAAAGATAAATTTAATCAAATCAACGAGGATGCTCTTACTCGTAGGGTCTTATTCATTAATTAATGCGATAGGTACTCTTGGTCCCACTGAGTCGTCAAGTTTGAATAATGGTGCTAAAGGCATCAATCATGCATGGGGTTCGAAAATGGAGGTTTTATTGGTTTGCAAACAATTCTAAAGCTTTGTTCACTTTCTAATAATATTTTATTTATTTATTTTTTTTATCTTATCTTATCTATAAAAATAAAGAAAGGCTTAATAAAGGGTATGACTTAAGGTCGAAGAAGGTAGACGGCATTCCGCCCTGGTTCAGAATAGGTAGGTTCTGATTTATGGAAGGGAAAGATTATGAAAAGAAATTTATTTACTTAACTTATATGGACTTTAAATTAAGCTATCAAAATTATACATTCTCATTAATTAATCTTGGACAGTTTTTCTTCGAATCTGAGTTTTGAGTAAAAATTTTGCATATCTTTCCTACGTATGGTTGGAAATTTTAGGTTTCAAACATATATAGGTTTTCACATTAATCTTATAGCCTATTTTATTATAGTGGGTTTTTAATGTATCTTAGACAAATTAATTGGTTTTCTCTAATAACAGTTTTTTTTTTTTTTTATAAGATCTTGATTTTGTGCTGATTTTTAATTGTCACTCCCAAAATTCTTTTTAGGTGAAATATTCTTTTACCACATAAAAACTTATATGATCCTTTTAAAAAAAAAAAAAAAATGAGCCCTATCTCATTAAATATGAGTGAAAAGTGAAAAAGCAAAGGCAGATATTCCTGAATTAAATTGTATTGTTCAATAATATGACCAGCTGGCATATATAATTGGAAAATGATTTATATATAATATTTTATATAATTATGTTTTAAATGAATGATATTTTTATAAAATATTTTATAAAAGTAATATTATTTTATAAAAATATTTTTATTTTATTTTATAATATTATTATATAATATATTGTATAATATGTTGTGTATATAAATGATAGGCGTGGATGCTGCACAAAGGAGTTCAAATATAGACCATCCAATTAGGATATCCCCTTCTCTGAATTATTAGTCCTGGACCGTACGAATGTAGGAGAACGTACAGGGTAAAGAAAAATAAAAAATGTTACCACCGACAGTTGGGTTCCCATTGGGCTGATCATTTTTTTTTTTTTTATTTAATAATTAAGAAAATATTTTTTAATAATATTATAAATATTTAAAAAAAAAAAAAAAAAAACACTTTTTTACCCTACTTGTGATCTCGTGCTACACCTGCTCTTGGTTGAGTTTTTTACCTTAAAAACCAAAACCGCCAGTAAAGGCATTAGTACTTGCATTATTGGAGCTAGATGTAGTCGGATCATCTTATCATCTGTATATGTAATTGAAGTTTAAAGACACGTGAGAAACTTTTTTAAGGGTTGGTTTGGTTAAATTAAGTAAAACTATCTTATCTTATCACATTTTATTTAATTATTATAATTTTTTTAAATTTTTATATAAAATATAATAAATAATTTAATTTTTTCAAATTTTAAAACAAAAATATTATTAAAAAATAATATATAATAATATTTTATTTAATTTTCAACAAAACATCTCATCACATCTTATCTGAATTGCATAATCAAATTTCAAAGTTAACAAAAAGTTTTTAACTTTATAAAAGATTTGAACCTATTGTTTAAAAAATAAAAGAGTAATACGTACTTATTTTCTTATCATCTCATAACGTGGTATTCACGTGATGATTGGAAACTATTTATTATATTTTATTTATGAATCTATTTATATCATGAGATAATGATGAGATGACCATAAAGAAATGATGAATAGATTTTCACGAAATAAAAAAATAAAAGAAGGAGACGAGGATACTTCCTGCGCGCCAAGTGCCAGTGCCACCTGGTGATCACCCTGAACTCGATCGGCCATCTCCCGGCCACCACTACGGGCGTGGGCCCACAAGGTTTAAATGAGTTTTTATTGTACGTTGATTGAAATTATTTAATTTTTTGAAGTGGGAAATAGAAATTATTAGGCCAATTCAAAGACTACTGATCATCTAGATGTCCTCCCCGTACTTAATTGTTTGTCTAGATTAAGTTGTTAACTTGTTGGCTTTAATAACATTGTTCAGTACTCACGTCATGCATGTTTTTTTAATTGCATGCTTTAGTGCGCGCGGTAGCAACTTATTGATCTTCTTGATCTCACTCGTTTGCCCCTTCCCCAAGTTTCTTCTGTTGATCTCTTTGTGTTTTCATTTATATTTTTGCTTACCTTTTTTTCAATTAATGCTTTGCAAGTACCTATCTTGATTCAGCTTTGAACGCGTAAACAACGACAAAGAGGTTAGGTTACGATTTTGGCAACATCATATTGCATTGGGCCGGATAAACTTTCCCACCCTAAATAATTAAGTCTAACAAGTCACCAAAAAAAGCTGCTCACGATCCGTATTAAATATGATTAATTTGATATTGAAAGATATTCTAACTAATTATACGCGATTTACAATAATAATTATTACTTGTCATGAAAACTATATATAAATATTTGTAATGAAAATGTACTCATTAATTCGTTAAAAAATAATTATTTTCATTACAAATAACTCAAACTATATATATATATATAAGCATTTTTATTTTAGTGGAGTTGAACTCAGCCATTTCTCTTATTTAGAGAGACCAGTCCATTTGGTGATCGATGATATACTGTACGTGAAAGTTAATCCTTCATATCTCTATTTCTTTAATAGTTTGCTTGAAAACCATAGACTTGATAGGTTGGATTCCATCCGACGGCTTAACATACACTATAAGAACTAAAACCATGGCTTCTGCCCAGCTCTTTGCACATTGTATTGTGGTTCGCATAGTAACTAATTGCATGAGTTGTACTACACAAAAGTCTCACATTCTGTATACACCATTTAAAAACATGTAATTTTACTTTTTTATTATCATATTTCATATTTCATGAAATATGAAGGTAAAATTATAAAATCACATGTTTTTAAGTGATATGCTGGAGCGTAGGGTTTATGTTTAGAATTTTTGTAACCAATTAGGTTATTCATGACTAAGTTTAAGGGGATGTTTAGGAATAAAATGAGATGAGAAATCTATGAATAGTAGTTAAATGATTTGATTTATTATGTTTTATGGAATTTTGGGAAAAAAAATTGAATAAAAATATTATAAAGTTAAAATATTGTTATATTAATTTAATTTTTTAATATAATTTTTATTTTGGGATTTGATAAAGTTAAATTATTTTTATGTTTTGTTTGAAAAAGTTATAATGATTAGAAAATAATTGATTAGATGAAAAAAAAATTAAAGATTTGAAATTGAAAAGTGTATGTTTTGGCAATGAAAAGAAAGGAGGGTAGGCCGGGAACAAAAGCAAAAGAGTATCACAATGATAATCTCCATCGCACGTTTCTTAGCTGAACATCAAGTTATTTGAATCTTATATGCTTAGCTAGCTGCTTAGCAGACTTTAATTCATCTAAATGTTATAACGTCTTCTTTTAGACTGCTGCGATGTTCTAGTAAATGTCCCTCCATGATGGATTCCAACCTTTGCAAGCCACAATAGGGGTTTGCAGCTTCAAATATACACTTATTTTTTCGTCATAATCATCTTCAGTACTGTCCGAGAATATCTACAAGGTATTCACGCAACCTGGTTCACAGTGATCACTACTTACGACCGACACGAGAGGTTTGATATATTTGGAGCAATGCAATCTTATTACTTTCGTAATAACCTGTCTTCGTTTAAATTAAAGTGATGACCTGTGCAATTTTTTTAGTTTGGCAAATCTAGCTCTTGTTTTTGGCCTTGATTTATCCTGTTGACTTTTGGTGAACAGAATGCATCTATTATTCTATATGTGAAGGCACAAATACGTGAATAAAGGCAAAAGAAAATATAAATATTATGAATTGCTATAAATTAATACTGAAGATGAAACTCACTGCATTAAACTAGAAATTCGGATATGCTCAGCAGTTACAAGTAGAAGCAACACTGTAATTAATGAGCAATGTGAATTGAGCAATCATCCGCTAGCTATAGACGAACAGAACATGACACAAGCTAGGACGCATAATCATGAGTACTGCTACGCTCTTATTTAATAGGTGATGAAGGCTGGAGGGCCAGTTTAGGCATTTGTAGGTGGATTCTAGTACGGTGTTGGAGGAGGCAAAACCTTCCGGGGTGGTTTGTGGGGGTCTTGACCCTTCTCGACTGGAGGGTGTCCTGGATAGTCATGACCATAAGGTGGCAATGGCGGGTGCTTTGGCGGTGCCTCTAAAATGGGAGGAAGAGTGGGTGGCTTGTGCTCGGGGGGTGGCTTCACGACGGGAGGAGGCTTTTCATAAACTGGTGTTGGTGGCTTGTGCTCGGGGGGTGGCTTCACGACAGGAGGAGGCTTTTCATAAACTGGGGTTGGTGGCTTGTGCTCGGGGGGTGGCTTCACGACGGGAGGTGGCTTTTCATAAACTGGGGTTGGTGGCTTGTGCTCGGGGGGTGGCTTCACGACGGGAGGAGGCTTTTCATAAACTGGTGTTGGTGGCTTGTGCTCGGGGGGTGGCTTCACGACGGGAGGAGGCTTTTCATAAACTGGGGTTGGTGGCTTGTGCTCGGGGGGTGGCTTCACGACGGGAGGTGGCTTTTCATAAACTGGGGTTGGTGGCTTGTGCTCGGGGGGTGGCTTCACGACGGGAGGAGGCTTTTCATAAACTGGTGTTGGTGGCTTGTGTTCTGGGGGAGGTTTCACGACGGGAGGAGGCTTTTCATAAACTGGGGTGGGTGGCTTGTGTTCTGGGGGAGGTTTCACGACGGGAGGAGGCTTTTCATAAATTGGAGTTGGTGGTTTGTGTTCTGGGGGTGGCTTCACGATAGGAGGAGGCTTATAAATTGGAATTGGTGGCTTGTGTTCTGAGGGTGGCTTCTCGATTGGAGGAGGTTGAAGAGGAGGAGGCTTCCCATATTGATAATTAGCACTGGAAGGAGTGGTGAGAACCACCACTGCTAGAAACAACACTAGTAAGTGTGTCGTCATAGATGTCTTTGGCATTTAGGTTCTGATGTCTCAAAACTATAGGAACGAATGTCCTTTTTATAATGGATTTGGCACCTCGTCGGCAGTACTATACAGTATCAAGCCCAGCCCTTCATTTCACACGTTAATTGTGACATAAGTAACATTTTGCTATTTTTAGTTGAAAACGGGTCGATTTTGGGGCCCCTTTTCGTATGAAAAGTTGGAAATTAGAGCAAGGTGGTTAAAGTAGAGAGAAAATTATGATGAGACCTAATAATATGACTTCCTTTTTTTTTCTCTGCGCTTAATTTCTACGTAGTAGGACTTTTTCAATGGTACGTAGTAGAAGTTTGTAATTTGATTATAGTTTAATTCCCTATATAACACAGTGTCACTTCAAAATTGCACATAGTTAGGGATAAATACAAAGTCGGTGGTGATTTTAAGGTTATGTTGCTTTTGTTAGGTTTAGAATGTGGACCACTACTTTTTGTCCTATTATGGAGATTTTGTAATCTCTTGCAATAATGGACCACTACATTTGTATTCTGATCTGGCGTTTCTTGATTTCTCATGTTGATAGTGACTTTGATCTGTGCTAGTGATTGATACCCATTTATAGTCATTGTTAGCTAGCGAGTGTGTACACCTAACCAAATTAGCTGAATGTTTGAGCTAGCTAGCTAGGGATGGTGGAACCTTAATTGTGGCCGCGCGCGACTTCTGGACTGATTGCTAGATCATACAGAACCCAAATAAATGAAATAAGATAGAAAATAATTAATGTACTTTTAATATATATTTTTACAATTAGTTTATATAATTTTATTTTGAATCGATGATATAGATAGTACTTATACAATTTAATAAAATATCATAATTACATTGATTAGTTCTAAATGAATTATAAAATAGTCATAAAAGATCAGTGTATTATTGTTAAATAAAATAAGACAAAAAAGTTTTAAAAAAATCAAATAAGGTCTGGTTTGTTTTCAAACTACTTGAACCCGTTGCTATTAGTTGATGAGCCGCCCACGATCAAGACATTTTAAATCAGTGTTCCATTTTTTTCTTCATATAAGTCTAAATCTGCCTAAAACATGTCATTTTCCTTGGGATATTATAAAGTGATTATGTTTATAATTATTTAGATAATTTTACTCGGAAATATGTGCAGTGAAAATCTCCAAATCACAGAAATCGAATTATTCGCTAGTCCGAAGGCTTTGGATTGGGTCTCTAGACTGGCATCCAAACCCAAATCTGATATCTATTGACCGGCCCAACTGCCTGTTCAACCCAATTTGTAACAATTTATTTATAAATTAACTTTTTCTAGAAATGCTTGCATTAAATCTGTTTTCCAAACTGAGAATAAGTTTATTATTCGTTCCCATTTTTTCAAAAAATATAATTCAAAGCTTTTTTGTTTGATTCTCAAGTTTAAATTATTTTTATTAAATTTTGTTTGAGTTTTTTCCTTCTTTTATTGCCAAAACATGTTAGGGGCTTCAGATCATTTGTGCCTAATAAAGTCGAAAAATTAAATCACATTGGCATTTTGCTTTGATGCATACTGTAATCTTACTCTGTTCTAGAACATAGTAACAAAATATTACCGCTGAGGGATTTATGATTCCGTTTGTATTTCTCCTTTCTCCTTTGCAGTCCGATCAGCAAATACATATATATATATATATAGTTCTAAAGTTGAGATAATTTTTTTATAAAAAGGTTGATTTTTTAAGAAGTAACGTGAAAGTTTAAGGATGATTTTCATAATTAATTAATAGCTCATTCATGATTCACCTCATTCAGAAACAAATTCAACTAATTAAAGAGAATATTTATATATATTTTAGTAATTTTACCAAGTGTACAGTATATTGACGGTTAACTTTCTAGATCGATTTCCGCTAGCAGTACTTGTCTATGAATTCTATATTCATATAATGACTTTAAACATAATCGAATGCTTTTCGATATGCCAACATTTAAGAACCGTTACTTTATCGTTAATTCCTCGTCACTGGCATTGGCCTTTGGTGTTCTTTGCAATATTAAATATTTGATAGAAAACGATTGATAGTATTAGCGGGCGAGCAGCCACAATTCATTACAAAGGGAGCACATAACTGCATGTCAGTGCTCATAATTAAATTATAAGGCAAACTACCAAAACCAGAGGATCGAGTATAGTTACGTAGTACACTACAAGCAGTAGTTAATAATATTGTTTTAAAATTTTATAAATAGAAAGAATTAGATTTTATTATTTAATTCATATTTTAATAACTTTCTTTAAATATAATATTTTTAATTTCCTCATACCAGGTATCAATCCTTTATCTTTTTAATTTTTAAATTTAATATTTTTAAATATAGATTTTTAAAGCTGTAGTACACTTTTTTTTTTTTTTTTTTCGGAAGGGATTGTGGTCGAAAAAAGTGTATGCTTAGTCAGAAAAAAAAATTTCCCATTAATTTATGACGTAGGAGACTCGTGACATATAACTGGCGAAAAATTATTTATCCACCAAAACTATAGTTCATGAAAAAAGTCATATTTTTGCCACGACATCAATAGTGGATAACGCATCTTCATTTTGTGGCGAGAAATAATATCATTCTCTACGAAAGAAGTTCGTTATAAACATTCTATGTCCATGAATTTCCTTTGTGGAAAAAGTGGTGTCTTAATGTTTTTACTCACCAATTCATTCATGGCAAAGATTTTCTTGGATGATGAATTGTGGTGGAAATTACAATTTCCAACATACACATTGGTCCGAAAAGAGCATTTTTTATGAACTTGAGTGATTGGAAATAGTGATTGCCCGTGAAGCTTCTTCGTAGCAAAAGAGGTTTTGTCATTACAATTGTCGATGTAAATTACTATTTCTCTCAATTTTGGGGAAAGTCAGTTTCCATCAAAATCGCCTGTCGAAAAAGATAGCTTTCCCATGAACATTAGTCATGGGAAATACTGTTGCACAAAAAACCTGTTTTGTGACCAAATCAACTCTTCTTAAAATGTTTGTTGTCACCAAAATCTGTTAGTAGGAAAAAAATATGTTTCCTACAATTATCTCACAAACAAGCCTGTATTGAACTTTTTTTAACACAACAGACCATCAACAAATAAAACCAACACCATATCAAATTAATCCAACCAAAAATCCAGATATTGCAGTAACATATACCAAATTTTATGCTATAGCAAATATTGCAGTAACATATACCAAGAAAAATTCTGCTATAGCATGGTATATGCCATAGTTGTTGTAGGGTTAGTTCTACTTGATCTACATGATCCTGCCCTTCACAGTATATTTCTTGTCAATTAGGTATGGTTCTCATGGCCGACAAGCCATAAAGCATGGACCAAATTATTCAGAGCAGATCATCATGCTTGTATAAAGTCCTCATGACATGCAGGTAATTAAAGCATGCATGGAATAGTCTTTGAGATTGGTACCTCTACAAACCAACCAACCAAACCACCCACTAGTTTTCTTGATCTGGGAATTGTAGTTAAGTATTTGTAAATGTAAAATAAAGTCCTCATTAATTATCTGCATCATCCATGATCAACATAATAACCACAAGTCTCTCTGGTATAATAGAATAAAGTTATGAAACTATATCTTTTACCTGGCTGTGGACTCATGTAACTTTGGCTCAACCATTACTATATATACACATATCCATATATAATATTAACTTTACTACTGACCATGCTAAATGTATATTCAAGTACAACCTGAATCTTTCATCTCCACATATCTATATATAATATTAACATTAAATTTTGATTTTCACATATCCAACTTGTTAGAAGTGGGTTTAAACTACTTGAGAACCATAGTGTTATATAAGGTTATCAAACACTAACCAAACTGCAAAGCACATTAACACCTTTAGATATGCCAACCAAGGATGTAGTATGATAATTCATCCACTATGTATTTGCATAAATAACTTGAATAATAGCAATTCCAAATTTTATACTTACTGCTATCAATGGAATACAACACGAACTAATGCATATTAGCTGAAGCCTCTTCATCTCCACCAACTACTGTTCTACCTTCAATGAATTTTGAATAAAGTTATGAGAGAGTTGAAACCTGCATAGAATGAAAGATGTTGATATTAGCCTACTTGGTCTGGACGTTTAATAAATACACAAGTCTACAAACCATTAATTAAAGGAAAAAGTATAGACAAATTACCCCTTCATAATAACCATGAAATTCTGCAGATACTCTGGTTTTCTACATCCGAAACACAAGCTTGCACTAACGACGAAAGATCTGGCAGCGGGCATCCTTGTCTCGCTTGAAGGAACTGCTCAAAATGCTCTACTGCGCCATCCTGAATGGCTTCTGGAGATGATAACACTCTACCATCTCTAAGACACATCTCGTGGACAATATTATTTTTCTTGGACTGAACCGCCTTGAAGAATGAAGAGTTAATCTCACCATGATCAATTCAAGACTGCTTGACCTGCTGAGCTACACGGGTCTCCTCCGTCTTCAACCAAGCTGAGAGCTCTACTTTTGAAGTAAGAACATCACACTCAACAGCTTCCGAAAACCCTCCTGGAGCCGTGCTTCCCCTTCCTTCACTTTCTCCTCCAGCCTTTTAATATGCACTCACGTCAAACCAGTAACCTCTTTATTCCAACGTCGAAGTGCAATCTTTAACCGCTTTAATTTATTCGCCAACTTCCAAAGACCCTCACCCATGACCTTTTCCTACCACACCCTTGTTACACAATTTCGAAAATCCTCATGGGACATCCACTTTTGCTGGAACTTGAAAGAACTCGGACCATACCGCGTTGAAGACTCAGACAAACCAAGAACCATCGATGCGTGATCCGAAGTCAAATGCGGTAATCCGCCATGACCAAAGAGACGGGGTGGTAATCCGAGATTGCCTCGTTTGAAATCCCCAAGAACTACCCACGGAAGAGCAAGCAAACTATAGCCTATCAAGTCAGACCATAGAGACCTTCTGTCCAACTACAAACATTTTGCATACACAGCTGAAACCACCAAAGCTAAGGGCAGGATTGGGGGTGGGATGAGACACAAAATTCTCATCTCATCTCATAATTACACATTTTTCAAATTCTCATATAAAATATAATAAACAACTCAACTTTTTCAAATTCTAAAACAATAATAATACTAAAACATAATATTTTAAACACTAAAACAAAACACAAAATTCTCATCTCACCCTCCAAACCTGCCTTAAATGCTTCTCGGAAATCAGCATCGTCACCAGTTGATTAGAAGCTCCAAGAACACTAACCTGAACCTTCGGTTCCCAAAAAATCCCCAACTTACCCTCCTGCGCACCATTCGAAAAACTGGCATCAAAACTTCATCATATTCTACCATATTAACATCTTACTATCCTCCCTAAAATGCTCAGCCACAATGAGAACTTTGGGTTTAAACTTATTCAGGAGAGACCGAAGTCTACTCTTCGAGGTCCCAAGCCCTCGAACATTCTAGAACATAATGTTATCTATCATAAGTCCAGGCGAGAGGGCCTGCTAGGAGCCCGGGTAGAGCTATGTAATATTCTTCCATTTTTCCTGTCCTTACAATTCACAAGTTCCGAATACAAAGAAAATCCCTCTCCTTCCCCAAATGAGGAAGACCCCCTTCGCCATCATTCTCCGATGTCGTTTTCTCCTCACCCTCATCAGAAAAAACAACAACATGCATTCCCTTTTCAAGATCGCCTACCGCTTCAACCATCCCGACCCCTGAAACAACTACTTCCACAAGAACCTGGGCCACCAAAACAGGAGAAACCGACTGTGCCCCACCTTTTTCCAAATCTTCACTTGCTAGAACATCACCTTGAAGCAAGACCACGTGGACCCCACCAATATTCCCATGCACCAGACCACCATCTGTGCATGTAACCACGTGCTCCTCCTCCTAGCTACCATGCTGATCGTGCACGATCCCAAGCCTCGCACTCGAACTTGCACCCATAAAATGCATCCCACCACCCACGACTAGAGCGATCACATTATCTCCCCCAACAGACAGACCCTTATCATTCACTAATTCACCCTCTGCTATACAAACATCTTCAGCTATCTCCCCCTGAGGAGCTTCCTTACTGGACGGAACCTCTTATTTTTTCTGAACCCAAACGTGTCTCGACTTCCCCACATCCTATTTTTTTCCGTACACCTCCAACTGTTGAAGCCCATTCCATCTACATGTTTTATGATTATGCCCTTGAGTCTAGTAGCACCCACAAAAAGCCGGTAAGGTTTCGTACACCACTTCCTGAAAAAAATAACTCTTAGGTTTCCTCGGCATACCAACTCAAAAAGACTTAATCGGCTCCTGAGAAATATTCATCAAAATGCAAACCCTAGCACCATCAGTGTGAGTTGCAAATCTCATAGCATTAGCCCTCCGCAAATATGTTCTAATAGGTGTTGTAATACTTTTAAGAAAAGATTCATGATAGAAATCTAGCTGAAGGCCAGGAAGCACAATCCACATTGGAACCATAGCCGGTTTTGACTCCTCACTAAAATCTGTGGACCAATGAAAAATACAATAAGAAGCTCCTTCAACGTCACAACTCTTCTGAGTCATCTCTTTTAGGAAATCCTCCTCATTAGAAAACCTAACAAAAACGTTACGAGGCTCCTCATCGCAGAAACCACTGGCTGATTCAATAAATTCCAACACCCTTGGATAAAAGCCCTGATCCTATCCAGTGAAGGCCTTTGCCTAAGAAACTTCAAAACCACAACAAATCGAAAGGGCTCTGCCAATCTATCCAATTCCTCCTTAGAGAACTGGACAAATACTTCACCCTTCGGAACATTCGGTAGTCTAAATGGCACAATCACCTCAAGAATGGCTTGAGGGGACTGCGATACCAAATCCGCAAAAGACCGAGGACTTCCTAGCGACGTCAAGGGGCTAGGCATATCCCCAACGTCAGCCATCGAAAATGGCAACTAGGAAACCCTAGCAGAGAGCAACAGAAGACCTTGTTGGCACTTGAAGAATAGTAATACATTACCAACGAGTTAAAGTTAGTAGAATGGTTGTAAAGGAGTAACTACTTAAATCAGCTCAACGTACAAACGTTTTCATTGAGTTGCAACTCCACTAGCTATCCTCAATTTTCTTTTCACTATGAGTTCTAGAAGCAAAAAGCAACCAAAACGATATTATTAATTGGGCGATAGAGAGTTTATGTGTCTTCCTAGATTAGTTTGCACAAACAGCTAGGTCACATGCAAACGGGTTTTGATGACTATCGAGACAAGGCCAAACTAGGCTTACCGTTTGGCATCATCTTTTGTGCCTTCTAATTAATAGTTTTATACTAATCATGGGACTCACTAATGCATGAAACACGTTGGGTTCCAGATTTGTACCCCGAAATGGGCCATCGAGGCACAACCCTTTGTCTCCGATCAATAATCACAGTACTAACTTGCCAGAGGGCAATCAAGAGACTTCCTGCTCATATTCAAATTACATAAATGGTTGGGGACCCAAGATTGGGTTTCTAATGGCAACCTTTTTTTTTTCTTAGTGATTAAATAAGTATTTTTTAATAAAGTCTAAGTATAAAAGGAAAAACAGTCAATAATCCTTCGGAATGTGCACTCATTGGTTTCAAGTTCCTTGATTGTTTCATAGTTATTTGGTGTATATATTTTCGATCGGTCAGTGTAATTGTTCCAATTGTATAGATGCAAAACACCCAATGGTCATATCTTGAACTTAGACGTATACTAGTAGGACTGTTCATTTAGGTTGGGTTTTTTTCTGGCCCAGTTCATAACCGGATTCCAATTATGGGTTCCGGATTGCATCGGGAGACAATGATGAAAGAAGTAACAATGATGATTGGTATGAAATAATATCTAACTCACCCGGTGTCGCTTAGCAATACCAAGCCAAGCAGGGAGAACTTTTGTCATTGTACTTCGCCCCCACCGCATACGTAGTATTAGCCGCTTTAGTCAGGGATGAAGTAAGAGAGTAAAAGTCTGTGTACTACATGAGTAAGGCTTTAAGGGGAGCCAAGAAGAGGTACCCGAAGATAGAACTGATTTCTTTCGCGCTTGTAACATCTGCGCGGTGATTACGCCCTTATTTTCAAGCCCACTCAATAACAATTGTTACCTCGTAGCCCTTGCAAAAGGTGCTGCAAAGGCTCGACACCTCGGGGTGACTGGTTAAATATTCCATTGAGTTGAGCGAGTACGATGTCATCTATGTTCCCAAGACTACTGTCAAAGGATAGCTCTTGGCCAACTTCATAGCAGAATTTACAAAATTTCCCGAAGGAGTATTGAAACCTCCCGATAAGGCACCAACGCGAGTATATGTCAATTGCTCATCTTGTCGAGCTAGAGGCGGAGTAGGCGTCCACATGGTAACGAGCGATGGGGTTGAGTTGAATCTTGCAATACGACTGAATTGAAAAGTAACAAACAACAAAGTGGAATATAAAACGGTGCTCGTGGGGTTGGTCGTAGCTGAAACTTCAGGCAGGGAAGAGGCTGAGATGAGGGTAGATTCCCAAGTGGTAGTTGGACAAATCACAGGGGAATATTCAGGAGAAGGGCAAAGGTTAATAAGGTACCTCCATCAGGTTTAGGAGGGATGTCGTCACCTTCGATACTTTCAAATCGAAAGGATTCCCCGAGGGGACAATTGGAAAGCCGATTGGTTAGCGCGGGTGTTATTCGCCAAATAGGAAGAGATGCTATTGGGGAAGGTTAACCTCTGGGCAATTGATACACCAACTATAGGGGAGAAGACCATGGAAATTGAAGAAGATGTGCCAGGGTGGGCGGATGATGTAATTAGATACTTGAAAACGGGAGATGTCCCTGCCACTCGGGAGGAGGTGAGGAAAATCAGAAGTAGGGCAACTCGATTCACCATGATAGACGGGACACAGTATAGACGAGGTTTTTCGACCCCGCTGTTAAGGTGCATAACGAAAGGGGAAGCTGAGTACGTGATGAGGGAGGTACATGAAGGTGTGTATGGAAACCACTCATGAGGAATAGCGCTAGCGGTGAAAATAATGAGAGCAGGATACTACTAGCCTAACGCCTTAAAAGACGCAAGAAAATTTTTGAAAAAGTGTGTACAGTGTCAGATGCACAGGCCAGTTCCGAATGAGCCTCCTGAGGAGTTGAATTCAATAACTTCCCCTTGGCCATTTGCCCAGTGGGGCATAGATCTTATCGGCCTTATGCCCCAGGGCAAAGAGGGAACCAAGTTCATTATCGTCACCATCGACTACTTCACCAAGTGGGTAGAAGTCGAAGCAATGGTGACAGTGATGGCCCAAAATGTAAGGGAGTTCCTGTGGAAGGCCATCATATGTAGGTTCAGGGTACCACAGAGCATCGTCTCTGACAATGGCAAACAACTTGACTTTGAGCACTATCGTAGGTGGTGTGCAGAACTCAGAATTAAAGTCAAGTACTCATCTCTGGGACACCCACAAGCATATGAGCAAGTTAAAGCAACCAGCAAAACTATCGTGGGGATACTGAAAGAGAAGGTGGGCAAGAAGAAGGGGACATGGGAGGGTGAGCTCCCAGAGATCTTGTGGGCATACAAAACAAAACCAAAAACCTCAACTGGTGAGAGACCCTTTGCCTTGGCGTATGGAAGTGAAGCTATGATACTAGTGGAGGTGGGTTTACCAAGCTGTAGGAGACGAAATTTTGATACCGAGACAAATAATGGAAGGCTGGAAGAAAACCTAGACCTGCTAGAAGAAGTGAGAACAAGTGCCGAAACTAGAGTGGCCACCTATAAAAGGAAGAGGGAGGAATACTTCAACAAGAGAGTAAGGCCAAGGTCTTTCAAGGTAGGCGACCTAGTATTAAAGGAGACCGGGGTGACTACAAAGAAAGAAGGGAAGTTAGGACCATGATGAGAAGGGCCATATGTAGTGATAGCCAGTCATCGCCCGGGAGCTTATCGCCTCAAAGACGCCGCAAAGCATGAGTTGCCCCACCCTTAAAATGACGAGCATTTGAGAAGATTTAATGTTTAAACTTGTTAGTTTTTGCATGGTGGGTTTATTAATTCAATTCAATAAAAATTTGTTTCTTCTCATCACTTTACTCTATTACTTTAGTAGTTGCTTGGTCAACACCTTTTTGCCAATGCTACACGATCGAGGAACTCTCCCGTTACGCCTCTCGCCACTCGGGCTGGCCCGTCTCAACCTAAACCTAGGGCCACGTCTCCTTTTTTCTGGTAGGTGCAAGTGATAAAAGCAATATCATTTCAATAATATCATTACAATCAGTAAAGAAATAGTTCGTCCCTTGGCTAGGTACGAGTTACACAGTTGATGTATCCTCCCGCTACACCATTTTCTCCAAGGTTACACTGTCGAGGAACTCTCCTGTTACACTTTCTTGCCAAGGCTACACGGTCGAGGAACTCTCCTATTACGCCTCTCGCCAGAGTTACACGGTCGAGGCACCCTCCCGCTACACTTCTTTGTCAAGGTTACGCAGTCGATGAACTCTCCCTTTACACCTTATCGCCAAGGCTACATGGTTGAGGAACTCTCCCGTTATGCCTCTCGCCAGAGTTACGCGGTCGAGGCACCCTCCCAATACACTCTTTTCACCAAGGTTATGCGCTTGAGGAACTCTCCTGCTACACCTTATAGCCAAGGCTACACGGTCGATGAACTTTCCCGTTATGGCTCTAGCCAGAGTTACGCAGTCGAGGCACCTTCCTGTTACACTCGTTTCGCCAAAGTTACTCTGTTGAGGAACTCTCCTGATACACCTTCTCGCCAAGGCTACACAATCAATGAACTCTCCTCTCCTGTTACACTCTTCTCGCCAAGGTTACGCGTCGAGGAACTCTCCCACCGTGGCATTCGCCAATTACGACACAAAATCAAAAAAACAGCAAAGGAAGTGAAAATAAAAGCGCAACCAATCAAATGAAAGGAACCAATCACAAAGGAACCAAAAGTATAGTTGATATCAAGATAACAGAACACATTGTTCAAACCTAACAATTGTCCAAAGATAACACTTGTCCAAATAAAACATAACATATGTGTCTAACATATAAAAAATCCAGGCTAACTACAGAAAATCAAATTTTAGAAACGACGAAGAGGAGGAGAGGCATCTAGCATGGTATCTCTCCCAAAGGAATCAAAGATATGATAAGCAACAAGGCTAGCCCATGTCGACTTCCACTGTAGGGTACGAAGGTCTACCTCGGGATGGTTGAGCAAGTGCTCTCGCAGTTGCTTGATCCCGAGTGTGAACCCAAGAACCCAAGCTTGACCTCAAACTACGTGGACAACACTAAGTTGAGGAAGAAGACGACTAATTTTTTCTTGCGAATGGGCTAACTCCATGGTCAGTTCGGTTATTTTCAATTCCGACCCAGACATGTTCTTTTTGAAAGTCTCCAAGACTTGGTTTAGCTGTAGATAATGGCGATCATGCTCTTTGAGCTCCTTCCTCACCGCGACCAAGACTCGCTCGGCCTGGGCTTTCTCACCCTCAGCTATGCTCAATCAGGTGTTAGACTCTCAACGCCCATCCTTTGAGATCACAAGCTGAGCAATGGTGTCCGCCCTTCACCTTCTTCAACTCTTCAATCTCTTTCTCTGACTAAGCTAAGTGACCAAGCTGTCCCGTTTTGTTCTGTTAGTTTCTGCTTAAAGTCTATATCGTGTGATCTCCTCCATAGAGCTCACCACTTCATATTTGAGGGAGTCAACTTGGCCAAGCAAGGAAGCAACCTTGGCGAGAATCCGATGAGTTATGAATGCCAGGGACATGGAAAAGCACACCAGCAGCCTCTTCTGGGACAGAGCTCTCCCGATCAGACATAATTGGGGTTGTCAAAGGATGAGAGGTGACTGAAGGGGGAGTGTTAGTGGTCGCCTGAGTGGATAGTCCTGCTATTTGTTCAGACGGGGTCGTCGTGTCTTCTTTTCGAGCAGGCGATACCCAAGATGGTCCGGTGAGAGGGTCGTGTGTTGGGAAAGTTGGAGAGGGTTCACCACCTCCCGCCTGAGAAGTACTAAAGGGCAAGGAAGATATCGACACCTTACTCCCACTGGCGAAAGACAAATTGGGAAAAATGAAAGGCATCTCTGGAGTGATCCCACCTGAGACCGCTGAGGCAACATGCGACTGTCCCTCAATATCTTCAAGATGAAAGGACTCCCTAAAGCCATCCAAAGAGGGAGGAAAGTCGCTCATGTGAGGCACGTTCAGGAGGTCTGGGTTCAAAACGGCAATGACATCTCCCTCCTCCAAATGAAGTTCATCTTCTAGGGCTGTCGTGTGCTGAGAAGTCTGAGACATGACTTTGGCAGGGGCCGCTGGAGATAAGGCAAATTCAGCTTCTATCACCAACTCCAAATCGGCTTCAGCCTAGGCCATGAGCTCATCAAGAGAGTTGGTCTTAGGTACTTAAGGCAACCTGAGACTTCTCCACCACTTGCCCAGACGACCAACCCCTAGTGGAACTAGACTCATCAGAAGGCTTGGTCGCCAAACAAGACTTCTTCTTTTTCTTGGCCCCTGCTGCCGGGGGTGGCCCTTTCTTTAAACCAGCCGCCGGCAATGGGGCGCCCAGAAACTCGCAGCCAAGTACATGTGCCCTGCTAGGCACTATTAAAAACCTATCTATATTGGAAGGAGTCAAAATGGCATCCAACCAAGTGGAGCTAATGTTTTGTCCTGACCAAGCCTATACCAACCGAATCTGGGCTTCTTCTCGGGGAGAAAGGAGAATCTCAAATTCACGCTTGTCAGGAACCAGAGACCAAGAGGCTCTAATGGGGAACTCCTAATTTGAGATCTCATTCACAGGAAATTCCCAACCTTCACCTTAGACTAAGAAAACTTTCCTCTGCCAATCGTTGGCGTGGGAATACTTTCGCTCCAACTGAACTAGTTTACTACGGGACTTGAAACTACAAAAGTTCCCATCCAAACGTCTAAATCCGTGAAGAGAAAGAAATTCACAAGTTGTGAGATCGAGGTAGTCATCACCCGTAGGTTCCAACACTTGCTGGCAAAGAACGCAACAAGCTATTAAAATCCCCCAAGCGTTAGGTGCCAATTGGGCCAGGGCAAGTCCCAAGACATCTAAGATGTCACGGACAGGTCGCACAAAGGGCAAACGAAACCCCATCACAAACATAGTCGTATACAAAGCAACAGAAACGGTCATACCTCTTATATCAATGGCTTTGAAGTGCTGGTCAGGCAACCCTAGAGTCACCGAGTCTGAGATGTTGAAGTTGTCCCTTGCGGCATCTAGCTCGCGATGAGAAATGGTTGAGGACCACTAGGTACCCTCGAAAATCGAGCGGGAAGCATTGTCCCCTTCTCTGGTAGTGTTCGCAGCGGCCCCTCCAGGATGAATGGAGGAATCGTAAGATCGCGAAGACGCGGCCTCACGAGAGAAACCTTTGGGATTGCTCTTTGTGGAAGCCATGGGTTCTGGAGAAAACTTGGGAGAAAACTTTATGAGAAAGAGTGAGAGAAAATACACGAAGAAGGTAAGGTGCTCGAAAGAGAAAGAGAGGGAATGCCAAAGAGAAGAAAGGGAAAAGAAGGAAGAACAAAAAGATAATAAATAACCGTAACAATTGAAGAGGGGACATGCGAAACGGCATGAAGGCGAAAAGAATCCTAACAAAAGTGTGTGAAATGACAGAAAACCAAAGAAACAAAATGGCATCTAAATGCGCGTAATGAGACTTCGCGAGGTAACTAGAAGGGGCTTAATCAGCCCGCTGGGTATTATTGTTGGCTTGGGCAGTGGCATGGTCTAGTAAGCTAGTGAGTATAGGCCTAACCCTAGGTGAGTCTAATCTGAATAGAGCCAAACCACTAACTTCCCAAGTATCTCGAGATGAAAGGGTGATCGGCTCATTTGGAGATAAGATAAGCCCTAAATCCCTAAGGCTTGAATTTCAAATAGAAGCAGGACAGTTATCGAATATGATCCGATGAAATCACAAAACTGTATATATAGGGGTCAGGTATGATTATGATCTCATCTGGATATTTGGCGGGATAAATCATTTTATTATTGGCTAACCTAGGCATCGGAGGTGTCCCATCGAACCCCCCCAAGCCTCTTCACCCTTTAGTTGCAGGTGATCGCGTGTGTGAAGCTATGAAACATGTCCCCAACCCATAGAAATCGAATAAGTGAATGCCTAAAATATCGTTTAGAGAAAATATTGTCGCCGAAAATTTCTAGTCCGAAGTAATAATGGCTTTGGATTGGGTCTCTAGACTGGCATCCAAACCCAAATCTGATTGTATCAGGTGTTGAAATTGTATTGAGGTTCTCGACTGGCCAAACAAGATGTCCAGCCCAATTTGTAAAAATTTATGAGTTAATAATTATACTTTGCCCCATTGAACTTTCATTCAATTCACAATGTGTCTCCAAAACTAATAATTACATTAAAGCGAACTTGCTTACTTTCAAAACTTATCAATGCCCCCCTTCCGTCTACCAGCAGCGTCAAATGTAACGGAAAGTGCCTCCACGTGCTGCTCACATGCATAACATTCAGTACAAAGATATAATTTTCATCTAATTTATTATCATTGACCATATAAAATATAAAATAATATATGCTATCAATTAATAATAAATCATAAATAATGTGATAATTTATGTCATTATATGTAAATAATTAATACATCATACATGAATAACCATATATAAAATTATTTGATACCTAAGTTGCAAGTAAGTATGAATAATCTATGTACACAATGAAATTATTTGATATTCATTAACCATATATAAAATGTATAATATTATTAATAATTATGCATACTAAATAGTAAAGTCTAAGTTAGTAAGTAATAACTATCAACATTATAAATATAATTATAGTAAAATATTCTTTTAATGAGTTAGTTACATAATCCACATTAATAATTCACTTAATTTTAATTTAGTAATTTAAATAATTTTTTTATTAATTTATTTGAAAAACAAAAGATGAAAAAATAATAAAATAATTAGGCCAAAACGGACCAAACCGACATCGGTCCGAAGAAAATGTTGGATAGTTACTACTTAGAACATTCCCATTGGGTTCCCATCTCTCCCCCATCCCCATAATTTAGGAAAAAAATTAGGGTTTTGGAGAAAAACCCTCTCCATCCTAATCTCCATTTTGCGGTTTGTGTTTACGGTGTATATAGTCGATCCCCATATATGGGGAACTACTGTACACTCATCGCATTAGGTTTCTTCTTCGTCCCGCATCTTCTTCTCTCTCAGTTGGCCCCTCCCTCGCAACACCAACGAACTTAGCCCCTCTCCATCGGCAATTTTTGTAAGGTTGATTTCGGTTTCTTAAAAATCAAAATTGTTTCTCTCTTCCCTTATTTTCTCTCAATTTCTTGTATTTTTCTTGGAATATGTAATGAACCCAATGAATAGAACAGGAATATAAACACTAAAAGAATAATTAAGAACAAAGAAGATGATGATAATGGATACGTTTTGGAGTATTCGAAGTCCTCAATTCCTCCCAAATCAAAATACAAATTGTTTCAAAGATAATTTCCAGATCCCTTCACTGTGCCATTTCTGGCTTACATATGGGCATAGCCCATGTCTAACAGAACCAATAGAAAGGCAACATGTGGACAATAAAAACAAAATGGTAATAACGGATTGCAACATAAAACACTATTATTGATCTAAACGGCTAGCTGTAGACGACAAGTAGTTCAGCTGCACAAGAGTCCTCTAACACAGCTTGCTTTCAGAGTTGTTTAATTGGGATCATAACAAATTGCCCCCTTTAAACAACCTAGTCCTCAAGGTTGCAATATTGATGCAATTCTATAGTATTGGCGAACGAGTGCAGATTGTTGGTGATGATCTTCTTGTCACAAACCCAAGCGTGTTGGAAAAAACAATTCAGGAGAAAGCCTGCAATGCCCTTTAGTTGAAGGTGAATCCCATTGCTTTGGTAACTTGACACAACAAAGAATACAGCAATGGGCTCCACAAGAGCAACAAAACTTTTGTCACCATTGTTGAGTAGGACGAAGATGAACATGGCATTCCACATTTTTAGCCGTGGGCTCCACAAGAGTAACAAAAATTTTGTCTCCATTATTAAGTAGGACGAAGGTGAACATGGCATTCCACATTTTCACAATTTCTTTTTCCCTTCCTCTATCAAAAGGCCACAAGATTAGTTCCCAAAGTTTTAGCAAATTTATCCCGTACCAACAAAAAATACCCCTAAGTGGCAATATATCAAGCAATTGAGGAGCACAGTTCTTATCTCCAACAACTTGCAAAATCATGAGATTTCTAGATTACCCAACACCACATATCCCAAGAAAATTCTCATGGGCTTCAACTACCTCAAAACTTCCTTCTATTATATACTTCACACTTGAATCTTGATGGAGAAATAAAATGGAGACAAGGGAATTGTGCTTACTGCATCTGTTCATTATGGAAATGACCACTAATAAAGATTCTTGTGCGCAAGTGGCTTGCACAATTGGGTCAATTATATGTTTCTGGACACCCTGGATCTTCAAAGATGCCATCTCATTTAGCAAAAAGGACTCTCTTCTAGCCCATACTGAAGATCCAACAACTGCCTCCAATAAGCTGAGTTTTAAATATATAAACATCAGACCCTAATTTTTTTATTTGCCATGATTTATGACCTTTTCCTATTGCCTCAAATTTGTCAGTTTCTTCCAAGATAATGGACGTCCCATATTCACTCAACTTTGCCACCCAACACTCACTTAATAGTATTATTTGTCTTCAATCTGTTGTCCAAGGAACCAGGAACAACCCCATCTTGTAGGAAGTGCATAACCTTGGTTACAGACTCAGATGCTTGTAAAGGGTAATCACAAAAAGGAAAACGGAATATAAGAGAGGAGAGGGCACTTAACTTATTGAGTTGTTCTTTCTGGAAGGTAAAAGAATCAGTGATCCTAGAAAATTGGAAAGTGCTCTCATCAATAGCTCTGTTGTCATGGACCATCAAGGGCTTGTAGTTGGCAGATATAACCAAACATGGGAAATGAGTTTTCTGGGTTGTTGTGGTTGTACTGTGATCTCACATGTTTCACCAAACACCTTATGTGCCACATCCCCTATAGTTAACTTTTTTGCCATCAAAGACGCTGCCCACTTTACCCAAGATTCTTTGATGGTGATGAGGTGCACGTTCCCACCAACGATTATAAATGAGAAGAGAGGGAACAAGGGTTCCAATGTGATATGGTGAAAGTCTCGAGTGTAAAAAAATATATTTTCTTCTTCATCTGTTTCTTCCTTTGCAGCCTCAACTGTTTCATTATCATCTTCAATCTCACTAGCCTTGCCTTCAAGCATGCCTCCACAATTACAGTGAATCTGGAAAGGTAGGTCAATCTCTTTCTTCTTTTTCATGGATTCAAAAGAGGACTTTCCACTGATGATAAGTGCATATTTAGGTTGATAAAAAAACTCCCATCCTACTCACATTGGCTCCAACAAAACTTTGAACAAATCTCTGCCAACCAACAATTTTAACATGTATTCCACCATCATGTTGAGCCAAAACTTCAACCCCATTGAATCCAAGCAATCCATAACGTCGGAGAGCCCATGGCCCCACTCCCCTCTGGTTTGTATCACCAGTACCACTACCCTGTGGTTTAATCAGACCACAAAGAGAGCCCAGAGATTTCTTCACCCTAACCTGGTCCTGCTGATGAATCTTCTCTTCCTCCCCTGCTGCATCTTCTTCAATTATAGATTTTTCTTCAGCCACCACTGCGTTCCCCTTGGAAATTTCGTTGAAATCCTGTGCAATTTCATGAAGATGCTCTGGAATGGTGGTGTGGACGATTTCTTCCACCTCTGTTGGAATATTTTTCTCTTTTGCTATAACTTCTGCGCCGTCCTCCACAGACTTTACTGCCTCTTCTTCTTCATACTCCTGGTCGTCCCACTGCGTGAGAGATTCCCTCATCCTTTTGAAATTTTGTTCCATTTCGTCGAGTATTTCACTCATATGATCTAATTTCTCCAAAATCTTTTCTACCAACAATAATTGTTGTTTATTTAATCGTACTACACTCATGAAGAATCGGTGGCTCTAGATACCAATTTCATGAACCCAATGAATAGAACAGTAATATAAACACAATTCTGTGGAGGATAATGGATACGTTTTGGTGTATTCGAGGTCCCCAATTCCTCCCAAATCAAAATACAAACTGTTTCAAAAAATCATTTCCAGATCCCTTCATTGTGCCATTTCTGGCTTACATATGGGCATAGCCCATGTCTAACAAAACCAATAAAAAGGCAACATGTGGACAATCAAAACAGAATGGTAATAACGGATTGCAACATAAAACACTATTATTGATCTAAACGGCCAGCTGTAGACGACAAGTAGTTTAGCTCCCTTAACCATCTACCTCATTCATCTGCACAAGAGTCCTCTAACAAAGCTTGCTTTCAGAGTTGTTTAATTGATCATAACAGAATATCTCTCTCCTTCTTTGTTTCTCTGTTTCCCTTTCTCTTCCTCCCGACGCCATGATCAAGGTAAGCTTCAATAGAAGGTCTTCAACTCTCTCTGCGTCGGCGATGTCTTCGCTATTTGGTTGCCGAGAAAGCTTGCAATGCTTTCACTGATTTGTATTTTTTTTTTCACTCTCATTTAGTTTTATGATTTTGGGCTTTGTTTGAGGAAACCGCTTCTCATTTTTATTCTTGCATTGCCATTTATTTCTCTGTATTATTTTGGCTCTCTTGAGTGTTTGGCTACCGAAAAAGTGATGATGCATTATCTCTATTTTTTTTCTAATTACTATGTTTCTCTCATTGCGAAACCAACCGTTTGGCTTGATCTAAACATTCATTTAGGTTTGGGATTGTGGATTTTTTAGGATAATATGCGTTGGGTTTTTGGCTATGTTCACTATTTGGCTGCCGAGAAAGTGATATTTGAAAAGAAGATAATAAGACAAAAGAGTCAGTAGTTAAGATTGTAAATTGAAGTGAGAGAAAATAATAATAAAAAAATAATAGAGAAATATTATTTAATAGAATAGAGAAAGGAATGGGGAATGGGATGTAATAGGTTTCTAAAAGATGAATAAAATTTAGAGAAAACTTTTAGGGAATGTGATTTTTAGTTAAATTATGAGAAATTTATGGGTAACCCAACGAGAATGCTCTTACTAACTTAAACTTTACTCTTTAGTATGCATAATTATTAATAATATCATACATTTTATATATGTTTAATGAATATCAAATAATTTTATTGTGTACATAAATTATTCATATTTGCTTGCAACTTAAGTATTAAATAATTTTATATATAGTTATTCATGTATGATGTATTAACTATTTACATATAATGACATAAATTATCACATGATTTATGATTTATTATTAATTGATAACATATATTATTTTATATTTTATATGTCAAAGATAATAAATTAGATGAAAATTACATTCTTGCAGTGAATGTTATGCACGTGAGCAGCACGTGGAGGAACTTTCCATTACATTTGACGTTGTTGATAGACGGAAGGGGGGATAGATAAGTTTTGAAAGTAAGCGGGTCTATTTTAATGTAATTATTAGTTTCGGAGACACATTGTGAATTTAGTGAAAATTCCAGGGGCAAAGTGTAATTAATCCAAAATTTATTTATAAACTAACTTCCTCTAGAAATTTATTATAAAATAAATGCTTGCATTAAATATGTTTTCCAAACTGAGAATAAGTTTATTATTCGTTCCCATTTTTTCGAAAAATATAATTCAAAGCTTACTGTTTCCCAAATTAATTATTTTTATTAAATTTTGTTTGAGTTTTTTCCTTCTTGTATTGCCAAAACATGTTAAGGGCTTCAGATTTGTGTCTAATAAAGTCGAACAATTAAATCACTTTGGCATTTTGCTTTGTTGCATACTGTATTCTTACTCTGTTCTAGAACAGAGTAACAAAATTAAATCACTTAAGGATGATTTTCATAATATTTAATACCTCCATTCATGATTCACCTGATCATTCAGAAACAAATTCATCTTGAAGAGAATATTTATATATATTTTAGTAATTTTACCAAGTGTATACAGTATATTGACGGTTAACTTTCTAGATGGATTTCCGCTAGCAGCACTGTCCGTCTAGAATTCTATATTCATATAATGACTTTAAATTGATTTTCTTCTTTATATATTTTAAAGAAGTTCCTGTTGAGTGTATATTTCGTTCGTACGAGGTATCAAATTTCACGATTGCGTTTCGATATGCCAACATTTAAGAACCGTTACTTTATGATAATTCCTCGTCACTACTGCCACGGCCTTTGGTGTTCTTTGCAATATTAAATATTTGATAGAAAACGATCGATAGTAGTAGCGGGCGAGCAGCGAAAATTCATTACAAAGGGTAGCACAGAACTGCATGTCGGTGCTCATAATTAAACTACAAGACAAAGTACAAAAACCAGACGATCGAGTAAACAGCATGAACATAGTTACGTAGAACACTACTAGTTATAGCAATACTGTTTTAAACGTTCATGGATAGAACAGTGCCCAACGAGAAAGATAACATAAGTTGAAGCTCTTATTTATACGCATGTACACATGCATGGGATCAGTTTGCAGATGGAGGTTTGTGGGGTGGCTTGTGAGAGTGAGTCGGCGGCTTCTTTCCGACGGTTGGAGGCTTCAACTTTCTGGGTGGCTTGTGGGAGTCTTTTGCATCCTCCACCAGATGGTCTTCAGGGTGATGTTCATGAGGTGGTTTGTGTTCTGGAGGTGGCTTCTCTCCCTTTCCCTTACCCTTGGGAGGTTCCTCACCATGGGTTGGTGGCTTGTGCTCTGGGAATGGCTTCTCTCCAATGTCGAGTGGGGTTGGTGGTTTATGTTTTGGAGGTGGCCGCTTCGCTCCCTTGGCCGGAGGCTTGCCAGCCAAACTTGGTGAATTTTGTTCATCAAGGGATTGAGACTCGAGTAGAAGTCGTCCGGGGTGATGATCGTGAGGGGGCTTGTGCTCTGGAGGTGGCTTCTCTCCCTTTCCCTTACCCTTGGGAGGTTCCTCACCATGGGTTGGTGGCTTGTGCTCTGGGAATGGCTTCTCTCCAATGTCGAGTGGGGTTGGTGGTTTATGTTTTGGAGGTGGCCGCTTCGCTCCCTTGGCCAGAGGCTTGCCAGCCAAACTTGGTGAATTTTGTTCATCAAGGGATTGAGACTCGAGTAGAAGTCGTCCGGGGTGATGATCGTGAGGGGGCTTGTGCTCTGGAGGTGGCTTCTCTCCCTTTCCCTTACCCTTGGGAGGTTCCTCACCATGGGTTGGTGGCTTGTGCTCTGGGAATGGCTTTGTATCCTCATTATCAAGAAGGGTTGGTGGCTTGTGTTTTGGTGGTGGTTTCTCTCCCTTGGGAGGTTTGCCTTGCAAAGGTGGCTTGTGAATTGGAGGTTTGTTCTCGTGTTTGGGAGGCTCATGGTGATCAGCTAGTACTGAGGCAGTGCTGAGAAGCACTACTCCAAAGAGCAACACTAGGCAGTATTTGGTAGTCATCTTAATTTGGACTCTCGATGGTTCAAAACAACAAAGTCTCTATGTCTTTTATAATGGATCAGAGCTAGGCTAGTGCGTCAGCTCACATGTCACTCCGCATTTGAATTTCTACGGAATTTCTACGTACACATCAATCCAAAGCCGATACGTTTTCTTCTTTTTACATTCTATTATTGTAGGGTCCATGAATTGGGTCCTGCGGAGTTGAAAAGTTTGACAATGTTTCAAGCTTGTCTCGGTGAAGGGAAGTGGAAATTAAGTAACGTATGAGCTCTTCTAATTGCACGAAACCCATTTAGTGGATCATGTTCAAAACTTGGTTCTTCGATCTACTTACTACGTACCTTGAAGATAGAAGTCTTCAAATCCTTGGAATCCATGTCTCTAATTCTCACCAATAGGAAGGTGATTCGGTGAAAAAAGAAAAAAGAACATTCATATAATCAAATATATAAAATGGATCAAATGGAGATAAACTTGTATCACTGTTAATGGCACATGGAATTGCTGTGCTAGTCCGACATCGTGGGTAGATTCGATAAATATATATCTGCCGGCATGAGAAATGTACAGTAGCATTAGCTAGCTAGATACATTAATAAATAAACCTAGCAAATTAAGCTATCGAGATACCAATATCAGTGGTTCCATTTCCCACTTAGGTTGGTGACTTCCGCTAGCCATGTGACACTAGAATTCCAAAAGTACTGTATTATAATTGAATGGTAGTGGCCCCATGAATTGGGGGCTCAGTAAAGTCTATGTGAATAGCGGAAAGCTTCTGTACCATGCCCAATAAATTAAATTAAATGTTACTAATTATAAAGGAAGCTATATATATATATATATATATATATATATATATTATCGAACTTCCATCATGTGTCACGCGGTACATGATTAAATTATAATATTTTAGCAAGTCATGTCTCACTCATAATTTACTTAGTCGTGTGAACTATATATTGAAGTTTGGGGCGGCATACTGATCATCATGTGGACTCGATAATATTATATAGTAGTATCACTGCCAAAACAATTAGAAGTTGTGGACTATATTAAGAAAAGTGCCGCTGCATTATTAATCTAACCGCACCGACATCATGTACGTACTTTGATCTCTCCTCTCTTGATCTGTCATGTCCGGTTAAGAAAGAAAGAAAATCCTGATAAAATGTATATATGTATTAATGAAAAATAAATTATACTTGCAGAGTCGTGAGTGTGAAAACGTCGTGCAATCGTTTTGAAATAAATAAATAAATATAGAATCCACATGAAAAGAAATTAATTTTTTTAATAGTAAATCCTACACTTTTTTAAAATGAATGCACGACGCTTACGCACTCTAGGACTATATGTAGTCGTCGAGTGCTCAATTAATTTTTAATTAGTCGCTGCTTGATCTGCAATATTATCTGCATGCCTCCAATTAAATAACTATAAAGTAAAACTTCAGATAATAATTAAATAGTAAATATGGAAATAATTAATACGTATGTACCATATATATTTTATATATATATATATATATACACACTTTATAACCTACCCGGACACTTTATTTTGATTGTTTTTATTCCCAAATTATTATGATTGGGTATTACGTTTCTCGTTATATTTGTTTTTGTGGATGAAATGAGATCATGAGTTGAAATAAAAATTAAAAGTTGAATAAAAAATTATTAAAATATATATTTTTTAATATTATTTTTATTTTAAAATTTTAAAAAGTTAAATTATTTATTTTATTTTATATAAAAATTTATAAAAATTATAATGATTAGATAAAATTAATTGAAAATTTTGATGAAAACAAATGAGATCATGAGATAAGTATATATGAGGATGTCGGATGAGTTAAACTAGTAATTAGTGGAACTGTTTTTCAAAGAAAAAAGTGGATTAGCTCAACAAATTACTTTTTCACCGACCGGATTCAAACTCGACCGGCCAGCTTAATTTCTTTTCCAAAAGGCAGGCAGAATATTTTCTCCACGAGCAGAAATTGCTTTTAGCGTAGACTAGCATACATATATATGTATATGTGTGTGTATATATATATATATATATATATATATAACTCTATTATAATAAGTGACTATTTAATATATTGTAAATAATAATTTTTGTTATTTTTTCGTTAACTTTTCTTATTTTTCCGTTAAGTCCGTTAAATCATATTTTATCAATTAAAAATCCCTTAAAACACTTGACTATTTGACGTATAGCTCCCTTTTAGAATTTAATGAAAGATCATGTTTTACCAAAAGGTTCTTTAGAGTCTTGATCATTTGACGTGTAGCTCATTTGTAGAATTTAATAAAAGATCATATTTTACTAAAAGGTCTTTAATAGTCCTGCAGTTAGATAATTTGCTGAAGTTTAGATATTTTTTCAGACAAATAAGTTACTGACTTTTTCACTTTTTTTTTATTTAAACCATTGTATCGCACCCGGATCCATTCTCTAATATATATATATATATATATATATATATATATATATATATATATATGCAGTTTTAGTGTTTCAGATCTCACGAGGGAAGCATATGATAACATATATGTAAATATTGAGAACTATTATCATCATTACGTGATATTTTAATAATTCTCGTCACCGGCATAGATATAATGCTTTTAGTGTTTTTTTTCTGCAACATTAAATATTTGTTAGAAAACGATTAGATATAGATAGACATTACGTACGTACGTAGAATCTGGCAACAACACACTACAATAAGAAGCTAGCGCATAACTGCATGTCAATGCTCGTAATTAGGGCGTACAAATAATATAACGAGAACACAACATGAACATAGATCACTACAAGTAGGTGGAAACTGTTCCATGGATGAACAGTGTCTGACAATAAAGATACGTAAATTGCAGCTCTTATTTTTATGCATGTAAACGTGAGTTCGATTAGTTTGCGGATGGAGGTTTGTGGCCAGGTGGCTTGCGAGAGGGAGTTGGCGGCTTCTTTCCAGCAGTTGGAGGCTTCAACTTTCTGGGTGGCTTGTGGGAGTCTTCTGCATCCTCAACTGAATGGTCTCCAGGGTGATGATCATGAGGTACTGGCTTGTGCCGTGGAGGTGGCTTCTCTCCCTTTCCCTTACTCTTGGGAGGTTCATATCCATGGGTTGGTGGTTTGTGCTCTGGGAATGGCTTCTCTCCCTTGTCGAGTGGGGTTGGTGGTTTGTGTTTTGGAGGTGGCTTTGCTCCCTTTGCCGGAGGCTTGCCAGCTAGACTTGGTGAATTTTGTTCATCTAGGGAGTGGGACTCGAGTAAAAGTCGTCCAGGGTGTTGATCATGTGGTGGTTTGTGCTCTGGAGGTGGCTTCTCTCCCTTTCCCTTACCCTTGGGAGGTTCCTCACCATGGGTTGGTGGCTTGTGCTCCGGGAATGGCTTCTTATCTTCATGATTATCAAGAGTGGTTGGTGGCTTGTGTTTTGGTGGTGGTTTCACTCCCTTGAGAGGTTTGCCTTCCAAAGGTGGCTTGTGAATAGGAGGTTTGTTCTCATGTTTGGGAGGCTCATGGTGATCAGCTAGTACTGAGACAGTGCTGAGAAGCACCGCTCCAAAGAGCAACACTAGGCAGTATTTGGTAGTCATGACGTACGTAATTGGTCGATCGATCCCTTATGGTTTCGAAACAACAAGAATTCTGTGTCTTTTATAATCGATCAGAGCTGTAGCCTCTTACGTCAGCTCACATGTCACTCTGCACTTAGAGTTTCTACTCACTCCAAAGTCGACACGTTTTCTTGTTTGGCACATTATAAATGTAGGGTCCCATTAGGTCTCGTGGAGCTGAGATGTTTGACAATGTACCAAGGTTGCTCTTGGTGAAGGCAATTAACTGAGAATTTACACCTCGAATACTTTATATGCATTTTTAACATGATCATCATCCGTATATATAATATGTAGTTCCCACGTATTAAGACATCACCAACGCAATTAACACATTCCACAACAACAGAGCACTAGGAGGAATGAATGCAGCTGTGTAACAACCCACTACTGTGTCCTAGTCTGGAATACGGCTGTATAACAGAATGGAGGATCACTACTGTGTAATATTCTAGAATTCTGCTGTATAACAGAATGGACAGGTGTCATGTATTGAGTGGAAAGGATATTCTGGGTTGTTACTCATTGCCTCTATAAATAGAGGTCTTTCGTGTACTCACAGATATGTAAGAATGAAAGATTAATTCAAAACAACTCTTATGCGACCTTTCTACAAACATCTGGTGTGCTACTGTTTTCATTATGGTAATCAGAGCCTGAAGGACCAACGTCCCGTCTACAATGTCGACCTCAAAAAAAGTTTCCGCCAACTCTGTAAGTTCGTCTATTATTACTGCAGCCTCACACCTTGTTAATCTCAAACTTACCATAGAAAATTATCCTCTATGGAAAGCTCAAATTGTCCCATTTCTAAGAGGTCACAAACTGTTTGGGCACGTTGATGGTTCTCATCCGATGCCTGAACCTCTTCTTAACAACGAACCCAACCCTGCTCATGATCAATGGCTACTCCAAGATCAACTCATAATCTCAGCCATTAATTCCTCTCTCTCGGAATCTGTCCTTACTCAAGTTCTTGACTGTACCACCTCACAGCAAGTATGGTCGACACTTCAAAATTTGTTCTCCGCACAATCTTCAGCACATCTCATGAACACTCAATTCCAACTAGCTACTCTGAAGAAAGGAGCTGAATCAATTACTGAATATTACAATAAAGTCAAAAATCTCTCCTCTCAACTTGATGCTGCAGGTCACTCCCTCTCAGATTCAGAATTCACTATATTTCTTTTAGCAGGACTAGGGACAGATTATGAGTCATTGGTCACCTCCTTAACCACACGTCTAGATCCACTCACTCCTCACCAACTCTATAGCTATCTCTTAAATCATGAGTCCAGACTCTCTCATCAAACCAACTCTCTTCTCTCAAATACCTCCATTTCAGCTAACAACACTGCCATTCGACCCCCTTTTTCACCTGGACGTGGTCGTCATAATAATTTTCGTGGTGGTCGTAGAGGACGTAGCTTTGGTCGAGGAAACTCCTCTTCACGTGGCTCAGTTTCTTCTTCCAATTTCTTCAATAATCAGTCTGATAACCGTCCCCTATGTCAGGTTTGCCATAAACCAGGGCACACTGCCCTTCTTTGCTATCATCGTTTCAATCATTCTTATCAGGCATCACCACCACCAAATTTGGCTGCTCATTTCACTGCAATCCCTCAATCCACAACAATGAACTCGAGCTGGTTCCCGGATACTGCAGCAACACATCATTTCACTCCAGATTACAACAATCTCAACCTGGACTCTGTTTCTTATCAAGGCTCTGACCAGGTCAGCATCGGAGATGGCTCCTCACTGCCCATCCAAAACATCGGCACTGCTCAACTTCACTCGTCTACTGGCAATTTTCTCTTAACTCAACTTCTTCATGTTCCGTCCATTTCTAAGAATTTATTGTCAGTTCGACAATTTTGTCAAGATAATAACGTTTTCTTTGAATTTCATTGTGATCATTTTGTTGTGAAGGATTCTCGCACCCGGGTAACATTGCTTCAGGGTCCCGTTGAAGAAGGCTTGTACGTTCTACCACTGGATCCTCTTCTTTACCACAAGCTCTACTCACCACAAAAACAACAAATCAGCTCTAGCATCTTCGACTTGGTCACCCTTCCTCCAGGATTACAGCTCTTACTCTAAATCGGTTTCATCTTCCTTCCAACCATGGTCAGCTTCTCTGTTCTGCATGTGCACAAGCCAAGGCCCATGCCTTACCTCATCCCGTGTCTTCTACTCGTGCGTCTAAGCCATTTGAACTTCTTTTTATTGATGTATGGGGCCCCGCTCCAATTTTATCTTCAAAAGGATGTCGATTTTATTTTTCAATAGTTGATGATTATTCCAAATATATTTGGTTCTTTCCAATGCAATCCAAATCCAATGTTTCCACCTTATTTCTTGCATTTTCCAATTATGTGAATAATTATTTCTCCTCCAAAATTATCTCTGTGCAATCAGATTGGGGAGGTGAGTTTCGATCTCTACACAATATTTTTAACAAAATTGGAATTTCTCATCGAGTCACATGCCCTTATTCTCATCAACAAAATGGAAGTGTCGAACGACGACATCGACATATTGTTGAAACTGGACTCTCTCTTTTGGCTCATTCTTCAATGCCTCATAAATATTGGGTTGAGGCTTTTCAAACAGCCACATTTCTAATCAATAGAATGCCCACTCCCATACTTCAACACAACTCTCCTTATGAGGTTTTAATGGGCCATGCACTAGACTACTCCTTTTTAAGAGTTTTTGGTTCCTTGTGTTGGCCCAACTTGAGACCATTTAATAAACATAAAATGGATTACAGGTCCAAGCCATGTGTGTTCATCGGTTACAGTCCTGATCACAAAGGTTACCTGTGTTTACATGTCTCCTCGGGTCGTATCTATATTTCACGTGATGTAACTTTTCATGAAAATGTCTTTCCGTTTGCAACTCAGCCTTCCACTACACATGGGCCTCTCATTTCCTCTTCTGGCCCTTTAGTTACTCACTTTTCGGTTCCTCATAATCCACCCGTATCAGTTGTTTCATCTCCGAGTCCACATATTGATTTCAGCCCATCTCAGCCCAGCCCCAATTATCCTTCCTCATCATCTAGGGCTTCGATTCTCTCTTCCTCACAAACAGATTCCCGATCGTCCTCCATAGATACTGATCAATCTGTCCCTCATCCCTCATCCTTCCCCACTTCATCACCTCTCTCCGATAATTCCTCCTCCCCTTCTACTTCACATCCGATGGTGACAAGAGCCAAGTCTAACATCCATCGCCCTCTGGTTCGTTCCGATGGCACGGTGCCATGGCCTCCACCCAAACCCAGTCTCTCGCTCACCTCTTTTGTGTCATCCAATAATGTTCCGTCTGTTTCCATACCTGAAGAACCCGAATCGTTCACTGAAGCCTCCAAATACCCAGAATGGAGGACAGCCATGCATCTTGAATTTCAAGCCTTAATGAACAACCGAACGTGGGTCCTCGTTCCTTCATCCCCTCACTATAATGTCTTGGCCTCCAAATGGATCCTGAAATCCAAACGCAGAGCTGATGGCTCCCTGGAACGCCGCAAGGCCAGACTTGTGGCCAAGGGGTTTCATCAACAACCTGGCTTGGATTACTCAGAAACATTTTCTTTCCCTTGCCGTTACTTCCAACTGGCCACTTCATCAACTGGACATACAAAATGCCTTCTTGCACGGTGATCTTGAAGAGGCAGTGTTCATGCGTCAACCACCCGGGTTCGTCCATCCAGAACATCCTACTCATGTCTGTAAGTTACTCAAATCCATCTATGGTTTGAAACAGGCCCCTAGGGCCTGGTTTGCTAAACTATCTGATGTTTTAATTTCACTCGGGTTTCATGGCTCTAGATTAGATTCTTCCCTGTTTATCCTGAACACTTCTGCTGGTTCTATTTACCTTCTCATCTATGTTGATGATATCATAGTTACGGGCTCCAGTAGTGCACTTATCTCTGATTTTATTACTTCTCTCAGTTCATATTTCCCAGTCAAGGACTTAGGGTGTTTACATTATTTCCTGGGAATTGAAGTAACCCGTAACTCCTCTGGTCTGTTCTTATCTCAGTCCAAGTACATCTGTGATCTTCTTACTCGTGTTAAAATGCATGCCTCTAAACCAGTCTCCACTCCAATGTCAACTTCTACTAAACTGACTGCGTTAGATGGCTGTACATTTGAAGATGCTCAACTATACAGAAGTGTGGTTGGAAGTCTTCAGTACTTAGCATTCACCCGTCCAGACATTTCATTTGCAGTTAATCGTGTGTGTCAATACATGCACTGTCCACGGCTGCCCCACTGGCAAGCTGTTAAAAGGATTTTACGTTACCTAAATAATACTCAAAATCTTGGTCTGTGCTTCTCTTCATCTTCTTCTCACACACTATCTGCTTTTTCTGATGCTGACTGGGCCGGTTGCCCAGATGACCGCAGATCCACAGGTGGTTTTTGTGTGTATTTTGGTACTCATCTCATTTCCTGGGGTTCAAAAAAAAAGCCAACTATAGCCAGATCTTCCACAGAGGCTGAATACAAGTCAGTAGCAAATACTACGTGTGAAGTTCTTTGGCTTCAATCGTTACTCAGTGAGCTTGGTGTTGTTCTCAAACAGCCCCCTACACTGTGGTGCGATAACTTGGGTGCTACATACTTATCGGCAAATCCAGTCCTTCACTCTCGCACCAAACACGTTGAATTGGATTATCACTTTGTTCGTGATAGAGTAGCAGCAAAAACTCTTCAAGTATCCTTCATTTCCACCAAGGATCAAATTGCGGACATTCTTACGAAGCCACTGTCAACTGCAAGATTTAATCTTCTTCGATCAAGCCTCACTATTCAAACCGTGCCGCTTGACTCGCGGGAGGGTATTAAGACATCACCAACGCAATTAACACATTCCACAACAACAGAGCACTAGGAGGAATGAATGCAGCTGTGTAACAATCCACTACTGTGTCCTAGTCTGGAATACGGCTGTATAACAGAATGGAGGATCACTACTGTGTAATATTCTAGAATTCTGCTGTATAACAGAATGGACAGGTGTCATGTATTGAGTGGAAAGGATATTCTGGGTTGTTACTCATTGCCTCTATAAATAGAGGTCTTTAGTGTATTCACAGATATGTAAGAATGAAAGATTAATTCAAAACAACTGTGACCTTTCTACAAACATCTGGTGTGCTACTGTTTTCATTACCACGGAAGGGAAGAAAAATAAATAAAAGAAATTCCTGTATGGGTGATTAACGAGTACACACTTTGGCGTTACCATAAGAAATATGTACAAAAGAGACTAATGTGCGTACGTAAATTCTCTCTCTCTCTCTCTCTCTCTCTCTCTCTCTCTCTCTCTCTCTCTCTCTCTCTCTCTCTCTCTCTCTCTCTATATATATATATATATATATATATAATTGAATGCTATTTTAACTGAATAGTAATTAAGCCTGTGTGAAAACCTTCACTAGTGGCTCATAAATATGTTAATAAAATCTGATGGGATCAGATATCAATTGCTCCCAACTTCATTTTCAATATCCGTCAGTCTTCCTCCGGCACGTGGGGTTAGTATTGATGTTCGACCTGGACCATATATACCATGATGCAAATCTCCTGTTATATTTTTCCTGACGAGAGACTAGAAGGTAGAGGAATGGGTTTGTCCGTTATTCAATCTATCATATCAGAGTGTACGTAGCAACACTCAACTCGTCATAGTTTCCAACTATATATGGCATAGCATGAGTCCGTCAATTCGTAATTATAATATGGTGCCTGCTTAGAAAAAAGATTAATTAATTAATTATACTCGATAAGATATGAAAATGGTCCTGTGTGAGCTGTTGAAGTCAGAGGCACACTGATAATGTGGGCTTGTTCCTATTACCACTTTGGGCTCAATAGCAGTACTGCATGCGCGCAGCCAAGACATGAAGTTGTACGTGGCCAATAAAAAATGCCATACAGTTCATCTAATTAACGCACTGACATGTACTTTTTGTTTTAATCCCGTTGGTTTCTCTCTATTCTAATGTCAATTTTGTGTGATTTAGGAAGAAAAATAAAATGAAAATGAAAAATATGTCTGATCTGTTCGCTAGATCAGTCCATGAATGGCCACCAAAAAAGAAGGCAATCAACATGATATGCCCCCCGTATTGGAGAGTTTAGCAAAAATGCCTTGTTGCATTGCTGATAATTGCGATAATCATAATATATATCTAGGATAACCGGTATATAGGCCTATGCAGATAAAGTAACGAAAATACCAACGAGTTAAAGTTGGTAGAACGGTTGAAAAGGAGAAAGTACTGAAATCAGCTCAACGTACAAACTTTTTCATTGAGTTGCAACTCCACTAGCTGCATGTCCTCAATTTTCTTTTCACTGCGAGTTCAAGAAGCAAAAATCAACCAAAACGATGATATGAATTGGGCGATAGAGAGTTTATGTAGCTTCCTAGATTAGTTTGCACAGACTGCTAGGTCACATGCAAACGGGTTTTGATGACTATCGAGACAAGGCCAAGCTAGGCTTACCGTTTGGCATCATCTTTTGGGCCCTCTAATTAATAGTTTAATTTTATACTAATCGTGGGACTCACCAACGCGTGACGCGTTGGGTTCCAGATTTGTACCTGAAAATGGGCCATCGAGGGACAGCCCTCTGTCTCCGATCAATACTCGCAGTCGCAGTACTAACTTGCCCGAGAGACTTACTGCTCATATTCATAATAGAAAAAATATAGATAAAAATTACTATTGAGAGTATTTATTTTACACACATTATGTGACATCATCTAGACCACACATCTCCCCAAGTGAGTGTTGGGAACAATCAACTAGAGGCGGTCACGCAGTGAGTGCAAAGTGTACACTGCTATAATGGCTTCTCTCTAGCATTATTATGTTGTTATTATTATTATTATTATTATTATTATTATTATTATTATTATTAGTTATTTAGTAATTAAGTAAATATTATTTTAATTAAGTCTGAGTATACAAGGAAAAACTGTCAATAATCCTTCGGAGTGTGCACTCATTGGTTTCAAGTTTCTTGATTGTTTCATAGTTATTTGGTGTATATATTTTCGGTCGGTCGGTGTAATTTTTCTAATTGTATAGAATATAGATGCAAAACATCCAATAGTCATATCTTGAACTTAGACGTATACTAGTAGGACTATTCATTTAGATCGGGTTCTTTTTCCTATGCAGTCCATAACTAGGTTCCAGTTACGAGTTTCGGATTGTAGGGGTGTCACCCACCCCCTACGAGACAGGGGAGAGGACTTCCACCCCGCCCCCAGAGTGTGGGGTGGGGGTGGGGAGGTCATTCTGTCTGCTCCCCCGCCCCCTATTGGGCCTAAAATGGCCCAAGAACTTTTTATTTTAGGCCTAAAAATAGCTTCTGGGCTATTTTGGGCCCCATAAAATTAAAAAAAAAAAGTTACTTGAATAAAAATAATATATACATGATACAAATTTACTAATTTAGAGTAAATGAAGTACTATTATAGACTACTAGTCTACTACCTAATAAACTAATAATAATAACTAAGCTATTACAAAGTTGAAAGGCTAAACAATTACAAAATTACAAACATAAAAGTGTCCAAAGGACTTTGTATCAACATTACAAATCATTGAATATATAATACGTACAAATGATTCAAATTTCAATATTCTAAAGATGAAGCTCCTTGAGTTTTTTATTGTGACATTTGGGGTGGTCCGAGCAGGTAATCTTTTTATTAACTCATTGAGATTTGAGGCTTGAGCACATATTCATATTGCAGCGGAGGTAGACGTCGTCTGAGTCATCTCATGCGTTGCTACAACAATTAATACTAAAATTAATACTGATGAAATTGAAATGAATATAAATAAATTAAAATAATAAACTAAAAACAACAATTACCAGGTGGTCTAGATCCAAACTAATGACCACCCTCCTCCTCGTCGGTCTTCTTAAAATCTAAAACATCCGGAACATGAATATCATTTCTCATCGTCCAACTATGTATGCATATCAATGCCTCCACAGTTGTAGAAGACAATGAATTACGAAAAGGATCCAATATGCGCCCTCCGGTACTAAAGGCTGACTCTGAGGCAACGATGCTAATAGAGATGACCAAAATACAGCGAGCCATCTCAGAAATGATGGGATATTTCTTTATTGCCGCATTCCACCATCCTAATATATCGAAATCATCATCATCTTGAATAAGATCCCTTGGCAAATAGTTGTCTAACTTCAAAACCACCTCTGTAGATTGATGAATTAGTGTGAGATTCTGTACGAGGGTCTTAGTTCACGCCAATCGCTTCTTTGTTGGCTCGGTGTCTGGATGAAACTTTGGGGTAGGTGTAGGTGTAGTAGATGCAGTACTACCCTTAATTGCATTAAACTCATCATACAATTTAGTCAGGGTATCTCGGGCCATATCATCAATAAGATCAGCCCATGCCTGATCGTACGCAAGTCCCAAACCATTTAACATGCTTGAAATTTTCAGACGGGGATAAAGAATAACAACCACATATAACAAAATATTTAGTCTACTCAAATCTCCCCAATACTTGTCATATTTGACCCTCATGGTCAATGTCATCCCCCTCATCCTTAGATTGGAACCCCTATTCTTTCACTCTACATATTTGTTGACAAAATTTATAGGATGTAGGGTACAAAAAACTAGAGAAATTCAATGTGACATTGTAAAAAAGCTCGAGAAAATCAACAAAAGTAGAAACTACCTCCTAATCATCATCATTAGGCTTTCCTAATCTCCGTGCTCATCAAAGTATTTGACATATTGAATGTCTTCATCACCCAATAATTGAAAGGCTGCCTTATATTCTTGGGCCGCCTCCAACATCAAGAAGGTTAAATTCCATCTTGTAGGAACATTAGTATAAAGACCAGTGTTTTAAATTTCGTACCGTACCGGCTGGTACGGTTGAAATTTTTCGTTTGGGCCGTCCGGCCGGTACAGGTACTATATCTGTTCCGTACCAGTTAAAATACCGGCCGGTACCGGTCATACCGAACTAAATTTCGGCATGTACCGGCCGATATTTTGGCCTGTGTGTTTTTTTTTTCATTTTTTCAAACTACAAACTTATTTTTTAACCCTTAATTCAAACTAGACTATTTATAATTTTTATATATAACTTATTTATATATAGACTATTATTTTGAAATATAATTTATCTATATATAATTTATTTATATATCGACTATCCCGAAACATTATCCCGAAACATTATCCCAAAACGCTATCCCGAAACGGTACCGGTACCAAAATATTTCGTTCCAATGCCTTGACCAGTACGACGTCCAGTACGGTATTCAAAACATTGATAAAGACCCTTCTTCAATGTTATGCCCGCAGTCTTCACAGCAACCTTAAATTTCTCCAATCTAAAAGGAGAAGACCTCACAAATTTCACAGTCATTCTAACTCGTGCAACCGAGTCATCAACAACTTTTAACTGCTTAGTCATAATTATATTTAAGATATGTGCAGCACATCTAACATGCAAATATTCACCACCCAAGAATGTCTTATTTGCCTCTCTAACATAACTCTTCAGATATCCCAAGGCGACATCATTAGACGAGGCATTATCAACCGAAAATGTCAAAACACGTGCCAACCCCCACTCATTTATTGCGGCCTCCCCAATCGTCTCACCCTTGTGATCAGCTGCTTGACAAAACTTAATCTTTTTGTGAAGAATCCAATCAGAATCAACAAAATGCATAGTTAAAGACATGTAATTCATATTTTGGACAGAAGTCCAAGTATTGGTAGTGAGGTGAACTACCAAACCCTCCAATTAACCCCTCAAAACATCTTATCTTTTTTGTACATCTTTTTAATATCCTTTGCCACAGTGTGGCGAGAATGAAGCATAAATCTTGGTTCCAATTCTTGGACAAATTCTTGGAACCCTCTACCCTCCACAAATTGAAAAGGTAGCTCGTCTATGATAACCATATGAGCTAACTTCCTTCTACACTCATCGGGATTATACTTCGTATACCCCTTCAACGTTGGACCCTCTTATTCGCCATTGTTTTAGTCCAATATCTAGTCTAGATTGACTCTTCTCAGTTAAGAATTTTAATATTGGACTCTTCTTGCAATGTTCCTCTAAATGGACCTTTAACTGGGATGTACCATGTTTCCTATAGTGATATCCACATATTTTTTCACAGTAGTTACATTTAGCTTGGGGGTTATTGGGGTCACCACCCTCTAGTTTGGTAAAGTGAGACAAAACTATAGAAATAGGTTTCTTGCCTTGTGTCAGTGTGGGCTTAGGGGTGGGGCAAGGTGTACTCCCAGGGGTTGGAGTAGGGTTAGATTCTAGGGCAAGGGTACTGGTATGGGTCGGAGAGCTACCCCTACCAGTACCTTTGAGAAGACATTTCTGATTCCCCAACACAATAAAAAATTATAAAATCAAGCAACACATGACATCAAAAAATCATAATAATAAACCACACATGAAAAAACAAGGCAAAGTGCAAAACCAACACAAGACATAAAAAAAAACGTAATAATTCACCAAACAATTAAAAAAATGATTTCTAGTTCTAAGAGTTTTAAATGAAAGAACAAAATTTTAGCTAAATGTATTAAAAGAAACAAAAAATCGATCATCAAAGATTCAAAACCATTCTCTTTCTAAAAAAAAAGAATCAAAGAACCCCTACCAGTATTTAGGGGTTTCCATAGAAACCCTAAATTGAAATTTTAGGGGTTTAGGTTGAAAACCCTAAATTGAAATTTCAAGAGAAAACCCCTAAATTGATATTTCAGGGGTTTTAATCGAAACCTCTAAATCAATTTAGGGTTTCGGATTAGAACCCTAAATTAGTTTAGGGTCCAAATCCGAAACCCTAAATAAATTGATTTAGGAGATTCAATTGGTTCTAAATCCGAAAACCTACAAACAACAAAATAAAAATAAAAATAAAAAATTCAAACACAGTGCACATGCCACAAAAATTCGTTCAATTTCAAACACATGCACAAATGAGAATCCACAGCACACAAATTCACAACCACTCCCATCCTCCATCTCTGGTTCAACCCATCATTCCTCCAATCTCCAATCCAAAACTATAAAAAAATAATAATCTAGGTTCCAATCGAGGTCCGGAGTAAGGAGTCTTAACCTTGGCACAGCAAACGACGGATGGAGCGACAAGTCTCAGTCTTCAGATGTCGTGCTCGTGCAAGAAAGAGAGAGAGAAGAGATCAAGACAGAGAGATAGAGAGAGCGCGAGAAAGTGAGTCTGAGAGAGAGTTCGAGTCTTCGAGAAGACGAGCCATGGGGGACTTAACAGGTAAAATACTAAAATGAAACGACGTCTTTTTTTCATGAACAAAACGATCGTTTCACTTATGGAGTGCTTTATATATATATAATATAATATAATATAATATAAATATATTATATATTATGCGGGGTGGGGGAAAAACGGAGCAGGGCTTAGCCCCTTCCGTCCCACACCTCTGCTGGAGGCCATTGGTGCGGGTGGGCCCCCCCACCCCCTTCATATGTGGAACGGAATCCCTGCCCCGCATGGGCAGGGGCGGGGCAAATGGGGCGGTGCAGCAGGGTGCAGGGCGCCGCTATCCACCCCTACTAGATTGCATTGGGAGACAATGACGAAAGAAGTAACAATGATGATTGGTATGAAATAATGTTACAATCCTTCTTTTTCATTTCTTTTTTTACCAATTAATGTGGCATATATGCATTGATGCGTCTTGTTCTATATATGTGGACGCTACAATTCATAACGTTTGCGAATGGCATTTCTTCAATTCCCATTAGGGATGGTGACCCTTGAAATAACACAGTTACATGTGAATCTGTCTTTCAAACTTAACTTTCTGAAATTTTAATTTGTTACATTATAAATTAATTGGCTAGACTATATATGTGTGTCTACATACGAACCAAGTAGTTAATAGTCCAGATTCCAAAAATAAAAAATAAAACTGTTAATAATCCGATACTTGTTCGCTTTGCTGGCATTCTCCACGCTCTCTACTTAGGTTTCTAAGTGTTGTACTATGCTTTGATACGTAAATAATAGTGCTTAATTGACAAAAATATATACGATTATATTGAAATAATGCATATGACCACATTCTCCAAATGAAAATTTTGGGTTCAAAGCCCCTACCTCCTTTGTAACAAAAAAATATATTGAAATGCATGCCAAAACTAACACGATGGACCCCCACTACAATAAAATGACTCTTTTGGAACGAAAATTTTCATCCCAAAAAATTATTGTTTCGTCTCAAAGTAGTTTTTGGGATGAAAAGAACGTGTCGCAAATTTGTCTCAAAATTACTATCCCGGTAGGTTTTTTGGGACAAAAATTTGATTTTCGTCCTAAAATATATTTTTTAAGTCGAAATTAGAGAAAATCGTTCGATAGCGTTTCGAACGAAAATTCTTTTGGTGATGATTTTATTTCATTCTAGAAATACAGTCAAACGGCAAAATTTACCCAATCGAACATCTAAAACTATTCGAATAGATTAGATTATTTGTTCAATTGAATAAATTCAGTTTCAACAGTGTGCGTTCAAACGTCACCATTTATGTTCGAACTTTCTACAGTGTTCGAACGTATATAGTTGAATGTTCAAACTACATATATTCACGTTCGAACACATGCTTGATAGTTCGAAATTACTGTTTCACGTTAGAACATTTTACTATTCAAATTCGTTCGAACGTTTATGTAATGTTTGATTTGCCCGACGGTTGTTCGAATGTCATTTATGCATTACGTTCCAATGTCTTTTTAAATTGTTCAAATGGTTGGCACTTATGAGCTGTTTGAACTATTTTTTTGCGTTTGAACAATATAATATTTTTTCAACCCATTAATAGAAAACAAAATATACATAAATAACATCTGAAAATATATTAATACATGTTCAACAAACATAAAAGTAGTCTCGCAAGTGCAAACCAACTAAATAAAGTAGTAGTTTTCATAATACAAAAGACAATTGAAAATATGATCTATAAATTAAATTAGTCGCTTGTTGGCATGAATTGTTGCATAAGCACCTTCATCTGGAGTTGCATTTCTCTCTGAACTCCGCTTGCTACTCTTCTCTATGTTGTTTCATTCGCATCTCCAAGTCAACTCGTTGGGCCACTTGAGCCTCTAACACATGCTGCTTTGTCCTCAATTCATCGATCTTTATCATCGCTTCCTCTAATAGTCTGGAAGTGTTGGAGGCATTATTGGACGATGAGGACGAGCTAGAACGTTTGACGCAATGAGCAGAACCCCTCAAATAGCTTGAATACGGACCCAAAATCTTGTAAAAATTTCAACATCACTTGTTGTGAAATTTTGATTAGTTACAAATTTGCACACAGGGCAACTATTTTTTTCTACACATAAGAGAAATAATTAATATTTTCACAAATATATAAATACGTTTAATTAAGACATATAATAATACTTACATAATTTTCATGGGCGACGGGATGAGTCTACTCTCCATTATGATCAGTATGTGATGCATCATATAATTTTGTCAAATCGTAATTGTTATCTGAGTCTTGCTACATGACAAATATTTTATAAATAGAAAATCATTAGAATAATAAAAGCAATAAACTTGAGAAATCTATTATATAAAATAGATTTACCGACTTCTTAGAGAGGCGATCTAAAAATCTTAAACCTGCATGGTGATGAATCTTCAAGTTCGATCTATTTGTTTTGTTTATAGAACTTTGCTCCTGCATAGAAGTTGTTAATATTAGCAAGAAAAATTATAAACCATTACATGTAAAACAAGTTATTTATTTACCTTAAATTCAGGATCCTCAAATATATAACAAAATTTCTCCCAATCTGAAGGTCTGACATCTTAGAAAGTATGTTGGTGTAAGTCGTCCTTGTTCTCGAACTTATTGTAAAGCTCATGACATCTGGCCTTATATTTCCGAAATGCATTAGACATAAGCTCATCAACAATCTTGTGCTCCTCCCTCCAATCAAAATTTAGTTCAACTCATCCTTAAAAAACAAAGACTCGTGAACAAATTCATTGCATATTCTATATTTTGCATAGACATTAAATAATTTGATAAATGAATTAAACAATTACCAAATAGCGCTTCTTAATAAGCGCTTTGACATATTGGAGAAGTTAATGCCATGAACTTGTAGCCAAAAGTGAATAAGTTTATGTAAGAGCACACACATGAGAAGCAAGTCAGGCCATTGGCTCTCCTTCACCTCCAATATGATCATAAAAAATGTTAACTTTAATTTTACCAATTTTATGATATTTTTCCAACGTCACGCTGCTCTGGTAGTGCCTTGACCTTGATAATATTGTACATTTAGCTCTTAAAAAAGCATATTTATAGTACACAAGAAAGAAATGATATTTGAATTTAGTATGCTTATGTGTGATTTATCTTAATTGAAATAATATTATATCAAATTTTTAGCTTCGTTGGAGAGTTAATCTCCAGTGGTGAGTCAGTCGGAGAGCTAGGCATGGGTGGAGATAGGATGCGAACCTCCCTCCTCTTAGATGGCATGATTTCAAAACACTAATACATGCATCACATAAAATATTTGTCATAAAAGTGTCATGTGAACACAAAACACATAAACCATCTGTATCAGTTTCAGTGGACCATTCACGCTCCTCATCTATAGATACTTCAGATGAGTCCACATTTTCCTCAATTTTTGGATCAATAATTTCAGCCTCAATATATTCCCTATGCAAAAGAATCATCTCATACTAGCTCAAATTCACAAACAAGTTAAAGACAGGCTGACTCTCTTTATTGTTTCTTGAGTAGAGGTATCGTCTTCGTCTTGTCCCTCCGCCTCGAGGATAACATCATATATATTTTTTGGAGAAAACTTTTGTTTGACTCGCCATTTATTTCCTAACTCGGGATCATCTAAGTACAATATTTGAGATACTTGAGAAGCCAAAATGAAAGAATCATCATACCATTTTTTTGATATATTAATACTCACGAAATATTCATCATCACGCAGGCCCCTTCGAGAATTTTTTAAATCGCACCAATCACACTTAAACAGATATACCACAAGCTCCCCCAAATATTGCAAGCCAATTGTGTCCACAATAACCTCATAAATATCAATGTTCTCTCCCTCAGGACTTCCATCGACTAGGATACCATTATTTTAAATTTTTCAATAACACTCTCGATCCATTGTGTAATACCTACTTTTTCGAGAAATACACACAGAATATCGAACTGCGGATCTCAATGGGCCACGCGCCAATGCATACAGTTCGTCTAAGATTTCGTGAGGATTTCTACCATGCATTTATACAACCTACATATTGAAGAAAGCATAAACGTATAAAAAATAAGCAATCACTAGATAAAAATCTTAACTAAAAAATTGTATAATATAATTCATTACCTGTTGTTCAAACCATTTTGGAAACTCTTCTTCATGTTTCTTATCTATGTCAATTGCTCATTGTTTTTTGAGCACGTTAATATAATCACTGAAATAGAAATATAGTAAATAATTTATAACTTGCATAGATTTTTAAGGAGATTCCAATATCAATTACTAAATAAAGATAACTTACTTCAAGTGGCTCTCTATCTCAACACAATTGTTTAGCGCATACCACTGAATTTTTTCAAACTCTCTTCCAGACAATCATAACCACGCTCTGCACCAAGCGGACGGACATGTTAGAAAAACACAGAAATAACATTTTTTTTGTCTTGCTTGATCGACATCAAAGTTTCTTTCTGGCTGATCAAATCTTGTGTCAATTCTATGGAAGTACTTTTAACAAAATGTATGTCACTTATCATCAATATATGCTTCTACAATTGACCCTTCTGGGTAAGCCTTGTTACCAACTTTGCGTTTTATCTTTCCACTTAACCGTTCAATAGGATACATCTATCTATACTGGACTGGTCCTGCAAGTCGAGCCTTACGTGGTAAATGAATGGCTAAGTGAACCATGACATCAAAGAACGACGGCGGGTAAATAATCTTCAGTTTACACAATATTATAGTAATATTCCATTCAATACGTTCTAAAGCTTCTACATTCAACGTTCTAGCACATAAATCATTGAAACTTAGCTCAGTCAAAGTCACGCGTACATCTCTCTTCAAGCACCCATGGATTCCAACTTGTAAGATACGTTGTAAAAATACATGACAATCATGACTTTTTAATCCAATAATTTTTCAATCATTTGTTTGCACATACCTTATTAGATTCGAGGCATACCCATCTAGTAATTTGATTTTCATTAACCACTCACAATAGCTTACCCTTTCATTCCTTGACAGTGTATACCAACCAATTGACATATAGACAGACGAACCATTTGTTGCAAGTACATTTCTTGTCTAATCCCCAACCGTTTCAGACCATTCCTCGAGTTGAATGTATCCTTTGTCTTGACTTCAATTGACATCAATATTTCCAACACGGATTCACATATATTTTTTTCAATATGCATATATCGAGACTATACCGCAATTTTAATGTTGACCAGTACGGGAGTTCAAAAAATATTCCCTTCTTTATCCAATTCAACTCATTCTCAGTTTGCTTTAGCTTCCATTGTTTTTTACCAAATTCATTACTAGAGACATGCACCAATTGTGCAAGTACATCTTGCCCAGACAAATATGGTGGAGGATGCCCCCATTTAATAGTCCTATCAAACATTCTAGAGTTTACACGCCATCTACGGTCAACAGGTAAATAGCAACGATGACTCATAAACCATAGTTTCTGCCCATACTTAAGCCACTCATATTGTGTGTGTTTGTTACATGTTGGACATATCATTTTCTCCTTAATACTCCAACCTGACAAGTTCCCATATGCGAAGAAACTCTTTATTGTCCATAAGACAACAACTTGCATCCTGAACGACTGGCTCGTTGATGCATTAAATGTGTTGACACCATTCTCCCATAAATCTTTCAACTCCACAATCAATGGAAGTAAATATACGTCATTATTATTTCCCAGTGATCTCAGATGAGCACAAGTCTAAGGTTGGCATAAATCGAGTGAGGTTTATAATACGCGTCACTCGTGGGGTGCCTATCGACCGAGTGAGTTATATATTCGCTAAGATTCGATTAGAGGCCGACTACATTACGACGGATATATTGTCATTTGGGATCTTGATCACACGATTTCTGCTAGCTGATGGGGTCCTGCCAGATATTGTTGAGCGTGTTCGTAAGCCAGTTAGACTGATTAACTCCTTGACCTTGTCACACAGCACGAGACACTGAGATTTTGTCTTCATTCTCCTATTATAGAGCCGGTCGAGACTCAGGAAGATGCACACCGGGAGATCATGGAGTATCGGCCGGTGAGAGATCCACACAGAAGGCATCACGCACTGCTATTCATGAGAATATTGCAAATAGAGTGAGTGCAGAGATCCACACACAGACATCAGAGGTGATTGATGCAGTGCGTACGAAGATTCAAAGTGCTATCTCTGACTTATATACAGAGAATAATGCTAACATCTCTCTAACTTACGTATAGAGATTGCTACCATCTCTGTGACTCAGGTCACGATTAGTACTCGGCTAACACAATTAGAGATACGTCTAGCTGGAGTCGAGGATGTAGTTAGAAAGTTGGGTTCGTAGTAGTCTGTATCTTTTATTTGCATTTTTTTTTGTATGGGCAATATTTTGTGTTTTGTAATATTAATTTAATCATGAATCATCTTTTTCTTTTCTAAATTAATTATTGATTTCTATTATATATATATATATATATTCTTTAACTGTTAGAAGATCTGATTTTGCATTTTTTTTGTTTTTTATTTGCATGTTATGATAGATCAAAAAATAATTTTTTATTTTTATTTGCATGATTATGTGAATCATGAAAGGTAGAGAAATGGTGGTGAGTCACTGAATAACAGAGGGGAGAGAAAGAAACGTTTTTCAGAATTTTTTTTTTAATTTTTTTTGCTTCTTGATTTGAAGATCTATTTTGAATTTTTTATTCGCTTCTTCTGTTTGATGTATTTTTTCCTTACATGTCTCTCTGGATATGAGGGATGATTTCAAGTTTTTTTGCCGTCATTGTTTTTGGGAAAAAAAAGTTCATGAATTAAATTATTTTGATGCATTTATTGAAAATATCATATGTGTTGGTGGGTACGTATGCCGTTGTGATATAATGTATGATTTTTGCTTATTTTAGCAGTGGGTATGGAGTATAATTATTCTGAACTATCTTTTATTCACAACATAACCTTTAACAGAAATGATGTATTATATAACTCATTTTATAAGTCACACATTATTTATTTTATATCTAAGAATTAAGTTGACATTAAACATAATGTTTGACATGTATTCATTTTGTGTTTCTTGACTGTCAGAGTTTTTTTGGTTTGATTTTCTGATTCTTATCTGTTGAATTGAGTATTTGGGGAAGGGACAGTGAGTCAGATTAATGGGTTGGGTTTATGTGTGTCAGTCGCTCAGTCTTCTTTGTTTATTTTTTCTCCTTCTTATCCGTTGAGTTGAGTATTTTGAGAAGGGGTAGTGAATCAGATTAATGGGTTGGGTTTACGTGTGTCAGTTGATCAGTGGGTTTTTCTTTGCTTTTTCTCATTGTTATCCTAGAGTGGTTGGCTGATTTATGTTTTATTTGTTTGCATAGTTACATTTTTTACCCTTGGTTTATATATAAATGGTAATGCGTCTTTTGAAGTTTCATTTGTGTCATTTTTTCTTCTCTCCTATGTGTAACATCTTTCTCACCCAAACTCTTCTCTTCCAAAAATCAAGTTGCTTCTTAACTTTCGAGATTCACTCTTTTTTTCTCATTTTATGTGTTGGTCTTACTGTGTGGTTTTTTACCCTGGTTCGTTACTCATTTTTTGTTGTTCTATGTTTGTTTTGTGACTTTTTTCCCCTTTGTGTGTTTCTCTATGTTCCTTTTCTTGGTGCATGTTTCTTTTCTGAATTTTACTTAACTCTTTTCTCATCGGGATATTATTTTTTACTTCTCCTTAAGAACCGAAGGATTTTATGAAAGATCGAGACACGCTTCTCATTAAGTAAAAACTAATTGGACTTAACCAAACATGACAGAATCGGTTTCTAATTTTTGGTTGATGAATTTTTTTACTTTATTTAATTTTTGTTTGTCATTTATATCTGTCTTTTAAAATTTGGATCTTTGTTTTTTGGGAAATTTATATTTTTAACGTGTTGGGTATTTTTTTATATATATAAATTGTTGGATTTGTATATTTTGGATTTGTCATTTCTACTTGTCTTTTTATAAGGTTTAAGGGTTTTAAGAGGTCTTTGTCAAAAAAGAAACAAACGAAAAAAATTGGACTTTAGAGAACATTTTTGTTTATTTATCTTTCTAAAAAAAATATTTTACTTCCATTTTTTCTCCATATTTTGGTGTTTTAGTGAATTTTTTTCCCTTTATTTATTCTGACTTATTGGTTTGCTTCTTCCTGAAAATTTAAAGTATTTTATTTGAGAAATGATGGTGTTTTGAGATTTGTATGTCTTTCAGTTGCTTTTCAAGCATGTATATTTTGGCTAGTACTTTTTAGTTTGGAGTTCAACCTGCTTTGGATTATGTATATATCTTCCAGTTTTATTTCTTCCTGGTTTCTATATTTATGTTGTATTATTTGAGCAAGTGGGTTAAAAATTTACATTTTTTGAATGTTGATTATTTTTTACCCTTTGTATATATTGTTGGATTTGTAGATTTTGTTATTAATAGGTTGATAAATGTTCTTCTATTTGTAGGCTTTTAGTATTTTCTTTTTTCCATTAAAACTCAAAGGTTTTATTAAAAACAGACACATGCTTCTCATTTGGTTTGTGTGGTATTAGGATTTTTAGTTTTTTATTTTTACATTAGAACTAAAGGATTTTATTGAAAACCGAGATATGCTTCTCATTAAGTAAAACTAATTGGACTTAACTAAACATTACTGAATCAGTTTAGTTCACTTCAGCATGGGTGCTTAGCTAAATATCAGAGATAAACTAACCTTTAAATACCAAAATATAAAGCCAATAGTGGTTGATGCCCATAATTACCTTTTTGTGGACTTTTGATGTTGGAGTGGGATCTTATATTGATACATGTTATGTTATAGTTTTCTGATTTTGGATTAACAAAGAACCTACTTTTCGATTTAAGGATCTGTTTTGGAGTTTTTATTTACTTTTTTTTATGTTGTATTTTTTTATGCATTTTTGTATTTTTCCTCTTGTCGAGATTGTGTGAATCGGAAAGCCAATTTGCAGAAGCATGGATCACTGTAGAAAGCACTTCTTCTATAAATTTATTTAGATTAGGTCTCTCTCTCTCTGTTTCTCTGATTTTTGGAGCAACCCAAAAATCTAAAAGTAGAAGGAAGAAACTGTATAACTAACTAGGAGAAGGAAGAAACTTTTTTTTCATGATGTGTGTTTTCCCATCTCGAAATCTCTTCAAATCAGTGTCTTGGTCTATCTCTCTCTCTCTCTCTCTGAGTAGTGGAAAAATCCAGAGTACCTTTGGTTCAAAGAGTATTTGTGTGTAAAAATCAAATGTTTTGAATAATGCATATTTTTACTTAGTTGTATTTTCTTAAGACTTGTTCTTTGAATGTTTGTTATTCTATTATTTTTTAGGTCTGATCTAGGTGTAAGAATTGAATTAGTTAACTTTCTTGTCTTTTGTGTATGCTTTTCCAGGAAGTGGAGGTAATGGGAAGGGGATGAAGATTTGGTAGTTTGAATCTTGCATTTTTTTTTCTTGGAGTTTTGCTTAGTTGTATTTTCTCAAAGACTTGAATGATGTAGTTTTTTTAAAAAAAAAAAAAGGTTTCTGAACCAAACTAATTTTGATGCATTTATTGAAAAAGGATCCCCCCAAATGCATATCATGTGTATTCTGTTGTTGGAAGCACAACAAATAGACTGATGGTAAGTTTTGGTTTTATCCTTAGTAATTGTTCATTAGAACCAAACAAATTGTTGGTGTCCTATCTATGTTGTAACTGGTTAGCATTTTCATTGCTTTTTGCTGGATGTTGTACAATTTTAAATATACCTATTGTTTGTTTTACCACCTTTCCCTCAGATACAATGGTCTCGGCGTCTCGCACACTCGCTCCATCGCTCACTCGCCGCGCTCTCTGTGTCTCACAGCTCACTCCGTCGCTCGCAGCCGCCGCAGCCTTCCGTGACTCCCCATCTTCATCTCCATCGCCGAAGGTAAGAAACCCATCATCTATTACAATTTGTTGTGATATTTATTTTATGGAATGGAGATTGGAGGAAGGACGGGGTTTAGTCGGAGATAGAGGATGGAATTTTTTGAATTGTGTACTGTGGAGACTTGATTGTGCATGTGGTTCACTGATTGTGCATGTGGTTCACTTGATTGTACAGTGTGTTGACTCTGTGTTCGTGTGTGAATCTGTCGTGATTGTCTTATTTTTTTCAATTTTTTTCGAAATACCCTAAATTAATTTAGGAGTTTAAATCCTTGAAACCCATAAATTATATTAGGGTTTCGGATTGAAACCCTAAATAATCAAAACTCTAAAATATCCTAACTAATTGGGTATTTCAATTTTTTTTACAACTTTTATAACCATTTTTAATAATTAATTGGGTATTTCATTTCTTTACAACTTGTATAACCCATTTTAATTGGGTATTTCTATTTCATATTTTTTGCAACTTGTATAACCCATTTTAATTGGGTATTTCATTTTTTTTACAACTTGTAGTCTTGTATAACCCATTTTAATTGGGTATTTCATTTTTCTTTTATGTTTGATGTTTGATCATTGATGTTTTATCTTCCAACTTCCAATATATATGTTAACGCTTGGATGTAATAGTTTGGCATGTTGCTATGTTTGCTTTAATTTCAGATTTCTTGTTTGGTTGAATTCATGGATATACTAGCAGATTATAGTGCGAGCTCTCCTTTCCATGTCCAGGGTACCCCTACTCCTACACCGACCCCTACACCAACCCTACTTCTACTTTTACTCCTACCCCTGCCCCTGGCCCAACACCTACCCCTACGGCACCTTGCCCCGCCGCCAAGCCCAATAAGAAAGTTGCTTCTATAGTTTGGGCTCATTTCACGAAACTAGAGGATGGTGACCCCAATAACCCCCAAGCCAAGTGTAACCATTGTGGAAAAATCTATGGATTCCACTATAGGAAACATGACACCTCACAATTAAAGATGCGCTTAGAAAACCAATGTAAAAAAAGTCCAATATTACAATCATTACAAGAGAAAAGCCAATCTAGGCTAGAAATTGGACTTCAAAAAATGGTGGATGGGACTTGTGGGGGTACAACTTTGAGGGGGTATACAAAGTATGATCCCGATGAGTGTAGAAGACACTTAGCTTGTATGGTCATCATGGACGAGGTACCTTTTCAAGTTGTTGATGGGAAAGGGTTCCAAGCGTTTGCTCGCTATTTGGAACCAAGGTTTAATATTCCTTCTCACCACACGGTGGCAAAGGATGTAAAAAAATATTTTTGGTCTGAAAAAGAGAAGTTGAGGGGTGAAATAGCCGGTCGATTTGTTTGCCTTACCACTGATACTTGGACATCAATCCAAAATTTTAATTATATGTCTTTAACTGTGCATTTTATTGATTGTAATTGGACATTGCATAAGAAAATTATAAAATTTTATCAAATCACCGATAATAAGGGTGAGACAATTGGGAAGGCCTTAGAGGCCGCAATAAAGGAGTAGGGGTTGACCCGAGTTCTTACAGTCACAGTTGATAATGCCTCATCTAATGATGTCGCATTGGGACATTTGAAAACCTATCTTAAAGAGGCAAATAAGACAATCTTGGGTGGTGAGTGTCTGCATGTGAGATGTGCGGCACATATTCTGAATCTTATTGTTACTAATAGTTTGAGAGATCTTCACGACTCGATTGCTCGAGTCAGGACTGTTGTGAGATGGGTGAGATCTTCCCCTTCGAGGTTGGAGAAATTCAAGATTGCTTTAAGGTCTGCGGGCCTAACATCCAAAAATGATATTTGCACTGATATGCCTACACGATGGAACTTAACATATTTGATATTGGAGGCGGCCCAATAATATAAGCTGGCATTTGCACTATTGGGACATCCAATATATTAAATATTTTGATGATCACAGGGGATTGTGGAAACTCTTAGATGATGATTGGGAGATTGTATTTATTTTTGTAGAGTTTTTGAGGCTTTTTTATGAGGTCACCACGACAATATCTGGAACTTTGTACCTTACATCCCATCAATTATGTCAGCAAATATGTAAGGTAAAAGAAGAATTAGATGACATGGTCGCGGGTGGTCACTATAGGCTGCGGGAGATGGCATTGGCTATAAGATCAAAGTACGACAAGCATTGGAGAGATTTTACTAGGGCTAATATTTTGTTATATGTAGCTGTCGTCCTTAACCTGAGGTTTAAGGTGGATGGCATGGTATTTGGATTAGGTCTTGCGTACGGGCAAGCATGGGCGAAGCTTATTGCATCAAGGGTTTGGGAAACCCTTTGTAGATTATTTGATGAGTTTACCATCCTGCGGGGTAGTAATATTGCGGCACCTACACATACCTTCACACCGGTTCAAGAAGTCGATAGTGGGAAAAGACGTAGATTGGACTGGGGTGAGAGGTTTGAGCAGACCCTCTTAATGCGGAGTTATATAGAGGTTCAGTCAGAGATAGACAGATACTTAGCAGCGGAGGTAATACCATTTTCATGAGACTTCGATATATTAAGTTGGTGGAAGGTGAATGCCGTGAAGTATCCCATCCTTGGAGAGATAGCCCGCAGTGTTTTGGCCATCCCTGCTAGCACCGTAGCCTCGGAGTCGGCCATTAGCACCGAAGGGCGTGTATTGGATTCATTTCGGAGTTCATTAGCTCCTACCACTGTGGAGGCTTTGATTTGCACGCAGAATTGGATCAAGGGAACTCCAATTCATATTCCGGATATTCTTGAGTATGAGGAGGCCGAAGTCGAGGAGGAGGATGGTGATCAGCCTGGATATGGTATTTATTTTAATTTCATTTTCTAATTTCTTATTAATTTATTTATTTTCATTTAATTGGTATTCATTAATTTAATTTCAAATTTTATTGTTATAGTGATACATGAGTCGACGTCTACGGCTACTTCCAATGCAGTATGACTTTATATTGGACCCACCATTGCCATGGTTTGCACAATTTATCCTTTATTTGCTTTTTGTATTTATAATGTTATAATTGTTAGTTTACAATTAAGTGTAATGTTGCTACAATAGTTAATAGTACAATTTGTAATATTTAATATTTTTAGAGGAGTTTGTAATATTGTAATAGTTTAAGTTTATTAGTTCTCTTAGAGTCTTAATTTGTATAATTGTAAATTGTAATTTGTAATAGCTTAGTAGTTAATAGTTGAAATTTAGTATATAGTTAATAGTTCTATCTATATATATGTATATTTTATATATTTTTTTAATTTTTAAATATACTTAATTTTTTAAGTTAAATTCTGGGCCAAAAAATAAATTTTGGGCCCAAAATGGCACAAAAATAGATTTTGGACCATTTAGGACCCAGAAAAATGAGCTGGACCGAACGCCCAGTAGGGGGCAAACAAATGGGGGTTTACCCTCACCCCCCATCAAACGAATGGGGTACCCCACCCCAGCATGTGCGGAGGCGGGGTGCGGGGAAAAATATCAAACCCCCGCCCATGCAGGGCCGGGGGGCGGGGGAGGTCCCCTGCCCCGTAGGGGGCGGGTAGCACTCCTAGTCTGGTTCATGCTTGCAATAATCAAGCTTCGAATTTTGTTTATTTATTTTTTATTTGTTCTTGTTCTTTTTATGTTCAGACTCAAACTTTATTGACTTTTTTTTTTTTTTTTTTGGTGTGATTTGGTTTAACTCTGATTAGTTCATGTGGTTGAAGATTTTGGTATTCTAATGATTCTTTGAATTTCTCTTGTTGATTTCATTCTTTTGAATATTGGCTGTTTTATAAACTTTAAACATGCAATTCATGTCTGTCTTATTTCTAATGCTCTACTTCTCTCAGGTTTTTTCAAAGTCTTGAGCAAACAGCCTCTGTGGAATAGCTTATTGACACACTACAAAGTATTCCTTTCATGTTATTACGTTATTTAGGTTATCTTAGGGAATCTCTTATCATACTTACCAATATATATATAATGGAACAACACAAAAATATATATTATTTTTCTGGTAGGTAAATTATTAACATAAATAGAACATTAGATTTTGTTGCATGTATTCTCTTTAGATAAGTATTTTCTTATTTTTTGTATCGATGTTTTAATGAGCTTAAGTGATTTTAATTTAGTATATGCCTGTACAAACGACAAACCTTAATTTAGTATATGTTTTAATGCAGGTCCTACAAAGACAGTCGTTCTTCTGCTCCTGGTTTGCTGGTCCACAATCTTCCCCTTCACGCACGGTCTTTTCCTTTCTTCTTCAAGTCTTTTTCCCAAGACAAATTTTGTATTATTATCATTGTTTGTGTTGTCAGATTATTGTAATATTTTGTATTATTATCTCGGCTTGTCATTTATATGCCAGTAAGTTTGCCTTCTCCTTTCTTTGATTCCTTTACTTTAGCAAAGTCTTTTTTTTTTTTTTTTCCTTTTATATGCAATAGGATCCTAGCTAATTCCATTTAGCTTAGGAATCGATAAAAATTTTATATTATCTCATTTGTCTATGTTACTCTACTCCACCAACTTGTATTAAACTATGGTGTATTTTGAAGTAATCTTTTTATTTTCTTATGTATCCAAATATGTAATTATTATACTTCATTTATAATTTTTTTGTAAAAAGTTTTATTATGTTTGAATAATTATCTGTTTCACCCAACTAGGCAAACATGATTTCCATGTTGCTTCCAGCCTAGTGTGTATATATATATATATATATATATATATGTCCGTAATCCTTTGATACTTTTGTCTTTTGACAGTTTGACCTTTGGCAGTCGATCGACCCGATTCTTCCACTTTCGTAAGAAACATGCAGTAACGAATATGCCATGCCATAGAAAGTGTCACTACTGATCATCGAGTATTTGCATTCACTTCTCACTGATTTCATACACGATATATCTAACGGTATCTTGCATATACTCGTTAATTAACTTTTATTTTAAATAGCTTCTTATAATCGGTTCTCTCACGTACGATTATAGTACTACAACGTCATTGCTCTTTTTTTTTTTATTTCAGTAAACTATCCTCGAATTTTTGTTATACTCTTGCAGAAGAATATTCCCAAAGATCACTTCAATAAAAACATCCATATATATATATAGAAGAAAGACCAAAGTACTACATGTAATAGACACACACAAATACATATAAATGGGCTACAAGGTGGAAATAGCAACGCAACAAGAACAAATGTTAAGTGCATTTCCAGGACGCTCTCTTGATAATTAGCTACAGGCACATTCGGATACTATGTACGTACGTACAATGAGTGCTAGCTAACTGCCATGAAGGTAGCCCACTTGTAGTGTAGTACGTAGCAGTACTACCAGCAGCAAACAGAACGATACTCCCCAAACGGAATGGCTAATACAGCTAGCAGCTAGCTCTTATTATTACATATATATATATGGTATTAAAGCATGCAGCTTAATTGCTAGAGCGCACTCAAGTGGTTGTTGGTGGCTGGCGGGGTACCTTGTGCACCGGTGGGTAAGCCTTACCCGGCGTCTTGTGACCTGCAGGGAATGCCACTTCTTTCTCAAGTTGTTGATCAGTCTCACCAACGGTACCGGTTGGTGGCTGCTTGTATTTTGGGGGTGGTTTGTATTCCTTTCCCTTCCCCCCCTTGTGTGATTTTCCATCGAGGGTTGTCGTGATATCTTTGTCAAGGGGGGACTCCTCCACCGAAGGTGGCTTGTGTGGTGGTTTGTGGTGATCCGCGAGAGTGTGAGTGGTGAGAAGCACCACTCCCAGGAGCATTATTAGCAGCATGTATTTGGAAGACATTTTGGGCTGTTTTTAAGTTTGGGAATGATTCTTGCAATTCCCAAACTGGAGTAATTTCGTGGCCTTTTTATAATGGGCCGGAGCCTATGTCCTCACGCCACCTGGTTTATTTATCTTACTTTCTATTTTCCTTTAGGATCTTTTGGATCTAGAAGATATTATCCCACTGAGCTGGAAATTTGGACTATCCGCTCTCAAGTTGCCCCTGCGCGCGGCAGGTAATTGAAAATCTTTTTGTTAAATATTCTAGGCCTGTTTTTTCCATAAAGCATAGTTTGGCAACGAGTCTATCCATGTATGTATCCATGGGCACCGACGCAGTGGTTCAGAATAGGGGAATGAAGCAGTAATTAACACTTGTCACTTGGTTCTATATATGCTTAAAGTGTATGTTGTATAAGCTAGGCATGCATGCACTAGTGTTTAATGTTTTGTTCTCCATAACTAAATTAGCATACCCTGAAGTATTATACAATAAATGAAGTGCAAAATCTTTAAAATAGAGTCAATATATGTTAATATTTTGATATCAAATTTTGGTTGAAAAACTTTTATATTCCCGGCCTTTATTCTTACTTTTTTAATCATATATATATATATATATATATATATATATATATATATTAGCGATCATGAGAAACCTCACAAACTTTCCAGTAAAGAGAAGATCATCTAGAAATATTTACAGATCAGTATGATGGAGAAAAAGGGTATTATAATTAGTGGGAAAAAATATTAAAAAAAACTGCACAATTACTAATATAGATAAAAATTAATCATTTAAATAAATAAAATCGGCAACTGTAAAGTCTCTTTTATTTTCATAATTGAGATGAGGTGAGTTAAGTTAAGAGTTGAAAGTTGAATAAAATATTATTAGAATATATTTTTTTAATATTTTTTTTTTTTAGATTTGAAAAAGTCGAATTGTTCATTTTATTTTGTGTAATAATTTGAAAAAATTCTAATAATTAGATTAAAAGAATTAAATGATATAAAATAAGAATGATTGTGAAAACAAACTAGACATTAAAATAGATTTTAAGTTTATAACTTAGACGTATTATATATATGATATTAAATAAATGAAGAGTGAAAGTGAAAAGGCAATTTAGTGATCAAGATTTCGTATGATCTCAAACATGACTCCGCTGATCTTTTTTCCCGAAGCGTTGTGGATGAAGCTCATTGTAGCGCATGTCGGCTCAGTGATCAACCACTGAACGTGGCTTGCTTTCTGGTTTAGAACACTGGAAGTTACGTTTTGCGACGGCACCTTCTCCAATTCCCATGCACCTAGGATAGCGACCTTCATAGATAGTCTTGATTATCATCCCTCTTTCTTCAAAAAGAGAAAAAATACAGACGTGAAATTTGATTTGATTTTTTTTTAAAGACAAACAAGATTTTTAGGCAATACAATCTCACCAACTACAATTATAGAGAGAGAGAGATCAGAGAGAATGCACTGTAAATGATATGGCAGTGGTGTATATATATATAACTTATATTTATGTGTGGAGAACGTATATATGGCATATGCCTTAAGCATCGAACTACAGCTTTAAGCTCTCGCATTTTCAAGTTCTCTACTCTCTTAACAGTTTGTTCTGTAACTTCTTTATCTCATTCTTAATTTTATTAACGGATGAGACTGCAAAAAAATCAACGTGCTAAGGTTAATATATTATTGCCCAGATATACCATAATATATAATATTTTTTTACGAAACGTATGGCAGAACAGCAAATCAGAATAGTGATGAGTTGCATGCCACTAACTAGTGCCGAGTTTTATTTTTATTATAAAAAATTATCTACGTTCTGAGATGTCAATTCAATCGTGACTCTGATTTCCAATATTCACATGCATCTTCTGAATTCCCTTGTTTCATATGCTGATCATGGTCATGTCCATCACGCGATCGCCAGCTAGCTTTATAGCTAGGTAATTAGAGGAGACGATTTATCTTCATCTCTATCATATTAGCTGCCACATTGTACGGATTCTGAGAATTTTATCAAAAATTCTATTTTCATGCATCTCACTTCACACACCATATATATATATATATATATATATATATATATATATATATATATATATATATATATATTTTGTGTGATATATGAATAATGAATAAAATAATTCAATTAATTTAAAAAAAATAATAAATAAATAAATAAATAAATATGATATGTGATGAGAATGATGGCTACCTTAATTTCTTCCCAGCAGCCTCTCTTTTCCATCTGCTTGACTAAAGGCTCAGAAAATTAAAAGATAAATGGATTGCTTTGGACCTTATAATAGGATTGACTTACAATAGCATCCGATAGGATTTGAAGAAGATCATAAAGCTCGATCGATCCCTTTATTAGTTCAGGCTAATATTGAGACGTCTTACTACTGCATCCAAATTAACGTTAAAGTTCAATTTTTTGCAAAGTGCGAAAAAAAATTCGAACAAAGTGCGGTTCTGATCAAAGCATATCTGCCGTGACTTGATCCTTCAAATTAGGGATCACATGATAAACATGTGTATGATCTGCTTATTTTTATATATATGAAAATTAAGGTTTGTCGAGTCGAGAATGATATATGAAGGTATATAGTTTGGTTTCATGGCTAGATACCAAACTGGATAGGTTATAAGATCATGAGTACTTTAAAATAAAACTTTATAAACTTAATTTATTCATTTTATGGGGACCCAAAACTTTATAAGCTTTAAAAATAAGACATTAAAATTAAATTAACTTCATAATCATTTTGGGTTGTCATGTCATGATCAGTTTGGATCAATATTATTAACCTCATTTGGGCCATTTATTAGGCCTTCGATTATTATATTTGGATATGATTCAAGCGTTTTGATACGAAACATTTATTGTATTAAATTGTAGACCATAGAAAATAAAAGTAGCTAGTGCCATTTTTTCAAGTTTGTAATTAATACTTTCTACACATATTAAACAAATGCTAGATTTGTTCAGTACTGACGTTACTGTTTCAGTGGTTTGAGAAAAATCCTAAACTAAACCAGACCGATCCCTTTGGTTTTCTGGCTAATCCTCAGTCCAAGGAAAGCAGACCCCAACTTCTCCTTCTGATCAGTTTGGTTGGAATGGTCGGGTTGATGGCCATACAAAGTACAGGGAGCCCAAGTCTGGCCTGTACTGGAACCGAAGGGCAAAGCAGTACTTGATTGAGTACTAGAAGTACTGAAAACAAATAAATAAGATTTCTTTTGCTCATTACTCTTGTACCACACACTTATTTAAAGAAAATAAAAAATAGATACGTAGTATAGAGATAATAAATAGAATTTTTTAATAAAAAAATAATCACATCTTTTCTTAAAAGGGACGCCACATGATCGGTACTGATTCAACACTGCACTTAGCAGAAATATTCACAAAGCATATTCCAGTCATGATCAAGTAACAAAGAGCAAACATATATAATTGGTTTCCAACTTTGAAGAAATAGTATAATATCTTGTCAAATTTCGAATGTGTCACTAAGTAACTAACTTTCATATATATATATACTAGCAGTGGATTTACGTGCTATGCACGTTTGCCCTGTGTTAGATTATTCTAAAATATAAACATCTAGTGTAGAAGAAGAGAATTTAATGATAAGGTCTATAAAGATAATATAACTAATTATTTAAGTAAACTATAATTGTTTAAGGTCTCTAATAATAGATTTAAACAAACTATACGTTTAAGTAAGTCTGGAAATTGAATATTACATAATTGTTTTTTTCGTTACTGAAAGTAAAGTCTAAAACGACTAAATATTATATAATAGAAATTGATGTAAGTATTTACATGTAGAACTAAATTTGTTGGTAAAATTTTATGAGCAATTATTTAATTTTTTTTTTTTTTTTATAAACATGCATATATAACTAATAAGATATAACATTTAATTATGTCAGAAAAATTAAAAATAGTGTAAAATATGCAAAGCGTGAAATAACATGGAGGTGTAAGATTTATTTATATCTAATCTCAATAACTCATACAATTGGATAATAGTGGGCTCAGTTGTGGATTTTTTTAATTTTTTTTGAGAATAGATCCAAACTATGCGGCCAGTTGTGTTACCAAGCTATGTTATTGTCGGTTCCAATATAGACAAAGTAAAATGTTGGGCAGTCCATATGTTATCTGTTAGGCTTATAAATCACCGTCTCCAGCATTTCTATTACTACATGGCTATCACGGGCTTGGGTCAGAACAGGTGTGGAAGGATGGGGACTGACTGTGGCTCAGTGAATATTACAAATTGTTGTAAATACTTACATCAATTTGTGAATTATGTATAATTAGTTTTATTCAACTGTTATGTCTTATTTTTTAAAATTTAATAATTATTTAATCGAAAATTACATTTATATTATTCACAAACTTTCTTATTAATATTCACAAAATTTTTATTTCATTTTATTTTTCAAGCATCTTTTAGAGTATAAGTTTATATATAATATTATTTTTATTGATTATGTACTCTATTTTATCAAATTATTTAATTCATATTTCAATTTTTAAAATTTTCAATATTTCAATAAACGATTACGTATATTTATATAACTAAACTGTAAATATTGATGTAGTTTTTCAAATGGTAAATGTATTTTGTTTATTTTGGAATTATAAAAGAAACAAACTTATAATTTAGAGTGAATTAAGACTGGTGGAATTAATTAAATAAAATATTGTTAGTGAATGTTTTAAGCAATTTTATTTTATTAAATAAAATGTAGTATTATTTTTATATGATTTATCTTAGAATATGTTTAGATGTAAATGTGAGATGAGATAATTTTTTTTTTTAAAGATAAATGTAGTAGATTCTCTTTTATATAAAAGTTGCTATATTTCTAAAAGACTTTAAATAATCTACAGTGCAAGATTTCAGGAAAAGTCTTCTTAAAATGTAGTATTATTTTTAAATTAATTCGAAATTATAAATTAAAACAGTTCAAAGTTCATGCAAAATAATTATTGAATAAATGACATTAAATAAATGACTTAAAGGTGTTAAAATCAGAGAAGCAAAAAATATTATTTGAGTTATTAATTCACAGTATAGAACTAAAAAGTTAAAGGATTCATACTTTCGACACTTTTATACGTAGCTAGTTGTTGGAATATCTTGTTTCGACTTTCAACTTCACGGAGCTCAACCTATGTAAAAAATTCATCAATGTAATATTCTAGTAAAGATAAAAGCAAAGCTGTAAAAAAAAAAAAAAAAAAGAATTTACTAATATTTAATATTTTTCAAATCAGAAATTGTAAATTACAAGAACATATATATATTTTTTTAAGTAAATTTGTAGGAAAAAAACATTTTTTGCTAATTTTTCTCTCTCTTCTAGCCGATTCTCCCGCACGGCCATTTCTCCTCCAGCGCAGCCCGGCGCCGCCGAGCCCCGGCCATGATCACCGCCACCACCGGCGTGTTCCCCTCACGCCGACGAGCATCGCTGCCACCTCCATCGTTCCCCACGCGCAACCATGGTTCTCCCCCGCGGAAAGAGAACCGAAATGGGTTTCTCCCATTTATGTAATCTCGCGCCGCCGTGCGCGGCCACGGAAGCTCACGACCGCCACCGAGGAGTCCCCCTGAAGGCGGCGACCAACCCAGCCACTGTTGAAGTCCCCCACGCGCAGCCCTCCCTCTCCCCTACGGAAATGGAACCGAAATGGGTTTTGACCCATTTGTGCCATTTTACGCCGCCGTACGTGGCCACCGAAACTCACGACCACCACTGAGGAGTCCCCCTCAAGGCGGCGACCAACCCAGCCGCGGTGGAAGTCCCCCACGCGCAGCCCTTCCTCTCTCCCACGGAAAGTGAACCGAAATGGGTTTCACCCATTTGTTTCACCGAATCTACGGCCGTAGGCAGCCACCGAGGCCACCGCAGCTCCACCAGTTGACACCGACGACAACCTCTAGGAGACCCAGCCACCACGAGGTTTCGTTTCCCTCTCCGTCGCACACTGATTTCCACCCAGAAACCCATTTGAGGTGTACAAAGAAAAAAAACATGCGAGAAACAGGAAAAAAAAAAAGAAAAGAAAAGAAAAACAAGATGCAGAAGGTAGAGATGAGTTTGTAAATCTGAAGAGAATTGCGTACCAACGGCGAGAACAAATCTGAAGAGCACGGGAAATTTTTTTTCTTCCTTGAGTTGAGTTTGTAAATTGTTCTATAAATGTGAATCTGGAAATGATGAAATCCTTGTATGTAAAGGTGAGATATTTTATGTGTTGAACGAGAAAATGCTAACTGAACGGAGAAGAGTAAAAATTGAACTGAGAATAAAGGAATTTCACAGAAGGCAATGAGAAGAAGCAAGAAGAAGAAAAGAAAGTGATGGATGGCACTATTCACTACTGTTCATCTTATACACGCTTTTAAGTATTAGGAAGATATATTCAACTTTAACCCACCAATTACACCCACAATTAATGCTTCTTATTAATTTGTACATGGTTTCTCTTTGTTTTCATTCACTTGTTTAATTTTAACACCTCCATCATGAGTTGTATCCCAATATATAGAGTACTATAGGCATTATGTATGTAAGAGGATTTTCCTCCCTTTAGACCTAGTGGACCCAAGAATAACAACTAAGGGAATTAAGAGCAAAAATCCAGACCAGAACGAACAAAGTCTCCAGCTCGATCCATGGATAGGATCCTCTGGACGCAACCTGCAGGAGGAAGTGTGCTACAGGGGATGAGACTCATTGATCTGAAGGCCCCTCGAGTAGTGCCCAGCTCTCGAGTGCTCGTCCGCATAGTGGGCGTAATATGCGGGGAACCCTCGATCTGATGATAGAAGGATATCAACGGACCACTAAGGATACTATCTGGGAGATGGAAATCGGAAAAACACGCCACATTAATGACACCACTACCCGACCTACAAGCCACATTAATGACGTCGTCGCAGAGCCACGCCGCATTAAAGGACTCTGACACAAGAAACAGTACGAAAGACACGGACTCCATGGAGGCAAACATGATCTGTCCTCCCCTGACTTTGGGTATAAATAACAAGTTACAGGTAAGAGAAAACTCTCTCTGATCCCTAAACTCATTTACTTATTACAAACTTCCAAAAACATTTACTAAATTTGGCATCAGAGACTCCATGGCCCCAAGGCCGCCCTCATCTAGTTGTCTTCTCTCTTTGTCTTTTGCAGGCCCATTTTCGAATACTTGAGTTGTCGGAGTCTAACCCAAAAGCGTACAAAACACGACATTAACAATCTAGTTACTTGTTTTGACCAAATCTCAAATATGGCGCTGATTTAGAATGTGATATTTGCTAATTTTTATATAAGCACTCAACATACATATGGATCGATAAGGGTTAGCCTCCCTCTTTCTCTCTCGACTCTCTTTTCCCATAGAGCCCCTCTCACTTGACTGCCTAGCTCCTTCTCCAGGCTCTAGCCACTTTTTAGCCGTGAGTTCTATTTGAGGAACCCCATGCAAGCACATGCCCTGCTACACCTTACTCCCACCCATGTACCTGACCACACTCATCGACGGTTGTGCCACATCATGTACTGCTTTAAGTTCTCATGAATCTCACTCGCCACCACTCCATGCAACATACTTTCCACCTTAGACTTCTTTCCTTTTATGGGGGCAATATGCTTTGACAAGTGTTTCTCTACGGACCAATTGTAGTGAATAAAGTTTAGCTAACTAGTTCAAAATACACCCGTCAGTGAGAGAGGGAAAAAAAAAAGAGACTTAACGACAAGGAAGACTTGGGAAGAGTTACAATCTCTCTCTCTCTCTCTCTAGAAATACCCACCAGAGCTAAAGGAGATCAAATGTACTGTACTTAAACGGATGAAATCCACCAATGCCGTCAGCTGGCAGCGAAATTCGAGCTAAAGCTAACGCAAGCTTTTCAAAGCCTTTCTAGATCCTGATCTCCCGTAGAGAAGTAAGAAAGCATGTTAGTAGAGAAAACGTTTTGTCAGATCGAATGAATGAGATTTGTGCTTTTGAAATGAAATATTTGCTTGTTTACTTTTTCTGTTTTGGGATTATTTTTGTTTTGTTTTAAATGTTTGGAAAATGAGTTTCAGGAAAGTGAAATGCATATGAGTTGGCACGCTCTTTTTTTTTTTAATTTTTCTGACAAATGCTGACATGGCAGTCAACCGATTACACGCCAGTTGCACACGCTGGTTGTATGTAACAGTTCTAAATTTCCAAAATCTACTGTAAATTTAACATTAGAATTTTTTATTGGTCAATCAACTAAAATTGTTGGCCATATATTTTTTTCACATTAAATATTATTTCCCCTCAATTAAATTTTGCCGCTAGGATTTGGTAAAATACACATCTCCATTTCACAATCTCCATTTCACACGAGTTCTAGCAAAATACATCTCCAGTTCTACACCATGCCGTTGTCGACCGCCACAGCTAGTTGGAAGCATCGAATAGCCATAGAAACCGCTGTCAAACGCCTTCCGGTAAGCCCATGTCATCGACGATTTTTCGTCCCCTCTACTTCATGCTGTTTTGGATTTTTGTTGGTTTTCAGTTCCGTAATTTTTTTCTGGTCGTTGGTTTTCTACAATTTTTGGTTTTTTGTTGTTGGTTTTGCCTTTGTTGATTTTGCAAAGAAAAATGAGTTGAAGTGAATAAAATTGTTGAGAAAATGTTCTTTTTTATAGTGAAAGAATATAACCATTAGAGAAATATTGCTGCTAAAAAAATATTTTCGTTGGAAGAATATGACTATTGGAAAAATATATCTATCGGGAGAATATCAACGTTAGAAAATTAATGTGTATTTTTTTAATAAGGAACAAATATTCCAATTATCATTAGAATTAAAATTAATGAAAAAATCGAAATAGATATTTTAATGGAGTTGTGATAGATTTAGAGAATTTGTTGTTTTGGTAAACTTAGGGGAAAATGTATATTTTATTTCTTATTTTATATTTTAACACTCTCATTTCTGGGACAGACTCCTCCTCAAGAATGGGTAGCCCAACACGTGGAATATTTAATTAAATGGGATAGAGTGTAAAGTCAGGATTCGAACTCAGGATTTCTACTCTGATACCATGTGAAATCATCATTTATCTCAAAAGTTTAAACTAATGAGAAGAGATAAATTTTATTACTGATTTTATATCTTAACATTTGTTATTTGATGACGTTAAAAAGTAGTTAGTTAAATTAAAAAAAAAAAAAAGAATTCTCAAATTAAATTTTAGCTAAAGAATAGTTTGGCCGCCACTACTAATGCTCTGGTTAGGGAAAGTAGAAATCTCCGCTAATCATGATCTCGGTCCAGCTAGATCTAGTGCATGATCTCTCTCTCCCTAGTACTGTTGTAAGATTTCACTCGACCAACAAGCCTGTCAAAATAATAAACAACCCTAGCTATCAATGGATTTCCAGACAATCAAATCATCTTCATGGTAACCCTTTTGATAGCCTATTGGCTAAGAACTCATGAGATCAAGCCCATTTTGTTGGCTCTCATTTTTCCGTCATGATCTACTTGTTTTTAAATTTTTTTGCAAAATTCCAAGCAGTACTTTTGAAGTGTTTGAAGGCCCCCAGCTAGCTCATCCTTTTTTTAGCTTAGATAATTATCCTGAACTAATTTTCTTTTAAGGGTACGCCCCTCCCCCATTTTTCACTACTTGATGAATATCTTAAATTAAGGCTACGTACGTTTTGCTTTTGGTAAAATGTCTTCGATCTTTTCATACCTCCAAGAAATCCTGATGATTGTTTTATCTTCAAATCCAAAATATGCTTAATCTGTTGATCACTACGGAATATCAATTATTTTCTCTTAAATCTTGGAATTTCCTTTTAATATTTCACTTAAAATAGACGGGTTTTTTACTTACTGTTCAATGTATGTACGTTATTATACATCAAAAGAAAAATTGTTGTGAACTTTATCTAAAATTTAATGATATACTAATTTTTATATATGAATTAGGAATATGGGATTCCATTTTGACAAGTCATTGAGTTGAAATTTCAAATATATTGGAATAATTATTTTATATATATTATTTATATTTTGTTAAGACTAATGGATAATAGTATTATTTTCAATATATTGATTTGATCTGCCTATATATATATGTAAATTATTTAATTCTAAAGATGGTGTATAAAATACATCATTCATATCATTTCTAAGATTTGTTTAATAAAATTTAAATTTTAAAATTCATCTTTTAAATTAAAATATACCGTGTAAGCATTTTATCAAGTTATATATATTAATGTTGAAGCTTAATTTGACCCACGAGCCCTAATAAAAAAAGAAAAAAGTTATTTTGCCTCAGTTGTACCGCTTAAATGTACCGCTTGATAAAAGAAAATATATATTTTTTTACTTTGCGATTAAGAAAATGATTTTTATATATATTATAATGGCCAATGCCTTGCAGCATCAACAACAAGAACACATTGAATAGTTGTTAACTTGGCAACAGGAGCAAATGTTTTGGTGTAATCCAAGCCTTCTTGTTGAGAAAATTCTTTAGCGACCAATCGAGGTTTGTACTGTTCAATCATGCCATTGGAATTGCATTTGATACGATAGACCCATTTGCTGCCAATGGAGCAATGACCAACAAGCAAGGGAACCAAGGACCATGTCTTTTGGTTAGTGAGAGCATCAAGTTCACGTTGCATCGCCTCTTGCCATTTGGGATCTAAGACAGCTTGAGCATATGAGGTGGGTTCTAGTACACTTGAAATGGTATTAACAAAGTGTTTATGAGCAGAAGACAAAGAATCATAGGAAAGATAGGTACTTAAAGTACCTAACTTAGTCAAAGATGCCTGTTTTGGAGTTGCAGTTGATGGTGTTGTACTAACATGTGCACAAAGAAAATCTTGAAGGAAAATGTATGGTTGTCTGACACGTTCACTTCTACGAAGAGGAGGTGCAGCAGGGGATATAGAGGAATAAGGAGAAGAAGGGGATGATGTAGGAGTGATCTCGGATGATGAAGAAACAAGAGGAGTTGCAAGTGGAGATGAATCAGTGATATATTCAGATATCTCAGGTTGGAAAATGATGTTTTCTGGTGATTTTTCTGGAGCAAGAAAAGGAAAAATTGATTCATGAAAAATGACATCATGACTTGAAAAAAAATTGGTGAGTGTTGAGATCAAATAAGCGATAGGATTTTTGGCCTACAGGATAACCAACAAAGATGCATTTGCTAGCGCGAGAGTCAAATTTGTGAGATGGTTGCAGATTGGTTGCATAACAAAGACATCCAAAAACTCGCAAGTGAGAGTAGATAGGTGGTTTGTTATACAACATTGCATATGGAGATTTATGTTGCAGCACAGGGGTGGGAAGACGATTTATAAGATAGGTAGTGGTAAGTAAACTCTCCCCCCAAAATCGCATGGGAAGATTAGCATCAATTCTTAAGGCCTTGCCAACGTTGAAATTATGTAGATGTTTTCGTTCAACTACACCATTTTGTTGAGATGTAGATGGGCAAGAGTTTTGAAATAAAATGCCAAGGTTGGAAAAATAAGATTTCATGGAGATGAATTCTGAGCCATTATCACTTTGAATGCATTTAACTTATCAATTAAACTGAGTGTTGACAAAAGAGATGAAGGTTTTTAGTAATCCTTGTATTTTATATTTGAATTTCATTAAGAATATCCACATGAATTGAGTATAATCATCAACGATGGTTAAAAAATAATGTACCCCCATATGAGTTGTAGTACGAAGGGGTTACTAAATATCACAATGAATAAGATCAAATGAATGTAAAGTATGAATAGAACTTGAAGAAAAAGGTAGCCGTGTTTGCTTAGCCAAATGGCAAGTTTCACAAGAATGTTTAGAATCAAATACAAATGAAGGAATAACATGACTCAAAAATTGTGAAGGTGCCTTGGAGGGATGTCCTAACCGCTTGTGCCATGGAAGGTTTGTAGTAGAATCAACATGATAGGTGCCAGAGAATGAGGTTGGTTCAGACTTCACTGGAGGGACAAAGTAGTACAAGCCATTAAGCTGCTTCCCCAAACCACTGATCTTCTTCGAAGTTAGGTCCTACAATATACAAAAAGTGGGAAATAAGTGGATTGAACAATTCATGGCAACTGTGAATTGATTTACTGAAAGTAAATTGACATGGAAAGATGGTGCACATAGTATGTTTTTAACATGCATATGATCTAAGAGTTGTGTGGAGCCAATGCGAGTTATCTTAGAATATGCATCATTGGGCAAGGTTATTTGAGAAGGTAAAGGAGAGGTATTAGATATTGAAGTTGCTACGTGATTTGTTGCACCACTGTCAATAATCCAGTGATTTAAGGCTGTCTTTTGTGCACTAAAGGATGAGCAGAAACGGGTAGAGATACCTGTATAGTTTGCTCTGGCACAATTTTTACCATTACTAAAAAAGGCTTTTATTTGGGCAAGCTCTTTAGAGGTGAATTGGGGAGTCTGTTCTGTTGGTATCTTGATTGTGTCCTAAGGCATCTCGGCACTGGTTTGATGTACAACATGTTTTTTGCTTCGATTTGGTGGTTGGACATCTTTGCCATGGAGCTTGTGACCAATTGGGAATCCATTCAAGTAGTAACAACGATCCACAGTGTGAGTTTTGCCCTCACAATAAGAACATAACAGAGATTTTCTAGTGCCTTGTGACTTGGAATGAGAGGATGACCACTGTCTGTGTTGTCATTGAGCATCAGACTGTGATTGCTTAGAGTTGTCATAAGTTTTGATACTCATGGCATGAATGAGATCAATACCCTTGGCCTCAGTAAGTCCTAGCTGCTTTTTTTCTTCACATAGAAGTAAATATGACTTTTCAATAGTTGGTAGAGGGTGCACTCGCACAGCAAAGTATGTCTCATTCAATCCTATAAGGAATTGTCCCAGTCGAATCCTTTCCTCTTATTCTTTTAGATCTTTTTGTCCTCCACAAGTACACGTGATTGAAGGACTGCAAGTAGTTAGCTCATCCTATAACATTTTCATCTTTGTATAGTAAGAAAAAATTGATTCTTGATTTTGTTTCAATTCAACAATAGATCGTTGAGTTTGTTAATGATGAAAAAAATTAACTTGAGAGAATCATTCTTGAAGATCTGTCCAAATCTCTGAAGGTGTTTCAGCTTAGAGTACGCTGTTTGTTAGCTCCAGACTTGGAGAGTTAAATATCTAAGAAAGCACCATATCGTTGCAGCACTACCATAAAGAGTATTTTGGATCTTTTTTATCTGGGGTGGAAACTGTTCCTTTGATGAACCCCAGTTTGTTTTTAGCACTGATACTCACCAGCATAGATCTCTTCCACATAGCATAATTGGTTCCATATAAGACTTTTGGAAAAAGAATCATGCTAGGATGATCTGAAGGATGGAGGAAAAAAAGGATTTGCGGAATCAATTGCAGTTGAAGACATAGTATGATCAGAGTAGGCGGAAGTGGTTTGCAGAGGCAACAAGATCATCCCTTTGATACTATACCAAAAATAAGTTTTCAAAAAAATTGTGTCTTCCTCAAATTCATATTCGACAGTCAAAAGGGACTATTATATACAAGTTTACAAGAGTAAATCAAGATCCTAAATTGCAGGAAAATAAAAATAAAGATCTCAACTAATTCCCTTAATTGAAGGGATTACAAATCACCTAAATATATATAAGAAAGAATATCTCTCAATTTCTAAAATTAAGCAAATGTAATCTTAACACCATGCAACATACTTTCCACCTTTGACCTCTTTCCTTTTAACGGGGCATGCTTTTAACAAGTGTTTCTCCACCGATCACTTGCAGTGACCTAGATATAGTAAGAATTTAGTAACATTCCTCTTTTTTTATAAAGGAAAATGTACTTTATATCTTTTCATTATTTCATACATGATCATCTACCATATCTTCAAAATATTAAAACTAAAATTTCAAAAAAACATAGATCATCTATCTCGGCCCAGAAATAAATCAACTTGAACAAATGCGTTAGAACAAACTGAACATCCTCTCCATCAACCCCGTTAGTGAAACGACATAAAATTTCAGAATCTGTTGTTACGAAACTTTCCAGTATTGTAATTATATGCGTAAATAGAATTCTGACTTGTATAAATCTATGACTTCTCTTAACATTTTTATTAACTTTACTTTAACTTTTATAAATTTATGACAATTTTTAAATTTGTTTAAATTTTTCTACTAACCTTTTCATCTCTTATTTACAATCAATTTTATTTTATTTTTTACCAACTAGGCACACATGCAGTGTGCCCTTACTAGTATATGTAGATATATATATATATATATAAATACTTACACGACATATTTTAATTTAGAAGATAAATTTTAAAATTTAAATTTTACAAATCAAATCTTACCATTTAAATGATATGAATGATGCACTTTACAGTTTACATACCGGCTTGATAATTAAATAACTTATATATATAGACACAATAAGATTTAAGAACAAATCAATATATTGAAAATAATACTATTATCCATTACTTCGTATGTTTCAATTATGATGTGAAAATTTATAATTTAAAATTACGAAGTAAAATATTTATCGTGGCTGCAAATATTCATGTTCTTACAATTATAGCACAAGAATTAATTCTCGTTGTATTCCTATCCAATTCCTTTATTGCAATTGGCACATGACGTGTAGTAAAAGATATGATGTAAATGAACTACGAACACTTTCCCTAAAAAAATATAAGACATTTAATAAATATGTAGATTTAAATTATTAAAGAACTATAATTTCTTAACTAGTCAAAATTTATAACAATAGTAATAAAATTATTATTGTTAATTTTAATAGTTATAATTTGATGCATATGTTATATATTTGTTACTTCGAAAATAAATATATAATGTGATAATTTTAAACTTACAAACTAAAGTATTAAGTTTCAAATAATTTCATCATATAATTATAATATAGACTTTCATTATTTACAACTAAGAAAAAAAAAAACAAACTATACTACATTACAGATTTTAAATGTACCTAAAATAATGTTATTACTTTCAAATTACCTATTAAACTAAAATTTAAAGGAAATAAAATGCTCCTCAAAATTTGAATTAATTTTTGTAAAATTTAATTATGTTATTAAAATTTTATGAACAGTTAGCATTAATTTAGAAGGAGAAAATTAGAACAAACTATAAGCTAATTATTCAGTCCAAAGTTTTCCTTTCTAACATGACAAGCCCATCCCATCCCATCCCACCCCCACCCCCACAAATGTTACATAATTACATAATTAGGACACTGGAAACTTTGAAAAGAAAATATTTTTAAGGGTTTAGGCCATTCTTTCATTGACGGAATGACGGTGAGAACGTTCAATTTCTTTTAATATTGTAGTCAAAATTGATTTACTTCTATGTCAAGATGAATGATCTATTCGTTTTTTGAAGGTTGTGTTGCAATATTTTAAAGATATAGTAGATAGTCTTGTATGAAATAATGAAAATGTACAAAAAAGAAGTAAAATTTTTTAAATTAATTAAATGGAATAGATAAGATTTTTTTTTAAAAAAAAAAAAAGATCTATGGATAAAAATGATTTTTAATTTTATATAATTTTTTGTTTTCTAAACAAAAAATTACTTTAAAAAATTAAAAACGTTGGATGCAATCGTCCATAGACAACCGGCGTGCAATCGCTGATGTGGTGGGTCATGTCATTAAATAAAACGACCGTGTTTCAGTTGATTTTCCTAAAGAACAAAATGGTGTGTTTCAATGCTATCTCTCTCCCTCTTCATTTCGTAACCCTAAGACCAGTTTTTCCTCTTCATCTCCCTCTCTCTCTTCACCCCTAATTTTATGAACCAGCCGACATCCCTCGTCGATTTCAATAACAACACTTACCCTTTTCCTCTCCATCTGTCTAGTTTATAACCTTAAGCCGGAGAACTTTTGAAAACCCTAGGAAGATTATGAGAGCTTAAACAAAAGAAAGGAGATTCTTCATAATTTTGGATGTATGGATCTTCCTCCCATAATAGTTATCAGTATGGAAAGAGTAGACTATAAACATTATTTCTTTATTCGTCAATTCTTGTCTTTCTCAAATTCTCTTTCATGTTCTTGACCCACCAAGCATATAAAATTTTCTTTCTTTTTTCTTTTCCTTACATAAGTTGTGCCTTGATTTTTGTTTTTTTTTTAATTTATTTATATAAGTTGTGCCATGTCCCCGGTTACATCCCGTTTACACAGTGGCAGTTGTCCATATAACGACTCTTAAAAATAGGCATAATGAATTATAGAAGAAAGATAAATTATATTTATCATATTCTACAATATACACGAGCATATGATTTGTTATTTTTATCATTCTATTTAAACATACATATATTAATGTGTAAATATATGTGTTTACACATCAACGACAAAAATAGCAAATCACACATTGATATGTGGTGTAAGAATGATGAGTAATATTTTTCTAGAAAAAATCGTTTTAAAAAAAATCTTTATTTTAAATCTAGTTGATGATTTTTAAATTGACTCAAATATTTTAAAATCTTCAAAATATTTTAAAAATCTAAAATCATTTTAAATGAGGTATTTGTAGTGTTATTAAATAAAGTCTAATTTTCAAGTAAGCCCCTTTATATTTTAGACTCCCAAATATAATATAGTTTTAAGAAATCATTTTATTTAAATGATTATATTCTTTTAGGAATATTATTTAATATTTATCAATTTATTTTATGTTAAAAACTATCTTTACTTAGAAGACTCTATTCTCTTAAGAAATATATAATAAAAATTATCATGTTATTTTATAATGAAAAATATTATTTTTGAATTAAGAATAAAAAAAAAATTATTTTCAAATTTAGGCCTAGTTTGTTTTTACAAATGAGATGAGATAAGATGAGATGAGTTGAAATCAAAGATAAAAGTTATATAAAATATTGTTAAAATATATTTTTTTTAATATGATTTTTGTTTTGTGATTTGAAAATCTTAAATTTTTTATTTTATTTTGTATTGAAATTTAAAAAAATTATAATAATTAGATAAAATGATATGAGTTGAGAGGAATTATAAAAATAAACGAGGCTTTAGCTGGTTTGTCATCTCACGATTATTCATTACTATTTACAAATTTCAACTCATAAATTTCATTAATATTTACAAATTATCTCAATTCATCTCATTTTATATCTCAATCCAAACCGCAAAAAGTATCATCCACTCCAGAATTCCAAACCGTCCATTTAAAAAAACTTTCATCTTAGATTAAAAGTGGTACACGTGTAAGGCTAGTGTCTGTCCTTCCGTTCTCTTGTTGGCTTTTTCCTTCTGCGATTTAAAATGAAAGAAAAATTCTTCTTTATTATTCATCATTTTACACCTCATCCTGTAAAAAATATCTTTCATATCTTATAAAAAATTTATAAATAAGAAATGTGAACCTCAGTCACTGATTGCAAAATAAATCCAAAATCAAATCAGTGGACCGGTGGAGTATAGAAATTTGTAGATTTGTTTTTGAATTATCAAATCAGTGTCAGGACTCAGCTTTTTGATGATTTACTTTTTTTTGTTTTTTTAATTGTTTTTCAAACTTTGGTTCTAGAGTTTCGTGAGAAGTGATGTTAACTTTTTATTTTTTTCATATCATTATCAATTTGTCCATTCCGGTGAACGATAGCTTTTATTTTTTTATTTTTTAAATAATTTACACAATATTTTTTAATTATATTTATAAAATATCTTATAAAATTATCACCATTTCATAAAAATATCTTATTTTATAACATCATTATATAATATATTGTGTAATATATTATATATTTATAATTATCTTTTTTTTTCTGTTCGTATCATATAATGATAACAGTCCCCTCACATGAAAATCTTTGAATGAATAAATGGGCTGACTTGAGATCTTCAGCAGTATATTTTATTCTATTTATAGAAATTTACGATACAAGAGATAAAATATAATTACAAGTAGTTATGTACAATATGGACTCTATTTAATTTGTTAAGATTCCTATATATGTGGAGGGATAGATGTTGGATTTGTTATATCAGATAGAGTTTGTTCTGCTGTTGGTTGCTGTGAGTGATCCTCGAATATATTCAAATCATGGCTTATCTGTCTAACATCCCCCCACAAGCTAATGGGGAGAGGCAGCACCATTAGCTTGGATCGCAGCATACAGAAGCGTGTAGAGCTTAGACCTTTAGTGAACACATCAGCCAGCTGATCAAGGGAGCCAAGGAAATGAAGACAAATGTCTTTGTTTGCAATTTTCTCTCGGATGAAGTGAAAGTCGACCTCAATATGTTTTGTTCGAGCATGGAAAACCGGGTTGCAAGCAAGTGCAATAGCACCACTGTTATCACACCAAATGGTAGGAGCTGTGGGGATAGTAATATGCAATTGTTTGAGCAGCATGCGAACCCAGTAAAGTTCAGCTGTGACCATAGCTAAAGCTCTATACTCAGCTTCTGTACTTGACCGGGCAACCACGGATTGCTTCTTAGCAGACCAAGAGATCAGAGATGAGCCAATAAATACAGCAAAACCCGTAGTGGAACGACGGTCATCTGGATCACCAGCCCAATCCGCATCACAAAATGCTTGGAGATGGCAGTCACCCTTCGTGTACCATAAGCCAATTTCAATGGTGCCTTTTAAGTATCTGAGGACCCGTTTTGCTGCAGTCCAATGAGTGGATTTGGGATTGTGCATGTGTTGGCAAAGTTGATTCACAGAGAATGCAATGTCTGGCCTGGTCAACGTGCAATACTGAAGGGCCCCTACTGTTTGTCGATATTCTGTGATTTGAGCTGAAGTGAGAGGTTCACCATCATGTGAAGACAGCTTCTGGCCCATGGTGCAAGGGGATGGAGCAGGCTTGGCACCTATCATCTTTGTGCGAGAGAGGAGGTCTGAAATATACTTGGATTGTCGAAGATGAAGACCAGTAAGGTCACGTGTAGCTTGAATGCCGAGAAAGTAGCTAATAGGACCCAAATTTTTCATCTTGAACTCTGCTTGCAGTTTGTTGATAAGTGAGTTAATAGCTGCAGAATCTGTACCTGTGACTAGAATGTCGTCTACATATATGAGAAAGTAGATGTGAGTGTTCCCATTATGATAGACAAATAGTGAAGTGTCAACTAGAGATGATATAAAGCCAAACTCAAATAGAGCCATAGAGAGTCGCATGAACCACGCTCGAGGCGCTTGTTTAAGCCCATAGAGTGATTTGTTTAGTTTGCATACATGGTCTGGATAAGTAGAGTCAATGAATCCCTTAGGTTGTTCCATGAACACATCTTCCACAAGAATGCCATGAAGAAAGGCATTAGATACATCTAGTTGTGTAATATCCCAATCAAACTGTGTAGCGAGAGAAAGAATCACACGGACAGTAGCTGATTTGATGATCGGGCTAAACATTTCTGTGAAATCAACCCCTTCCTCCTGATGATATCCCAATGCAACTAACCGAGCTTTAAGTCGCTCAACCTCACCTGTGGATGTCTGCTTGGTCTTATAGACCCATTTATTTCCAACAACATTGTGACTTTTAGGTCTAGGACAGAGTGTCCAGGTATTGTTGGCCATGAGAGCATCATATTCTTCCTTCATTGCTGCACACCATTCAGGTAAGAGTGCAGCTTGCCTATAAGAGTGAGGTTCAAGAGGAATTGCAACACTGGATAATGCATGCAGTGGGTATTTGGTGGAGTAGAGTTGAAAGTCAGAAAAATTTCGAGGTTTTAAGGAGCCTGTTTGGGATCGTGTAGTCATAGGATGTGAGGGTTGAGGTGCATTGGAGGTAGGCAGGTTTCTGGTTGTTGGAGAGGGATCCGGGATGGTAGATATAATAGATGGAAGAGTTGGAGTAATAGGAGTGGAAATATGATTTTGTGGAGATGGTGGTGTGGCAAGAGAAGGCTGGTTTGTATGTGGCAACAGTTCATGTAATGGAGGGTTTTGAGATGAAGAGTCTGTAATAACAGAAAATGAGGGAGAGGGAAGAATCATACCTGGGGAAGAGACCACTGGCAGAGGCTCGGGTGGCTTGAATCCATTTTTAGCAGGAAATGATCTCTCATTAAATATAACATGCCTGGAGATGTAGATCTTTTGAGTGACAGGATCCATGCATCTATACCCTAGATGGTTTGCACTATAGCCCAAAAATATGCATCGTTTGGATCGGAACATTAATTTTTGAGATGTATATGGACGAAGTAGTGGGAAGCATGCACACTCAAAGGTGCGAAGAAACTTATAATCTGGAGTTTTGCCATATAATTTAGAGTAAGGACTTTGATGTTCTAGGATTGGAGTAGGAAGACGATTGATGAGGAAAATTGACGTGAGGAATGCATCTACCCAAAATGTGTATGGTAAGTGGGATTCGGCTAGAAGGGATAATCCTATTTCTACCACATGACGGTGTTTACGTTCGGATACCCCATTTTGTTGGGGTGTATGGGGACAAGTTATACGATGAAGGATTCCATGATTTGTGAGGAAATTTTGGAATTGGTGTGAGGTATATTCTCTTCCACCATCTGTTTGAAATTGTTTGATTTTGCTGGAGAATTGATTTTCAACTAACGTTTTGAATTTAACAAAGCATACAAACACATCAGATTTATTATGGAGAGGATATAGCCAAGTGAACCTTGAGAAGTCATCAATGAAAAGGACATAGTATTTGCATCCACTAATAGATTTAGTAGAGCACGACCACACGTCTGAATGAATCAAATTCAAGGGTGAAGCGGAAACACGAGTTGACATAGAGAATGGAAGTTGTTTTCCTTTACCAAGTTGACATGAATCACAAAACTCCATTTTGTTCACTGACCCTTGAACTGGTAATTGATATTTATTCAATAATTGGGATACAATGGAAATAGATGCATGGCCTAATCTAGAGTGCCAAATAGAAAGTGGTGCTTTCACTCCTGCAACAGCAGCTAAGGCACGTGGCTTATTGAGAGACATTGACTGCATAGGAAACGGATAGAGTCCACCTTCACTCCTGCCTTTGAGTAGTGTCTTCCCCGTTAATGTGTCCTTCACAAAGAAATGAGATGCTGTTAAAATGAAGAAACAATCGTTATCAATGCAAAATTGGTTAATGGATAGGAGATTTGCAGAAGCATTAGGACAGTGTAACACACGCTTGAGATATAATTGATTATTGTTCATGTGAAAAATTGCATTACCAGTGTGTGCAATAGTTAAACCTTGACCATTACCGACTGCCACATGCTCTTGACCTGTGTATGGTTGCGAAAGGGTGAGTTGCTCAAGATTGCCTGTGATATGTTGGTTTGCTCCACTGTCTGCAAACCATGTCTCAGAATCTTCCTCAGTGTTGGTATGAGCCACCATTGCTGCGAGTTGGGCAGGAGGATGTCGCCCTTGATATGCATAATCCATGCGATGGAAGCAGTCAAGTGCTTGATGATTAGATTTCCCACAGATCTGACAAGGAGATCGAGGATGTATAAAATTCTGTGATGGTTTGGGAGATGTATAGGTTCGCTGTGGTGGGGCTGTATTTGATAGTGGTTTGGAAGTAGACATGGGATGGCGGTTGAAGGAAGTTTGTGAGGACTGGTGGCCAGAAAATGAAGGGTGATTATTCTTGTTGGGATATTTTGGTTTGCGATAGAAGGGCTGTTGTTGATTATGTTTGGGTGCAAACAAAGCAAAGTTATTTGTTTCTGGAGAAACAGATTTGTATTGGTTTGAAAATCATCAAAGGACAATGGATTGTCTTTGGTGGCTAAGGATAAAGAAGTCATAAAGGGCAGGTAGTTAGGATTTAGGCCATGAGTAACATAGGAGATCAAGTCATCCTCTTCAACAATCTTACCAGCAGCACTGAGTTCTGCTGCTATTTCCTTGGCTTCATCAAGGTAAGCAGAGCAGCTACGTGAGCCTTGAGTGAGTGCTTGGAGTTTGCGTTTCAGATGGCTCACCCGAGATCGAGATTTGGAGGCAAACTTCTTCTCTAATGCAATCCAAGCTGGTTTTGCAGATGTAATACCAAAAACTGAGGGGGCCACATTATTAGATAAAGTGGCATTAATCCATCCTAGCACAAACTGATTCTTTTTGTGCCAGATGACATAGTTGGGATTAAGTTCAGTTGTTGATTTTCCTTGATCATCAAGGAGAAATTTTGATGGGCACGGTTCAGAACCATCCACGAAACCCATCAAGTCATTGCTCTTTAATATTGGAACCATTTGAGACAACCAAATTAGATAGTTTGATCCATCCAGTTTGGCTGAGACCAGTTGGTTCAGATTAGGAGCAATGAAGACAGCGGAAGTCATATTTAGAAAAATGGATCAGCAATTGCGTGAGCAAGAATGCTCTGATACCATGAAAATCTTTGAATGAATGAATGGGCTGACTTGAGATCTTCAGCCGTATACTTTATTCTATTTATAGAAATTTACGATACAAGAGATAAAATATAATTACAAGTAGTTATGTACAATATGGACTCTATTTAATTTGTTAAGATTCCTATATATGTGGAGGGATAGATGTTGGATTTGTTATATCAGATAGAGTTTGCTCTGCTGTTGGTTGCTGTGAGTGATCCTCGGATATATTCAAATCATGGCTTATCTGTCTAACATCAGATAGAGTTTGCTCTGTTGTTGGTTACTGTGAGTGATCCTCGAATATATTCAAATCATGGCTTATTTGTCTAACACCACACACACACATATATATATATACTAGGTGAAAGCAACGTGCAATGCACGTTTGCTTAGTTTATATATATATTTTTTTTCTTAAGAGTTAATTTTTTATTAATAAAGACGTAATAATTTTGGTTAATTAAATAACGATATAATATTTATGTAATTTATAAATAATTACACGTTGTGATATATTATAAAAAAAAAAGAACATTAATAAAAATTATAACATGGTCCTATAAATAAACATCGCAAGCCAAATAGATCATTGCATAGCAAAATATCTATCCCTACATCATCAAAAGTGGTCTTAATTTCTAGTTGAATAAATAAATTATTTGATTATGATTAATAATCAACCTAATTGTTTGTTTAATTAAGGAAACATTAAGGATTAATAGAAATTATGGAAAAAAATGTACTTCTGAATAAAATGACATCGGGGAGGTAGTGGAGATAACCGACATGGGGGACTCCGGTTCAGACCCCAAAACTTCATCAAATAGAGAAGATGAGCTCAACATATACGACATGAACTCCATAATCGAGTCGACCTCCACTGCCTGCACATCCCAGATATATAACCACTTTTCACAAATTACTCTATGATAATTCTTTTTTTATTTAAAATAATTAATCACCGTTAATTATTTTAAAGCTATGATCTAACTTAATTTGGTTGAAGTCATGCAAATAAATATTATAAGTAACAAGTACTATAATATTTCATAATCAGTTCATGTATACGTACATGATTTCAAGATAAATATTGTTTTCTTAAATCAATTAGTTATTTTCAAACATATATATAATTACCAAAATATATAAATTAAATACATTTGTCTTAATATTTTCTTTTGTGTTATATATAAAGCTAGCTAGTGGCCTTTATATATGGAGATGATCTAGATTATTATCATCTGATCAAAATCAATTATTTTTTGAATGTTTTCATCTGAGTTTGTAGCATCGCAATATAAACAGGAATTTCAGTGTTGAAGGAAAATAAAGAAACATCATTATGAGACACAAACAAACTTGCCAACAACTACCTGATCCTGGATTGCCAAGGAATGCCATATGTGGGGTTCTTCTGATGCCAACTTTCAGCCCAAGGGTTCTACGCCTCTCATCCAAAAGCATTCCCCTTTCCCATTTCCGTAGTTGTACCTTAAGCTCATGCAAACCTACTACATTTGATATTTCATTTTCAAGCTCATCCATTCTTAGCTTTAGTTTCATTGCATGCTTCGATCGCTCTTCTCTTCCGCTGCTCTTCAAGATGCCAGTTCAATAGTTCCCACAATTTTTCACTTCCTAGGCCTGGTGAGAGATGATTTAGAGGAGTCATGCCCTCCTGCAATTCAAATGTTATACTAACTACGATTATTTACAAAGGGACAATCTTTACTAAGCCAAAATCATGGCAAGCAATTGCAATCCACCATACATTATCCTTAGCACTACAATCAGTATTGTACTCGAGCAATGTATTGACAGTCAAGCAATCTTCAGCTCGAAGTGAGTACCAAACAGCAAGATGTAATGGTGTCATTCCATTATGCATTAATAAGACAGCGCAATATAGAGTTTACCATCAGAAATCCAAATCCCACTTTTAATTTGAACTATTCAAAAAATGGATCATAAGGTAATAAGAAAAAGCACATTTGCTTTGGCTTCAATAATAGCACCATGACCAAGAAGCAACTATGCAACATCATTGCATCCATTCTTCGCTGCTATGTGCAAAGGAGTTTCTCCATACTGCAAAGCACAGCAATTTGACACTCAGGAATCAATAAGTCGTGAGCATAGGCTTACCATGTTCTTGGCTTCCAACTCCACCTTATCTGTCCCTTGCCGATCAAGAAGAAATTTGACTATCTCGGCCCTGTTATAACCAACATAAACGTGAAGTGGCGTCTGTGCAATCTGAAATCAAGCAAACAAAAGGAATGCATTAAATAGAAGAATAAACAACTTCATCTAAGATGCAAGTTCTGGAGTGCATCAACGAACACAATGAAAAGCAGACCTGATTTCTTCAACTCTTTAAAATAGAAGCAGATATACATAAGCAAAAGAAAAACCCAATAACAAAAATAAACGCTATACACATAAGAGAGAAGACGATGAGAGAAAAGAGAGAGGGTCTGAATTGAGAATGAGAACTCGGGAGAGAGAAAGAGCCGACAATGAGAGAGAATTTGAGGGAGCTGACACAAACAAATAAAATCATTTAAACAAATATATGATTAAAGTTGTCGATACCTAACACAGTTGAATTAAAAGACCAAAAACACCTCGTATAAACGAAGAGAATAGAAGTATATAAAGACACAAAATGCTAAAAGACAAAACATAAAAGACTGTCACTGCATCAGAAACAGTGTACCAGAACTAAAAAAGATAAAACACTTATCTTTACGTTATATCACAATCAACAGATAAAGATATAAAAAATAAAAATTTGACTACACAATTCCATCCAATCTCAAAGAATAGAAAAGACAAAAATTAAATCGCACTGTACACATAAATAAATAAAATATAAAAGCTGCAAAAGTAAAAAAGTAGAAAGTAAAATACAGTATAAAAGTTCCGGATGAGAAAAAGTGATCAGTGAAAAAGTAGACAATGAAAGAACGTAAAAGTAGTAGACTGACGACTGATAAAATATAAAGGAAAAAAATAATAAACACAAAACATTCTAATATCCAACAAATAAAGATGTAAAATAAGTTTTTACCCATTGTTTTTAAAACTGTAATAACTTAACGATGATTTAACAGAGCACTAACGTTAGGCTCCGTTAAATAGCCACTTATATATATATATATATATATATATATATATATCATTTAGATTTTACAACTTAGATTGAAAATAAGATAATTTTATGAATAATAATAAAATAATTTATGAATAATAATTCGATATTTTGAATTAAGTCTTTTTTAAATTTTTTTTAAAAAAAGAGAAAAAATTAAATAAGAAATATTATAAAATTAAAATATTATTAAAATATAATTTTATAATATTATTATTATTAAGAAATTTAAAAAAAATTAAATTATTTTTTATTTAAAATTTTGTAAAAATTATAATGATTATTTTAAAAATATTTATATTTGAATTATGTTTATAAATGAAATAAAATTAGATGAAATCTCTAGTTTTAGAATGAAATCTATTTTCAAGTAAGTCTTAGGTCTCATTTGGTTGTTAAACTTGGTTGAATCCAAGTTAATTAAGTCTAATTTAAGTTAAATCTAACCTTCAAATATTTAATTTTTAAATTACTTTATCTCAAAATTTTTTTACGTAAAATTTATAATTTTTTTCAATTCTAACCTTATTTACGCGCGAAACCACAGCCTCAGTGTCCGAGCTCCTATTCAATGATCTACTCTCTTTTCGGTTCCATTTTCTCTTCTTTTATTTTGTGGAGCCATCTTACAAAGGAGGAGCACCGGAGTATGAGGACGGCTCTATATATTATCACGGTGGCTTTAGCAGCATCAACTATGCCATTGTTCGACGACGGACGGCGGCCAACCGACCCCCCTCTCTCTCTCTCTCTCTCTCTCTCTCGGCTTGACAACTACAACACCTCTGCTGCCACATCTCTCTCTCTCTGTCATTTTTTCCCTCTGCTTCGATAGCCTTACTCAACAGCAGCACCACGAGACATCTCGACTTCTCTATATTTTTCTCGCCCTTACTCAACTTTCCACCACAAACAACCACAAGAGTCCAGAAGATTTCAACAAACACGACAGAAATGGTTGCCGTCAGATCTGGGTGTAAGTTTATATGGGAATCTCCTGCTGGTGGAGCGAGATTTTGTTTTTGGATTTGGTTTCCTTTCGTGTATTTGGGTATGATTTATTTAGTGAATTTGTACAAATTTGAGAACATTGTGTTTGCATCCGCCATGCTTTCGTCATAATTTTTTTGCTGAACCAGCACAAAACAGATAGAAACATACAAATGTATCATTTTTCGATGTAAACAGTAAAAAGACAAAAAAGTCAGTCGGTGGAGAAATAACAAAACATAACAAAAACAGAACAAAACGTAAATTTGTCATAAAATCAGGAGTAAAACAAGAAAAAATATAGAGTAATATTATATTCAATAATAGAATGTGTAAATGTTGTACAGTCGCTTTGAAAAAGTGTGAGATTTATTATTAAAAAATTAATTTCTTTTAAGGTGAGTTTCATATTTATATATTTTTTTCAAAATGATTATAAGTATTATTTCTCTTAAATATATTAGATGAAAATATTTTCCATTCTTCGTTAGCACTTATTTAATAGAGATAGATGTTCGTTGAAGCATAATTTGATCCCGGCCCCTAAAAACTTTTACCACGATACAAGAAACTAGAAAGCCAAAAGATCATGCGAAAACGTAACTTCCAAGGAAGAAAGCGCGGATAATAAATTCCATACATGCTGATATATATTGCGTGATAGTAATTAGTTATTACACAACAAGAACATATATATAACGTGCAGGCATGTTCATGTGATCGCAAGCTACAAAGCTAGCTTGAGCATAGCCCACAACATACGTACACACTAGTTTTTTACTGTATATAGCATATCCAGCAGCAAATTAAAATATATCATACATCTTAATTAAGCAGTTGCCGGTCGACTCGCAAGAGAGGATAATTAATACCCGTACTTGCAGCTCTTATTATTACACACACATACACACGATTAGCCGGCTAAGCTCTATTAAATATGGCTAGGGCCTGTTTCTACCATCTTTTGCTGGAGGGTGTCGTTGGTAATGCTCACGCCGTGACTTGGGTTCACCCTTCGGAGGCTTCTGATCAACTGGATTAATCGGTAGCTTGTGTTCTGAGTGAGGCTTTTTCCCCTGATCAAGAGACTCATGATTAATTGGTGTTGGTGGGATAAACTTTGAGGGAGGTTTTGGTCCCTTGGGGAGTTTGGCACCGAAGGCTAGCGTCTTTTCTTCCAAAGAGGACTCCTCCAGTGAATTTGGAGGTCTGCCTGGCGATCGTGGAGGTTTATATTGGGCGAGGGAGCCAGTGGAGAGAAGAACCAGTACTCCAAGAAACAATATCAGCGAGTACATTTTTGTGGCCATTTTGGGACGTTGTTTGGGAGTTAGGATGGTGCAAAGTGTAGTCCATTTTGGGGGGCCTTTTATAATGGGCCGGTGCCAATGTCCTCGTGCCACCTATACTGTATTAGAACATTGGCATTGTAAAGTTCAAAGTTTAATTAGAATTTTAAGTTTTAACTATAACATTAATTTTTTGGTACGTGAATTCATATTAGACTAGTTATTTTAAAGTTAAAATAATAATATAATATTTTATATTTTAATAATATTTTAATTTTTTTTTTTTTAATATTGTGCAAATACAATTTAACATATCTTGTGTGTGGAACAATATCTTACAGACTAGTGAGTGCAAATACAATTTAACATATTGCAAATACAATATTTTACAATCCGTATGATGTGTGGAACAATATCGTAAAAGTAGTGAGTGCTGCCAGAGAGGTCTCTTGCGTATAATTTACATGGATCAGCCTTTATTCTCTATTTAACATACATTGTGCAGTCTCCAACTGGCAGAAAATCAGAGTTTTGCCTGATCTTGAAGTTGGTCCTGTCCAAAAACCATGAATACAAATTGGAATCACCGGAATAACAAGAGTGCAAGCAAAGTATGTTAAAAATCAAGAACTATCTGAGATGTATGTAACAACTAACAAGGCAGCTTTGATAGTGAACTAATAAGTAGGGAAAAATAAAACACTATAAACTGCAAGGCAATGCTCTCATCTGGATAGTAAATTTCTCGTCCTATCTTCCCTTTGGCATATCTGATCACGATCGTGTATCTCCTAATTATCATTTTCCAATGCTTCTTCTGTTCTAATCCTACTTTCTATGAGCTGCATTTTATGTTCTATTTCAATCCTGTTCGTCCTAACCTTTTTATCCTCAAAACTCTTTGAATTTCAACCTTGAAATTAATTTCCAACTCTAGAGTGATAAAGAGAAAACTAAAAAAAGAAATTAAATCCAGAAGCAATTAATTCAACACTCACCTCTGTCACAAAGAAGGCATGGAACCCGTATGGAACTCGGTGGGGCAACTCAACAACTGCAATAGGATCAGCTGACATTGTTTTTGCATCAATTGCATGCACTGATCATGATTTTCTGCATATTTTTAAATCAAGATTTGAGACTATGTCCTCATCATTAAAAAAAAAAAAGTCAAAAAATCAAACTTAAAATCAGAGTCACTAAAAAAATAAAGATTTGAGACTATCAATATTAAGGCCTTTCCAGTATTGAGCTTTCATCAGCCGCTTCCAGAAACCAGAATTTTTGCAATCTTGAACAGATCTATCACCAAAATTTGATGGATACCTGCCAGTGTAGCTCTCATTAAGTACCCTTGGGAAATCAACAGCAGATGCCGATAACTTCTTCTGTGAAGCTAGACCAGTTTTCATATTGAATCTCATCTCATACCTGAAAAGAATACTGTCAGAAATACTGAGGCATGCATAGAGCTTTCAGTTTTCATAAAATGGGAAAAAGTTGTCCTACAGCTCGTTGCAGAAGTTTTCAAGATTTTCTTTGATAGTCCCACTGACCATGTCCAGATTTGGATTCTCAAGGCGACAAGTTCCACTCCAACTTAGAATATCCTGCTGCTCATGATTATTGATACACACAACACATTTTATCAACACATTTCACATGTTTCTAATTCGAAAAACATTGCAACTAATCACTAGTTCAGGGGGTTTGATTGCTCAAGTATAAAATTCATTAGGATATCCAAATTGGCACAACTGTTTGGGGGTGAGAAAGTGCAATTTTTCACACACACACACACACACACACAAATGAAAACTTATTATACTGGAAATATGTATCTGCTTCAAGCTCAGTACTGAAGAGCTAGAGAGGGACCCTTTTATTTTTGTGGTATTTCCATCCAAAAGTAGTGCAGTTGTTATTTGGGTCAATTTGTGATTGTCAATATAAACTTAATGTTGTTGGTTTGCACCTCTTCGCTCTATTTTCAGGAACTTGGATACCGTGAATCCATAGCATCCTTATAAGCCAACATTCCCACTCTGTAAGATTAAAAAACAGTCCTTTTCTGGCATAGCGGAAGACAGAAATAAAAAAATTACGAAGAAGATCTGTGTCCTCTGGAACGAAACTGGAAACAACTTTATTGATAAGTTCAAAACTTTTATCAAAAGAATAATAACCTTTTCTTCCCATTCACAGATTATTTGTAGGAAGAGAATAACAATAAAGGAAAGTATTTTGTAATGGAAAGTTACCATACGAAAGTAATAAACTAAGGAAAGAAACTATAATAGGAAAGAAAACAGTATCAATTCATCTTATTTGCTATGAAAAGAAAAGGAAGGAAATCGTGTGCTGGTGCGATCCGAACAGACTATTCTTGGTCATTCATTGGTAATTTAGTGGCCTGCTTGTTGACGTCCTGCATCAGCTCGCCCTCCCTTGGAAGAAGACTCGACCTCGAGTCGATGTTGCTATAGAGTGGTTCATCTGGTGGATGATACTCGTTCAAATCTGCCACATTAAAGGTTGACGAAATTGCCATATCTTCCGGTAGTTCAATCACATAAGCGTTATCACCGATCTTTTTGAGGACACGAAATGGACCATACTTCTTGCTTTGCAGTTTGCTATATGTACCCGATGGTAAACGTCCCTTACGCAAATAAATCATGACCAGATCACCTTCTGCAAATATTTTGGCTCGCTTACGCTTGTCAGCTGCTGCCTTGTATTTTTTGTTGGCCCTTTCTGTTGTGAAATACTATGCAAAGCACACACACCAACGATGACAAATAAAGTAAAAGTAACACAATTAAGAACACGACACAGTATTTACGTGGTTCGGCAAATTGTCTACGTCTACAAGAGCTGCAAAAATCTTATTAACTAGAGGAGATTAAAATAACTCAATTTCAACTCACACTCTCTAGGTCTTTTTGCTCTCTCACACAATATGCACTCACAAGACAATTGTTCTCTCTCAAAATATGCTTCTAGTTGTCCAACACAAGTCTAATATGACATATATATAGTGAGTGGCGGTGGAAACCCTAAATGGCAAAAACTGCGTATTTCGCTTGAGCGGACTGTCGAGCGCGACTCTAGCGAACAGCCAAATGAACATTGGCTTGAGCGGAATGTCAAGCGAACACTAAGGTTTGTATCTCGCTTGAGCGGAGTGTCGAGCGATACTCGAGCGATACTCGAGCGAACTCTCTTTGACTTGCCTTTGCTCGAGCGGTCTGTCGAGCGAACCTTGGTTCGAGCCAACAGTCAAGCCAACTTCAGCAAACACATTTTTCTGCTCCAAACCAGTCTCCACATATACCCCAACAATCTCTTACTTGGAGACTGGGTCTCAACATGCCAACCACTGTTTCCAGCCAAGCCCTATCATCTCTGCAGCTCACAGCTCCCGTCTTCAAGCTAGAAGACGCACTGAAGTCAAGCCTGATTTCAGTCTTCCACATACATCACCCTTAGTCAGCACATCCACAGGGCTATTCACAACTCCTACTGCACCAGGAGTATCCGGTCTCGAACCGATCTTGACAACCTTAGCCAACTTGCCTAGGCTTTCATGATGAACGACAAAGTTGACTCCCTTTGGCTTCCTCACATGTTTCGCACGATCAAGCCTGTCTTTTTGCACTCTTGTATTTCCCTGCACATCACTGGATCCTGATGTCAAATACAAAGAATTAGATCTCTTACCATGCGCTAGGACCAGCGCACCCTTAGTGATCTTCCAAGCTCCTCCAGAGAACACTACTGCAAAACCGTTGTCATCAAGCTGTCCCACAGAGATCAGGTTTTTCTTCAGATTTGGAACATGTCTGACTTGCTGTAAAGTCCACACGCTCTTGTTTGGAAGTGTGATATGCACATCACCCACTCCCACTACATCCAATGCCTCTCCATCAGCCGCATACATTTTTCCAAAATCACCAGCAACATAATTCTGCATGATTTCTCAATGTGAAGTACTATGGAACGAAGACCCTAAATCCAACACCCAATCATCAAACGGACTATGCACTGCAAGAAGTAAGGCATCATGAATTTCCTCTGCCACTACGTTCACAGCATCATCATCAGAACTTTCTTGATTCCTGCAATTTCTCTTGATGTGGCCCGGCTTGCCACAACTCCAGCATGTGATCTGCTACCCAGATCTCATCTTGCTATTTCCCCTGCTCTTGGAGTTTGATCTGCCATGTCCTCTACCTCTATTGTCAACAATCCTGAACCCGAAGACTCACTCATGTCTCTCCTACGTACCACTTCAGCAAGTACCATGTCACGTATGTCATTGTAGTTCAGTTTTGCTTTGCCGGCTGAACTACTCACAACCATCCTCATGACCTCCCAACTATTTGGCAACGATGCTAACAGAATCAATGCTCTAATCTCATCATCAAACTCAATCTCTACAGAAGACAATTGATTTGTGATTGTATTGAATTCATTCAAGTGTTGGGCTACAGACATCTTCAGATTGAACAATTTCTTCATCAAGTGCACCTTATTGTTCGCAGACAGCTTTTCATACATTCCTGACAAAGTCGTCATGAGATCTACCGTGGTTTTCTTCTTACTGACATTGTGTGCCACTGTCCTGGACAAAGTCAGCCGAACAAGACCTAGAACCTGTCGATCTAACAGGGTCCACTCAGCATCAGCCATGCTCTCCGGCTTCTTTCCCAACAGTGGAGGTGGAGCCTCTTCCTATAGAGATAATCCTCAATCTGCATCTTCCAGTACCCAAAATCAGTGCCGTCAAACTTCTCGATCCCGGGTGCGTTCACTTTATCTCCAACTATCATTCTCTTTCAGATCCGACCCTGACTCTTGATACCAGTTGTTGTGAAATACTATGCAAAGCACACACACCAACGATGACAAATAAAGTAAAAGCAACACAATCAAGAACACGACACAATATTTACGTGGTTCGGCAAATTGTCTACGTCCACAGGAGTTACAGAAATCTTATTAACCAGAGGAGATTAAAATCACTCAATCTCAACTCACACTCTCTAGGGTTTTTTGCTCTCTCACACAATATACACTCACAAGACAATTGTTCTCTCTCAAAATATGTTTCTAGCTGTCCAACACAAGTCTAATATGACATATATATAGTAAGTGGCAGTGGAAACCCTAAATGGTAAAAACTGCGTACTTCGCTCGAGCAGACTGTCGAGCATGACTCGAGCAAACAGCCAAATGAACATTGGCTCGAGCGGAGTGTTAAGCGAACACTAGGGTTTGTATCTCGCTTGAGCGGAGTGTCGAGCGATACTCGAGCGAACTTTCTCTGACTTGCCTTAGCTCGAGCGGTCTGTCGAGCGATGTCGAGCGAACCTTGGCTCGAGCCAACAGTCGAGCCAACTTCAGCAAACACATTTTTTTGTTCCAAACCAGTCTCCACATATACCTCAACACTTTCCAAGTTGCTTCGAACTTCCGACTGGACTTGCTTAATTCTTGAAGCCATATTTTCAGCTGCTACACTGAAACCTGGTAGTTTAGGGAGGGGAACCAAATCCAAGGCATGTTTAGGTGGCTCAGTGTAAACAAGCTCAAATGGTGACTTCCCTGTGGAGCGGTTACACATGCTATTGAAGGCAAACTCTATCTGCGGAAGGCTCACATCCCATTGCTTTGGCTTATCACCAAAAATACATCAAAGCATGTTGCCCAATGTTCTGTTAGTCACTTCAGTCTGGCCATCAATTTGAGGATGGCAGGTGCTGCTATACTTGAGTGATGTTCTGAACTGCCTCCACAAAGTTACCCAAAAATGGTTGAGGAACTTACTGTCACGATCCGAAGTGATGGTTTTGGGGATTCCATGCAAGCAAACCACTTCTTTAAAGAAAATGTGAGCGACATTAGACGCGTCCGACGTCTTTCAGCAAGGTATGAAGTGTGCCATTTTCGAAAATCTATCAACCGCTACAAAGATGGAATCAGCTCCTCGTTTGGTTCGGGGTAGACTGAGTACGAAATCCATGCTCAAATCTTCCCAGATATTCTCTGGTACGAGTAGTGGAGTGTAAAGCCTCGTGTTTTGGGACTGTCCCTTCCCCACTTGGCACACAGGGCACCATTGCACAAACTTGCCCACATCCTTCTTAAGTTGAGGCCAAAAGTATCGTTCAGCCACTAGAGAAATGGTCTTGTCCCTTCCCACATGTCCTCCTAAGCCTCCTCCATGAAGCTCTTGGATGAAGTGCTCATGCAAAGAAGTTTGAGGAATGCATAGCTGACTTCCCCAGAAAAGATAGTCAGCATGAATGTGAAAATCTCCCACAACTTGTCCATTCAAGCACTTGCTCCATATTTTAGCGAAGTCCAGATCATCGGTATATAATTCTTGTAGCTATTCAAAATCTGTGAGTTCAGCCTTCAAGGTCACTAGTAAGGTTGTTCGACGGCTGAGGGCGTCGGCTACCTTGTTCTATTGGCCTGATTTATGTTTCAACACCATGGTAAATTTCTGCATGAATTCGATCCATCTTGCATGCATTCGGCTCAAGTTACTCTGGGTGTTTATAAATTTCAAGGCATGATTATCGCTGTATAAAACAAACTCCCTTTGAATCAAATAATGTTCCTAATGCTTAAGAGATCGAATAACTGCGTAGAACTCCAATTCGTAAGTCGTCCACTTCCGCCGAGATTCATTTAGTTTTTTGCTGAAAAATTCTAGGGCCGACCTTCTTGTGACAGAACTGCACCAATGCCCACTATAGATGCATCACACTCCACTTCAAAGAGCTTTTCAAAACTTGGTAACGTTAGCACAGGAGCCATAGACAGCCTTTCTTTTATGAGAGCAAAATAGACTTCTTGTTCTTCTTCCCAACGAAATGTCCTTTCTTCATGCATTTGGTGATAGGAGCTGCGATGGAACTGAAATTCTTTATGAACCTTCGATAGAAGGTTGCTAGCCTGTGGAAACTGCGCACCTGACCAACAGTCGTAGGTTTTGGCCACTCTCGGATAGCCTTGACTTTCCCTTCATTCACGTGAATGCCCTCTGCGCTTATCACAAACCCAAGGAACAATAGTCGGTTACTCATGAAGGTGCATTTCTTGAGGTTGACAAGCAGCTTGTTGTTTCGCAGCACGGATAGAACTTCTCGTATATGCCCAACGTGTTCTTCCTCATCTCGACTATAGAAAAGAATGTCATCGAAATAAACGACAACAAACTTCCCAATGAATGGCTTGAGCACCTGGTGCATGACCCTCATAAAAGTGTTTGATGCATTCGATAAGCCAAACTACATTACCATCCATTCATAAAGGCCCTCTTTGGTTTTAAACGTTGTTTTCCACTCATCACCTGGCCGAATTCTAATCTAATGATACCCACTCCATAGGTCTATCTTTGAGAACACGTTAGACCCTGCAAGCATGTCGAGCATATCAGCTAAACGGGGAATGGGGAATTGATATTTTACCGTGATCTTGTTGATGGCGCGACTGTCCACGCACATCCTCCAGGTTCCATCTTTCTTTGGTGTGAGCAGTGCCGGCACAGCGCATGGACTCATGCTCTCCCTGATCAGGCCTTTTTGGAGGAGCTCTTCCACTTAAGTTTGAAGAATGTGGTGTTCATTGGGGCTCATACGGTAATGTGATAAATTCGGCAGGCTTGCTCCTAGGACCAAGTCGATGTGGTGTTGGACATCCCTCAAAGGAGGCAACCCCTCGGGTAGTTCTTGTGGCATGATGTCTCCAAACTTAGATAAAAGATGATGCACTTGCTAGGGAATATCGACTGCTTCTACTTCATCACTGCCTTTCACTACAACGGTCCAAACTTCCCCTGTTTCCTTAGCATCTGCCATGAATTGTGCTTCAGAGACCGTGAGGAAGGAACTTTTTTTATCTGCACTGATCGATTTATGTGCCTTGACCCCTGTAGGAACCAATACTATTTTGCGCCCCTACCACAAAAATGAGTAAACGTTCTCTCGCCCCTTGTAAAGAGCATCCACATCAAACTGCCATGGGCGTGCAAGTAAAATATGGCACGCATCCATCTCCACCACATCGCACAGTACTTCATCCTCATAAATTTTCCCAATGGAAAAAGGAACTTGACAAATATTGTTAATGCAAGTCTCGAACCCTTTTCGAATCCAACCGATTTTATACGGCCGTGGGTGTTTCTCAATTTTCAAAGCAAGTGCAGTGATAAGAGCTTTAGATACAATATTTTCGCAGCTTCCACTATCTATAATCACGTTGCATACCTTATTGCACTGTTCATCTTGCAGGACACTCATTAGAGCGATGTCCAGGCTGGTTGCATCGAAAACATTTTCCCAACATAGGCCTGGAATAAGGATTATTGTTGGTGCCACTCCTTTCTGCTGATGGGGTGGTCAGTTATCTCCCTGCTTGATTGTTGGTGTTTCCCTTTTGAGGACGACTAGACGAACTTGGTTTGGTTTCGAGGGTTGACAGCGAATTGAACCAAACAAAGCCACTGAGTATTGTAGGCCGATGTTGTGAAGCCCCCATTTGGCACATGTATTTTGTAATGACAACTGCATCATTTTAGGCCCAAACTATTCATTTTGGACCTGCAGCAATCAACAAATTTATATGGAGTCATTTATTTGCCAACTTGTACAAATCAAGCACATTACCCTTCTTATGATAGAACTATGAAAAGCCGCCACTTATTCTAACAATTTAAATTGATAAAAAGATGTAAATTTTATTATTTATATTTATATATTAATATTAACTAGGTGCACTGTGAAAGAAAAAAGAGTAGTGTTACCATATACTTAAATTTTATTTATAATATTCATTTTGTTAGTTTTTTTTTTAAATTTAAATTTTATTATTTTCAGCATATCAATAACTGACACGTGGAGAAATAAATTTTTCTTAAATATACTTAACATTTTTCAAAAAAAAGTTCTAGCAGGTGGATGAGAACCCCAAGTTACATGCTTGTGTTTATTTTCAAAATATTTAGTGTCACTAAAAATAAATGAAAAATAAGTTTTATCTTTTTTTATTAGTACATTCTTAACATATTTAAGAGTGGAAACTGAAGTCCCAAAGAAAAAGAGAAAAAGAGATAACCGAATGGGAATATGATTGGATAAACAATCCTCTACATTGGATAGATATATTTTTAATAGAATGAACAGTGAAATTATAAGAAGCTTTTAGAATATGAAAACTTTGAATTATCTATAAAAAAGAAACTTATACAAAATATAATATAAATGTTTATTAATTAATTTTAAATAGAATTTGCACATTCTAAGAAAAATTATTGACTCCACTACTGGTTGTAATAGGTGTCTCATTATGTCGTACAAAAATCTTATTACAATTACAAACGCCTGAGGACGGATTTTGCTTAGATGAACAAAGTGGATCAATTGCTAGCCACAACTGAAAAAGATTCTGCGAGCGTCGATTCTCCTTTTCCAGTACCTCCATCTAATTCCGGGTTTAAACTTTCAAAGTGCCTAAAGATGTTCAAAATCTGAATAAGGGTTTGGTTTGGAATTTAAAATCATCTTAATTTATCGTTACAATATTTTTAAATTTTAATATAAAATATAATAAATAATTTAACTTTTTTAAATCTCTAAAATAATAATAATAATAAATAATAAACACTGATACATGGTCATCCTCGGCGGCCTGCATTGCCTTCGAGTGAGTTCGTTCTTTGGGTCCCGCACTCACAATTCCCCCCACTTCTCTCAGCCCATCCTTCCCTCAGCCAGTTCTCTCTCTTTCGCTTTTCGTGTGAGAGAATCTCTCTCTCGCTCTCGCTCTCGCTCTCGCAATTACTATCAAATTCATTGGCTTTCGTTAAGGCTCTCTCTCTCTCCAAAACGCATGAAAGCAATTGCGACCCAAGAAGAATCTAAAAGTGGCTGTTCTTTTTTCTTCTCTGCCTTCCTTTGCTCTGCCCCCTGGTCTGAAGAAGATAAAATTTTAGGGGTCAAAGAACAACCCAGATATGGAAACTGCAGTTCTGGATGATGTAATTAATAGGCTCCTTGAAGTTAGAGGGAGCCCGGGGAAGCAGGTCCTGCTTTCTGAGGCTGAGATCAAGCAGCTTTGCGTTGTCTCTAAGGACATATTTTTGAGGCAGCCTAATCTTTTGGAGCTTGAAGCTCCCATCAAGATCTGCGGTATCTTTTCATGAACCCTCCGTGCTCTTTTCTTGTTTAAATTTGGATTACGATATTTTTCGTGCGTGTTGATTTGGGCCTGGATCAAATTCTGAGTTTGACTTAGGAATTTTGTGTTGGGGGTGTGAATTCAGTTTGTGTTCTTAGATTTTTATTTTTATTTTTTGTTTCAAGTATGATCCTATCATAAGCTGCACGCATGGAATAACTTCAATACATACCTGAAAAAAGGTAAAAGGAAAAAGAAAAAGTGCTGTGACTGCTGAGGGAAATTGCTATGTTCTGAAATAGTTTCAAACGTTTGCTACTGATACGAATATAGATGTCCAGAAGAAATATATTTCTCGTTTGATGTTGGTGATTAACAAAATATCATCGTGACGTTGGGAATTCTATCCTGGGTATGGATTAATTTGCTTATTTTTCACTATATTGTGTTCATACCTCTGCTAGTAAATTTCCTTATGAAAACATATACACGAACCACCTTATAAATATAAAAAAAAAAAAAAAAAAACAGAAATGTGGACAATTTGAAACAAAAAAGGCTGGAATTGCTTAGGAAGTTGCTCAAGTTTCTGAGTGTCAATTAAAAGTTTGGGTTCCCAAATATTTGGTACATTTTCTTGTGCAATAATTTAGCTGCAGTAAGGATTTTGGTCTAATAACTTTTATAGAAAGCAAATATTTTTAAATTTTTTTAATCATAGTACCCTTGATTTAATATGGGATGGTGGTGAACAGGATTCCACAATGCTTGGGAGATAGAAGTTCTTGTAATTTATAATAATTTTATGGAGCTCCAATTGTAACCTTGACTTATGCTTTTGGAGTATAGGCCCAAATGTGGACATCAAGAATTTAATGGGGGGAGATTATAATGACTTTAATTTAGTATAATGCGGTAGTGAATCGGGATCCCACATTAATTGGGAGGAAGAAGCTCTCGTGATTTATTGTGAGGAAGAGGCTCTTGTGATTTGTAATTATTCTAAGGGACTTCAATTGTAACCTTAAATAGTTCTCCAATTGTAACCTTAGCTAGTTCTTTTAGAGTATAAAGTATTCCACCAGATGTTATTTGGGCATTCAATTGGGTCGTTAAATAAACTTTCAAAGCCTTTTCCTTTACAATCTTCCAAAGTCCATGCTTCCGCCTCCACCTCCCTCCTTGTTACGTTTACATGTTTTCTAGGTGGATAATTGCCATAAGATCAAATGATTTAGGTCTATGCTCTTTCTTTTGTCATGTTTTCCAGTACTGTAAAATGAATTCTCAGCTCCTGCCCTGGAAGTCAACTTTGAAATGCATGTTAATGTTGCAATTCCCTATTTATTCGAATTACATAACTCCAATTCTCTATGTTTTCTAGTCCAACCACTTCACTCTTCCAAGTGCAAAGTTATTGTTCTTCCCCCCCCCAAAAGACAGCTCTGGATGGAAATTGCACCTCACATGTAGATTTAGTATCCTATATTTTGAGGCTTATTATCTTTATGGGTCTAGCATGCATAGGCGATGCTCTTGTATATATCCCTTGGGCCTTTATCTATTTTATGATCAATAAAATTTTGTTTACCGATAAAAAAAAAAAAATCTTTGTAGTTATTGCATGCATGTCAGAGGCATTTTGTAAAAAATCTCATAAGAGTGCTGGTTCATTTACTCCTGGTTTTTACTGTTTCTCCCTGTTGTTAGTAAGATAATCTTGAATATATGTCTTATATGTTACTTCCTTTATGTTACCAGGGGATATTCATGGTCAATATTCTGATCTTCTGAGGCTTTTTGAGTATGGTGGATTTCCTCCGCGCTCTGATTACTTATTCTTGGGGGATTATGTAGATCGTGGAAAGCAAAGCCTGGAAACAATATGCCTTCTCCTTGCATATAAAATAAAATATCCAGACAACATTTTCCTTTTGAGGGGAAACCACGAATGTGCTTCTATAAACCGCATCTATGGTTTTTACGATGAGTGTAAACGAAGATTTAACGTTGGAATCTGGAAAATATTCACAGATTGTTTCAATTGCCTACCTGTGGCAGCTCTTATTGATGGAAAGATACTCTGCATGCATGGGGGACTTTCTCCTGACTTGCACAATTTGGATCAGATAAGGAATTTTCGGAGGCCTTGTGAAGTTCCAGACACTGGTTTACTATGTGATATTCTCTGGTCTGATCCTAGTAAAGATATTCAGGGGTGGCAGATGAATGATAGGGGAGTTTCCTATATCTTTGGTGCTGATAGAGTGACAGAATTTCTTCAGAAGCATGATATCGACTTAATTTGCCGAGCTCACCAGGTTTGAAATGTGTTTTCACGATAAACACAATCAGACGACCAAGAATGCCTTTAAATTCTGATTAGTTTTTATTATGCAGGTCGTGGAAGATGGATATGAGTTCTTTGCTAGTAAACAACTTGTAACCATATTTTCTGCACCTAATTATTGTGGAGAGTTTGACAATGCTGGTGCCATTATGAGTATAGATGAGACTCTAATGTGCTCTTTCCAAATATTAAAGCCTTCGGATAAAAGGTCAATATTTAGCTTTGGGAACGCATCTTCAGCTAAGTCTGGTACTACAACAAAAATGAAGGTATTTTTATTCCAACTCGCCTATCTTACAGTAATAGTGACAAATAACCTCCTGAAAGTCTTACAACTACTGATATAAAACAAACCCTCCTGAAAGGTCAATGTTTATGCATAGCAGATCATGGTATTTCATTATCAGTGTGGATCTGAGGGCGGAAAGCACTGCAAAATAATTGGTCAAATAATCCTCCTGAAACCATGTTGAGTTGAAAAAGATTGTGAGTCCCATGTGTAAAGAGATTTTGAGTTGAGATGAGTTTAGTAATTTGAGAGTTGGGTGTTTGGATGTTAGACTCAGCTTAAAATTAGACTGAACTTTCAAACGGGTCCTAATTATTCTAGGCCATGCCGTTTGTGCCCTGTTTGACAGAGTTACCTTTATTGAAAGTGTCCCTGCATGGGTGAAAACTATTCCCAGGTTTTAGTTTCAGTGAAGGTCAGATTTCATTCTTAGGAGTTATGACTCGTTAATCTTCTTGCCTTAAAAAAAATTCAAAACTGTGTTTTTTCTCTTAAAGTTTGCATTATATAAACTTGAAATTCTTCCTTCTGTTATTGACAATTTGTTTAACCGTTGAGGTCTAGCTGTCCAATTTAGATGCATCTTATAGCTTGAATCTCTTAGGGGATGCTTCATTTACCTTGCTTGTGGGGAATCTCGTGCCCAAATGATATTGTTCAGGGATGGTTCTACTTGTCTGTAGGGTTCTGTAGGGTTCGACACCATTTTCTTTATCAAAATTTGCTACAAATTACATTCGTTATTCTTGTTAAGAATATAATACAAATAAAAGTTTTTTGTATAAGTGATGATTTCACATGGTATCATAGCAAATGTTCTGAGTTCAAACCCTGGCTCTATACTTTACCCTTACCCCATTTAATTAAATCTTCTACGTGTTGAGTCCACTCATTGAGAGGGAGTTTGGCTCACACCTGATGAGAAGAGCTAGATTTAATTATTTGTATCATATTCTTAATAATTCGTTGCTCTTACTGTTCTCCTGTAGTGGTTGTCTCATTCATAGAGATTTTCTCTTTCTTGTTGCTATGTATTAGGCTAGAAATTACCTTGCACTTTGACATTAATACATTTGACCACTAATGGTCCTATCTAACACTTCAATTTGTTTTCCCCTTCCTTCAGTCGTTTCTTGGTGCCAAGGTTTGAGAAATTTGCTTAGGAAAAATCTGAAGGAGGGAGCCCTTTTTTTAAAAAAAAAAAAAAAAAAAATTAATTTTTGGTATGTGGAACATCGCCCAAGTGTTTGTCTAAGAAATCTGAAGGGTGATGAAAAGATATTCCACTGCAAAGGTTTCAGAAGGCTGCGATCTTCCCATTCCCATGTACAATACTAGTTGGAGTGCAGTAATGCCAGAGTTTTTTCATTTTCCCTTTCTTGTTCAGTTTTTTATTTGTTATTTTCGTATTTCCTCAATGGAGCGTTTGACGAAAAATTGACTTGTCCGCATTGTTCTTAAAATTCAGGCGAGCCGTGTGTTTGTCATTTAAGGGTAGGTTTGGGGGGTGAGATGAGAATTTTGTGTTTTATTTAGAAGTTTAAAATATTAAGTTTTAATATTATTATTGTTTTGAGATTTGAAAAAGGTGTATTGAGATTTGAAAAAGTTGAATTGTTTATTATATTTTGTATTGGGATTTGAAAAATGTGTAATGATGAGATGAGATGAGATGAAAATTTTGTGTTTTGTTTGATGTCCCAAACCTGCCCTTAGTTATTAATTTGAAAACTGAATACGCTTGACCTTCACAAGGTCATTTTTAGATTTCTATTTCAAGTGGAAATGCATTGGTTTGATCTTCCAAAAGTAAAGCCGCAACGTAAATGATATCAGTCGGATCAGGATGAGCGGATTTTGTAGTGTTCTAAGCCTACTCAATGTCCTCTTAGCGTTAAAAATAGGTGCCTTATCGGTCCAGATGCAAAGACTGGATGATCCAAGAATTTCTCTCGTCACTAATTGGCTAGGTTGGATGTATAGCTATGATAATAGATATCAACATTGGTTAGCTTTGAGATGACACCCCAGTCCCAACAATTGAAACCTCGGGTCCGAGAGATCAGAGCTTTCGGTCCGAGTAATTTGTGATCAAGCTGAAACTAGTTTAGACTCTTGGATAGTTGGATCTATCAAGCTCTGCTTCAATTTGGACTGGTATTAGAAGCAAGTTCTGTGCTCCAGCTTGTTAACTAGTGAGCTCGCCGACAATTACTTGACTGATTTTGGTTGCCCAATTGCCTACAGCGTTGCATATGCATTAGTTTTATCGCAACTTTTCGTAGATGATTTTGGGGCTACCATGGAAGTGATGCTTTCGTTTCATTACTAACTGAGATCCAATGAATCAAAAGAAGACAGACTTTTGTTTGTCTATGATAATGAATAGAGAGAAAAAGTCGATGTGAGTCGCTAATTAAATGGTATTTGGTCATTGGCCTATATATTTCAAATGACAAGGGATATATAGCGCTATGTATGTTTGTGGGAAAAAGACAAATTAAGAACAAAAGTTGCCGTCCATGGTCCCAAAACCAGGAATTTTCTTTTCTTTTTGCACCGTTTATCACCATCCATATCCTCATGCTTCTCTCGCACGGACCTCAGCCTAATTTTGATTTAACTTTGGTAGCAAATATAAAGTGCATGGTTCCGTAATGGTCCACTCAAAACTAGTCCCAACTCGCCTACACATCCACTTTAAGCACGTCCAAAGTGAACTTAAATCAACCAGATTTCACCATTATCTTTTGCCGTGTTTGCTACTTTGAGTATTCAACCAGATTCCATCTTGGTGAATGGTGAATCCCTAGGGCAAATTATTCCTACTAGAGGTATGGCAAGGGGGATCCTTTATCCCTACCTATTTCTCTTTTGTATGGAGGGTCTAATTGCTTTGCTAAAGATGTTAAGAGGAGAAGTATGGTGAAAGGCATAAAAGTATGTAGACGAGCTCCGAGTGTAAATCACCTTCTCTTCGCGGATGATAGCCTAATTTTCTGTAAAGCTGATTCTCAAACAACATCTCATATTCAGAATCTGTTACAACAATATGAGTTAGCCTCAGGTCAGATGGTGAATAAAACAAAGACTGCTATGATTTTTTCTAAAAATGTTCCAGAGTTGAGACAAAGAGAGATTCTTGCACTGTGGGGTGTGAGAACTTTTCAGCAATATGATAAGTATTTAGGTTTGCCTAACCTAGTGGGGAGATCTAAAACTGGAGCTTTTGAGGATATTAAAAGAAAAGTTTGGGTTAAATTGCAGAACTGGAAAGAAAAATTATTATCACAAGGAGGAAGATAAGTTCTTATAAAAGCTATTGCATTATCCATCCCTACTTATGCCATGAGTTGTTTCAAATTCTTGTTAGGTTTGTGTAGAGAGTTGGAGAGGTTGATGGCTAGGTTTGGTGGGGGCAAAAAGGGGATGAGAGGAAAGTGCAGTAGATGAATTGGCAAAGGCTTTGTATGTCGAAATTTAGAGGTGGTATGGGTTTCAAGAACTTACATTTCTTTAACATGGCCTTGCTAGCAAAACAAGGGTGGTGGATTTTACAAAATAATGACTCTTTGCTCCAAAGAATCTACAAAGCTAAATACTTTCCAAATGTTTCTTTCTTTTAAGCAAAGTTGGGTCCAAATCCTTTTTACGCTTGGAGAGGGATAATTGAAGCTAAAGAGTGGTTAAGGGCAAGCTGTCGGTGGAGAGTTGGTACGGGAGAGAATATGAAAATCTAAAAAGAGTTTGGGTGCCAGGTCATAGCTGTTTACAGCCAACTCTAGATGGAATTTCTGTTAAAGAGACACATGAGGAAGAAACAGTAGATTCACTAATTGACCGGGATATTAGATTGTGGAATATCAGTCGAGTTAGATCTCTCTTCAATCCAAATGTGGCTGATAAGATTCTTCAGATCAGGTTGTCAAGTACTGAGTATATGGACAAATGGATTTGGAATGAAGAATCAAATGGGAACTTTACTGTAAAGAGTGCCTATCAGTTGATACAGAAACTGAATATGGAAGGTAATGGAGATAGCTCCTCTTATGGCTGATAAGAAAATGTGGAAAGGTATATGGCACATGAAAGTTCCTAGTAAAATTAAGATTTTTGCATGGCGAACTTGTAAAACTATTCTATTAACGCTGACGAACTTGAGACATAAAATAATAGATGTGGCTAATGTTTGTTGCTTCTGTCAGGTAAGTGGGGAGGATGTGGAACATGATATTCTTCTTTGCTCTCATGTTAGACTGGTATGGTTGCAGTGTCTCCCTTTATTGTACCAAGTTCAGCAGCAGACAACTTTCTTAGACTAGGTTAGGTTTGTTTTGGAAAGAGGGAATGAGGCAGATTTTACTTTGTTCTTCCTGATTGGTTGGAGTTTATGGTTCAGACATAATAAGATGATGATGAAAAAAATTGTGATTGAACCTATGGCAGCAGTTAATCATGCTCTATCTTTGCATAAAACCTTTACACAGCTGAGAACCACTAGTGCTATGGAGAGAGACAAAATCTGTAAATGGAAACCACCTCCACCTGGTTTCTTAAAACTAAATGTTGATGGTGCAGTGTTTGCTGATGTGGGTAAAGCTGGAATAGGTGTGGTCCTACTAAATGAAGATGGGCAAGTAGTCATGGCAGCAACCAAAAAGGAAGATATTGTGGACGAGCCTGCTACAATCGAGTTGATAGCTGTACTGAGAGGCTTACAACTCTGTCTTCCACTTGGGATCACTAAATTGGTAGTAGAATCTGATTGTTTAGTATTAGTGCAGGAATTACAAGATAGTCATGAGTCTTCCTCATCGAATGGTAATCTGTTAAATGATGTTAGAGATCTAATGCAGATTTGCATATTAAACATGTTTATAGGGAATGAAATGAGGTAGCTCATAACTTGGCTCGGTTTGCATGGAATGTAATTGATATCCAGATGTGGTGGGAACATGTCCCAGCTTTTATAAATCATGCACTTTAGTTTGATCAGTTTGCTATGTAACATTTTCTTATGAATGAAAGTTTGTTGATTATTAAAAAAAAAATAAAAATAAAAAATCAAAGTAAGCGCTAAAAGCGGGTGCATTACTTGCAGAGTGGTCCTCCACGCTAGCTAGCTTTTGTGATGCGTATTCTTTCTACTACCACAATGGAAATGGACCAAACAACTATCTCTCTTTTTCGTAATGGGGGGACAGTACTTCTTTCATCTTGTTGACTTTTGAACTTAGAGTTGAGAATCTTATCTCCATCACCAATTGCGTATGTGTGGGGGTGGCTACCGTGAAACATCTTTCGCTTGGTCTGGCTGTGAATTGTGATTATGACACGGCCTTATTTGGATATTATAAGTGTTTCATTTCATCTCATTTAATTATTAAGATTTTTTAAAAATCATATAAAATATAAATTTTTTCAAAATTTAAAATAATAATAATATTAAAAATTAATATTCTAATAATATTTTATTTTATTTTTAACTTTAATCTCAATTCATCTCATCTCAACTCAACTCACTATCAACGACCTTAAAAAAAAAAAAAAATACTATCAACGACACCTCAGTTGATTTTATAAGATGAGAGCCAGGAAAAGTCATCATGCATATGTGTGTATATATATCTCTATATATATAAAGAGTCTATGAAATGGAATTTTCTTGTTTTAACAGAAATTTCTTGTTTTAACGGAATATGCTGATTTTTATTAACTTTCCATCCGTTTGTAATAATTACAGAACACAGGGATACAATTGTATTTTCATTTACATTCTATTTATGGCTACTTTTATGATTTCTGTTGGTTTCTATTCCACTATTAATATGTTTAAATATGCTAATAAAACAGATTTATTATAATAATAATCATGGATTCAATTTCCAATTTGAAAATACGTTATAATAGGAAAACAGATTTATGTAGATTTGTCCTTTTGTATTCATTATAATAGGAAAGCATTATAATAATTTACAAATAGCCTATTTTTCAATAGCTTTTAAAATATATATTAGTAATAAAATAATAAGATATATGTACTTTATTTTTATTTTAATAAAATATATTAGTATTTTGAACTGCACATACGTGCCTAAGGCACGTAACATCTTACTAGTGTATATATATATATATATATATATTTCAAATTAGCCTCCGGTCGTAGACTTTTAGATTTGGCAATAGAAAAGGTATGTATCTGCAGGTCGGTTTGGGCAGCTATAGCCCAACCCATATCTAACCTGTTTGAATAATAAACACAGTCCAAGCTGACCCAAATACGATTTGGGTTTATTTATCTCCTTCCCAATCCAATCGGCAATCCCAGCTCGATTTTTAGTTGTAAACTTCGAAGGTTATGTACCAATCCGAGTCAGATACACCCAAAGTGATTGTTACAAGTGCGAAAATTATTTCCAACTAAGGTATATCGTATTTAGAGTACTCAGCCGTATACATTGACAACTTATAGTTGAAGTATGAAATTGATATTAAAAGCAATTATTTAAAAAATCAAACTTTTACTTCGATACTCTTACATCTCATTTATTATTGTTTTACTATCTATCTTTTTTTTTTTTTTTTTTTCATTTTGTTATTTGAATCTGGATTAAAAATCTAATTGACTTTCTTGTATAATCTAGAAGAAAATAAATTCAATCAACTAACATAATCATGTAATTTAATTTAAAACAAATTCAATTTTATAAAAATTGACTCAAAAAATAAAAGAACAATTTTTATAAAATTAGATTTATTTTTAACTAAATTACACGAATACGTTGATTGATTGAATTTATTTTCTTTTAGATTATGCAAGAAGGTCATGTTCTGAAATTTTTAATTCAAATTCAAAGAGAAAAAAAAAAAAGATAGCAAAACAATAGTAAATGTGTTGTAAATATATCATTCTCCGACTAAAATATGCAATGACTTGATAATTGTTGCGCTCTTACCAAGGGCTGGCGAAAAAGTATTAATTACTAAATTCGAGAAAAAAGTGGAAAGAATAAAAAAAATAAAAAAGAGTATGAGTATCTGAGTTCGAGTTAGGTCTACATTAAGTGAAAAAATCATTGTTATAATCTGTTAATAGTTAAGAGACATTGTCTACTACTTAATTATATATTCACTATAACTGATTTTGTCTACTCATTCTTTTGAAAAAATATATACTCATTAATGATCTTTTCACAGGACGTAAACCAATCTATAAAAACCAATAGAGTTGACATTTGAAAGAAGGTTTGGATAGTGAGTTGAAATGAATTAAAGTTGAAAGTTGAATAAAATATTATTTTTAAATATTATTATTGTTTTGAGATTTGAAAATGTTGAATTGTTTATTATATTTTGTGTGAAAATTTAAAAAAATTATAATGATGAAATGAGATGAGATAAAATAAAATACTTTCTGTATCCAAACCTAGCTAGTCGCTTGGGACTATTGAAACTTGAGTTGATAACTATTAATAGAATTCATTACTATTCACAAATTATATTACTATTATTTACAGATTTTTTATCTCATCTCATCTCATCTCATCCGTGTAACCAAACGAGACCTAATATGTAAAAAAAGGTCCCGGCTTAAAATGAAAAACCTCAAAATCAAGGCATTAAAAGAAAATTATCAAAAACCACACTTACATGTCTTTATTTACTTACAACAATAAGAGAGAAGATAGTTGCAACCGTGAATTGTGCAACCGCCGCATAATCATTTTGAAAAAATTGAATAAAATATGGGACTCACATAAAAAAAATTAATTTTTTAATAGTGGATCCCATTTTTTTTCAAAGCGATTACGCAGCGATTACACACTTCACGGTTATATGTAGAATTACTCTCTAAAGAATTTGCGAGACGCCACGGGCTTCACCTGGTTGGAACAGCCACTTGTATGTTCTTGTTGGACATTGCCTACTATAGTCAAAACTTATTCCAAAAGGATATCTTCACTGCCGTTGGATGGCTTCCATCGCCACCAAATATGAGCGCCATTGAAGAGATTTACAAGATTGCAAGGGCACAAACACTTATAGCTTTGTGCGGTCTTGTGCCAGGGTATTGGTTTACTGTGGCCTTCATTGATTGGTGGGGACGGTTTGTAATCCAATTGATGGGTTTCTTCTTCATGTCCGTCTTCATGTTTCCGCTTGCTATCCCTTAGGATCACTGGAAACATAAGGACAACCATATTGGGTTTATCTTGTTGTACGCCCTCACCTTTTTCTTTGCTAACTTTGGACCCAATTCCACCACATTTATTGTGCTTGCAGAAAATTTCCCTGCAAGGTTAAGGTCTACTTGTCACGGAATATCAGCCGCCTCCGAGAAGGCTGGAGCTATTAATGTTGGTGCATTTGGGTTCTTGTATGCTGCTAAAAACACAAACCCACATCCCACAGATGCAGGGTACCCGCATGGTATTGGAGTGATGAATACACTCCTTGTGCTCGGTGGGATCAATATGTTGGGTATGTTTTTTACCTTATTGGAGCCCGAGTCCAAGGGAAAATCGCTGGAGGAGTTCGCAGGAGAGAACGAGGAGGAGGAGAAACAGGAGAGGCTAGTCCCGCGTGATTATAACGATTTGATTTCACGCATAAAGTGCTGTCTCAGTTCATATCAATTGGCTTTCAACCTTGCTTGCAGACGCATTTATATATATATATATATATGGGTGGACTTCGTTAACTTGGTTGGTTAATATTAATATACTTATACCTGTATAAAAGGTTTATGCAAGTAGTTTGCAGAAAGGCTTGACTTATTCTCATTATCACAAGACAATATATATTACAAGGCTGTAGCTAAATAAAGAATGTACAACTATAAGGAATGTACAGCTATAAAAGGAAACTGCAAACAGAGTAATTACAATCCAAATTATAGTAGAGAGAAATCAGGGAGGACCATGAATCATGGGATTGATGAGAGTGATGCGTATCATACTGATTCTCTTATACGACCCCTCAAAATTAAAGTGCCATCAGCGACATTGATTTTGCTACGTAGACGTTGAAACCCAGATCGTGCAAGGGGCTTGGTAAGTAGATCAGCAAGCTGATCATTGGTATGAACATGAGCGACGCGCAGCTGGCCTCGGCAAACATAATCCCGAACAAAGTGGAGGTCAATGGCTATGTGCTTCATTCTGGAGTGCATAACTGGATTAAGACTAAGTTGAGTGGCACCGACATTATCGCATAGAAGCAATGGAGTGTCACGAAGCTTGAGACCAAGTTCATTGAGAAGAGAGTGAATCCAAGCCATATCCGAAGCAGCAGTAGCAAGAGCGCGATACTCTGCTTCTGTGGATGAACGAGCAACGGCCTTTTGTTTTCGAGTACGCCAGCTGATGGGATTGGCACCTAGAAAAATAATGTAGGCAGTTGTGGACTTACGATCATCAAGATTACCCCCCCAATCGGCATCAGAGAAACCACGAAGAACAGGATTTGTTTGCCGGCGTAGAAGAAGACCAAAGTGAATGGTGTGTTTGACATATCGCAAGAGCCGCTTGACATGTTGCCAGTGGGAGACAGTTGGTTGATGCATGTACTGAGCAAGACGATTGACTGCAAATCCAATATCTGGACGCGTAAGGGATAGATATTGAAGGGAGCCAATAGTGTGACGATATTCAGTGGGATCACAGTGTGCGGTGCCATCATTGAGAAGAAGCTGAGCAGATACGGCCATAGGTGTTTGGACTTCTTTGGCACCAGTCATCTTCAACCGAGTGAGTAAATCATGGACATACCGATGCTGAGAGAGAAATAGACCTTGCTTCACTAGGATAACTTCCACTCCGAGGAAGTAATGCAAGTCACTTAATTCTTTCAAGGAGAATTTGTTGCCCAGGGATGTGACAACGTGCTACCGAAATTGAGTGTTATTGCCGGTGAGAATTAAGTCATCGACATAAACTAGAATATAGAAAAGAATGCCATCCTTATTGTAAATGAACAGAGAGGGGTCTGACTTGGAGTGAAAAAATCCCAACTCCAACAAACTAGATCGCAAGGCAGTATACCAAGCTCTAGGAGCCTGCTTGAGAACGTAGAGGGATCTTTGAAGGACACAAACATGTTGAGGATGAGCCTTATCAACGAAACCAACTGGTTGTTGCATGAAGACTTGCTCGGTGAGTTGGTCATGCAGGAACGCATTATTAACGTCCAGTTGATGGAGGGACCAGCCATTAGAAAGAGCCAAGGAGAGAATCAACCGAATGGTGGTTGGTTTAATCACGGGGCTGAACGTCTTAGTGTAGTCCACACCCGGACATTGGTTAAATCCTTTGGCGACGAGACACGCTTTGAATCTGTCCACAGTACTGTCGGGGTGTCGCTTAATGCGAAACACCCATTTACATCCAACTAAGTTGGATGCAGGGGGTTTTGGAACAAGCTTCCAGGTGCCATGAGAAACCAACGCAGTGAATTCATCGGCCATGGCTTGGTGCCATTGAGGGTCCTTGAGCGCTTGAGAAACACACGTCGGTTCCAAGGTGGAAGCAAGTGGATGCTTGGTGGTAACTGAGAGCTGCTTGGGACAGAAGATATGGTTCTGAGCTCTAGTAACCATAGGATGGGTGAGACGAGGTAGTGGGGTTTCTGCAGGCAAAGGAGACTCAGTGCTAGAGGAAGAAGGAATGGGAGAGGTTGAGGACATACCTGGAGTAGGGATCGGAGTGACGGGAACAGGCGTCTCTGCTGCAGAAGATGTGAGAGGCAAGGGATCCGAAGCAGGAAGAGTGATAGGAGGCACTGGGCAAGGAGCTACGATAATCGCAGGGGAAGGGACAGGAACGGGCTCTGGGACATGAGGAGGTGTATCTTTGAAAGGAAACACATGTTCATCAAATGTAACATGTCGAGAAAGATACATCTTACCCGTGTGAAGATCCAAACACTTGAAGGCATGCTGAGTGAGGGAGTACCCCAGGAAAACACAAGGTTGAGACTTCGGTTGGAGCTTGTTGGTTCGGTAAGGAACAAGCCAAGAATAACATTGGCAGCCAAACGTCCGTAATTTGTGATAGTCAGGGGCTCGACCAAAGAGTGCTTCAAATGGACTTTTGCGCACGAGTAAGAGTGTAGGAAGACGGTTAATGAGGTATACCGCAGTGGCTAGAGCATGGGTCCAATAATTTGACGGAGCCGAAGCATGATGAAGTAAAGTCATGCTGGTTTCAACAATATGGCGATGGCGACGTTCAGCCGTGCCATTTTGTTGAGGAGTGTGTGGGGCAGTAGTGTAATGACTAATGCCACGACTGCTAAGAAATGATCGGAGTTTGACAAATTCACCACCATTGTCGGAGTACAAATTTTTAAGTTTGCTTGAAAATTGATTTTCAACCATGGAGGTAAATTGCACAAACGTAGCGTGAACATCAGACTTATGCCGCAATGGATAAAACCAACAGTACTTAGTGAGATGATCAACAAGTAATAAGTAATATTGATAACCATCAATGGAAGGGACGAGGAAGGGTCCCCACACATCGGCATACAAAAATTCAAGGGGAGTAGTACTCTTGAGAGACGTAGAACTAAAAGGAAGCTTATGCGATTTATTGCATTGACAGGAAATACAAGACATTGGAGAGTTAGAGGGAGAAACAGGTAAGGCATGATTGCGAATAAGAGAGGACAAAAGTTTTGGAGAGGGATGGCCCAACCGATGATGCCAGAGAGCAAAGGAGACACGAGTTCCAGTTAGCAAATGTGATTTGCTTGAGGAAAAGAAGAACTGAATGCCACTGGATAGACCCCGTCTTCACATCGACCGCGCATGAGAACTGCCCCCGTCGTCCGATCCTTCACAAGGTAAAAAAGAGGATGAAACTCAATGATAGCATTATTGTCATGAGTAAATTTGTGGACAGATATCAAGTTTTTATGAATGAGAGGCACATGTAAGGTGTCCTTTAATGTGAGGGATCGGGAAGGAGAAGAAATGGTAGTGGAACCAATGTGAGAGATCGGCAAACCTGTACCATCACCGAGAACCACCTCATCCTGTCCCTCATATTCTGAGTGAATGGAGAGATTGGCTAAGTCGGATGTGATATTGTGAGACGCCGCAGAATCAAGGAGCCATTTGCCTTGGATTGGAGCTATCGAAGTGGTACAATTGGCAGCAGGACGTGAGTGAAGTTTGAAGCATGTTTTAGCAGTGTGTCCAGATTGATCACAGATTTGGCAAATAACAGGAGGCTTCTTGGTTCCAGATTTATTGTTGAGATGCGGTTTGGAGAGAGATTTGTGATTTTTGAATCGGCTAGTGGACTGTTTCCGTTGAGAAGAGTTGGCTGTGACAACTAGAGCGGAAGCATTGCCATCCATGCGTTTGATATAGTGTTCATGACCAATGAGCAGATCATGTAATTCTGCAAACGAAAGAGCAGTCTCTCGTGCGCGAATTGGAGCCACCATATCTCGAAATTCCGAGCCAAGACCATTAAGAACGTAGAGCGTCAAATCATCATTCAAAACTGGTGCATCGATGAGAGAAAGTTCATCAGCGATCACCTTGACCGCATGAAGAAATTCAGATACCGTGCGAGAACCCCGTTGGATAAGGGTTAAATCCTCCTTCAACTGCATGATACGAGCCCGAGATTTGCTGGCAAACAAACGGGCAAGATGTTGCTAAGCAGCATGACTCGTGGTGGTCGTGGCGATGAGAGGCATTACGGTCTCAGAGACCGAGGAGAAGATCGCATTGAGCAGCAACTGGTCCTGTCGATACCAGTGGGCGTAGCGAGCTAAGGCAGAGGAAGAGGACTTCTCGGTAGGCGTAGGAGGACATGGAAGTGTACCATCCAAATAACCCATGAGATCATAACCAAATAAAATGGTTACGAAGGTTGCACGCCAGGAGGGATAATTTGAGGCAGTAAGTTTAAAAGGTAGTTGGCTTGAGGTGTTGATGGTAACCAAAGGTAGGTCTGTGGAAGGATCGGAACCTCCCGAAACAGAGTGGGGATTGGAATGGACGCTGGACGACATAGTGCAGAGGAGGATTGTTGTTCTCGTGAGAGAAGAAGACCTTCTGATACCATAAAAGGTTTATGCAAGTAGTTTGCAGAAAGGCTTGACTTATTCTCATTATCACAAGACAATATATATTACAGGGCTGTAGCTAAATAAAGAATGTACAACTATAAGGAATGTACAGCTATAAAAGGAAATTGCAAACAGAGTAATTACAATCCAAATTATAGTAGAGAGAAATCAGGGAGGACCATGAATCATGGGATTGATGAGAGTGATGCGTATCATACAGATTCTCTTATACTGTATGTATCTAATAAGGCGCAATTGTGGTGGCCATTTCTGTAGTGTCTTATAAAGCTTTAGGTTCTTCCATCCCCTTCTGAGCAAGTCAAGTAAGCAACAAAAATGTTGGGAGATGCAAGTTTGTAACGTTAATATAAGAATATGAATAAGCTATATGTTAGGACGTTAGTGAATTGGATTGTCGGGTTTTTAGGCTATTTTAAGGTTTCATAAGGAAATGTTCAATAAACAATTCCCATAGCTTCAAAAAAAAAAAAAAAATCCTCAACAGAATTATCCTTTTCTTTCTTTTCTATTTTGTTCTTTAAATCAATTTACAACAACAGATTAAAATTATATGATTTGAAGTTTTCAGGTAGAACAAGTTACCCAAAATTAATTTCAAGAGATGATTAGGTCTTTTCTTTCCTGTCTCTTTTTTAATTATTTGAAAAATTCTAAATTATGTGTTTACATGCCAATTTGTAAAGAGAATAACTTAAAATGGAATGAGCACAAATAATTTCGCATTACTTTCGTCTAGAAGGTAATGATTAAACATAATGATACGTACCTAACTAGCTAGCTAAAATCACTTGGCATGTCGAATTGGACAGCAATTAGCACAAGATACAGATGATGATTTTTTACATCTATTATTTCTCAGAAGAGGTGGAGAAAAAAGAGACATCTAATCCTGTAGTACTAGACAACTCGTGTGTTGAGTGGAATTTGAGTCGTGTTGAGCTGGGGCCTGGTTTTCATGATATACGTGCAAGTCCTAACCCAATCAATTTAATTAACTGAATCAGATATTCTTTAATCCTAATCAACTGATTTTGTGTTGGTTCATATCATATTCACGAGTTGTGATGAGATTTGTCAATTTTGAAGACGAAACCAATTCATAGAATGCGACGCGCAATATGCACAGGTCCACCTACGTACATACGTATGAAAAGTGGCATTAATTGCCATCCATGATTACATGTCACATGTCAAGTTCTGCGTATATTTAGTTTAGTTTGGATTATATATGAATTAACCCTTACCTAACTGTAAATGGTATGTCAATACATTTATTTATTTGTTGTTTTTTCTGATATTCTTATTATGTTAATAAGTGAATGATGGACAAGGGGGTAAATCTGGACCTTTTGAAGTGTGATGTGCTGAGTTGGTTGATCACGTGACCATGCACGTGACTCGTAAGCTACATCAGAGAAAGACCAAGTTTGAGCCGCAGGATCATTACACGTGTTGGCATCTATTTGTTCATATATATGTATAAGCCATCCGATATGTAAAATCCTAATTCATTTTATTAATTCTTTTTCATTCTGTGTAACAGAGAGAGACTTCGAGAGAGAGAGAGCACAAAGAGGGGCGAAACTAGGGTTTGCTTAGGTTTTCACTAGGAAAGAAAATCTATGTGATTTTCTGGTTTGTGAGAGAGGGCTTTGTAAATCTAGTTGTTATGAGACTTCTCTGTGAAGGATATTGATCATCAATAAAGCTCTAAGGCCATTCATGTCGTGGACATAGACCATTAGGGTCGAACCACGTAAATTGGTTGTGTTGTTTCTTTATTTTCTTTACATTCATGTTTTTTTTTATTATTACTTTATAGTACTCTTGATATTTCTTATTCTGTTTTTTGCGATTTGTATTATTTCTCAGTCATGTTGGATCTGTCAGTGTATTTTTGGTATCAAACCTTAGTTCTTGAGTTCTGCATAAAAGAGGGGCTTAAGATAAATCTTAACACTAACATATTTGTTTGAATAAGTCATTCTTATCAGTCGTAATCTATTCATTTTGTACTGGATTCATATTAGATATACGTGTTAGCATCAGAAAATTGTCAACCCTAACCACTACTAAAAAAGCATGCATACTATTTGCTTGGACCATGCTTAACTTTTTATTTTTCTTGTGTTTTTAAAGAAAAGCATGATCTCAATTCAATTTTATTGAATATTCTCAGTGAGAGGAAAATTATTCTACAATCAAACGCCTCATCTGTATTTACAAGAAGAGTTCTGATCTATACAAGGGGATTTCAAGGCGAAACAAGGGGTACGTTGAAAACACCACATATGTGGTCTTGAAAGTACTCTAATGCAATGTTTACAGTACAACAGCTGGATTTCTTCAATTTGGGTGAAGAGAGTGTGATGCATCTTGCAACCACACTGGAGGGTGATGAATCCGATCTGTTAGCATGCAGTACGTACCAACTAAAGGGAAATTGCATGCTTTGACAATCATGTTGAATTAATTTCTTGCCTATTAAACTTGGCAAATTCACCTATGGCAAGCAGTAGCATTTTTTCAATTTAGGAGAAAAGTTGCTTCTTTCATTTCCCATGTTGTTGGCAGCTTCGTCCGTACTTTCCCAATGAAATAGTTGCTTACCACCATGGCAGAGAAAATCTCCCTATCTTTTACACTCTGCTGCACATTAATGCCGATTCAAGAGCAAATTTGGTTAACTGGCCTGTTGGATGACAAATGCAGGAATGAACCTATTGGATGTTAAATGCATGTGTTAATTTAGAAGGTCAATAAAAGCATGGGAAGGTCCTTACTGACGTGGGTAATCTATAGGTATTGCTTTTATCCAGGAATCTGTAAAGATAGGTTCCAAAGGCCATGAAAAAAATTTTGGATGGCTCACTGTCGTTGAGTTTATATACTCCAAAAAAGGAAAGACAGGCATTTATGATAATTATTATCTTAATTGGAATAATAATAAGATCGGTTTGGATTCGAAAAGTGTTTTATCTCATCTCATCATTATAATTTTTTCAAATTTTCACACAAAATATAATAAACAATTCAACTTTTTCAAATCTCAATTCAACTTTTTAAATACCAAAATAATAATAATACTAAAAAATAATATTCTAACAATATTTTTTTCAATTTTATCTCATCTCATCTCAGAATCCAAACCACTAAAGATTCACAGCAATATCGGCGTTTTTCAAAATTGTGGACGTTGCTAAGTTTTTGGAGAGAATCAGGATACTAATGTTTAATATGAATGTACTTCTCACCGGTATAAATTGTTGGCCTCTGTGTAAGAATACCATCTTCGATATCTACCCAAGTACAATTCCATTGCAAAATTCACGTTGGGTGTAATTAATACTACTGGACTTTATATGTAGTTTTAATTTTTATATATTTGCTTTTTTTCCTTGTGCAGTTGCAGGTTCTTTCACAATGAATGCTTCCTCTCAACTTCGGCAACATGGGAATTTTTTTTTTTTTTTTTTGGGGGGGGTTGGGGGGTAAGAACCGAATGCAGAATTAAGTGGTAAAACTGTAAATTTCTCCTCAGTTTCTTTGGCTCTAACATACCTGAAAGTACACTAAAGCTCGTCTTACTCACAGAACATGTATATTTTCCTTACAGAGGTGGAAGTCTATTTGCATATAGAGCTCGTGTTCCTGTAACCCACACCAAGTCTGATTCCAAAACTAGGCAATTCTTGTACACTCTTATTTGGAGAGAAGAAGATTCTGTAACAAGTATCCACCAGGTAATTTCTTTCCTGGTGCTGGGTTATATTTAGGATGGCTGTTGCGGCATAGGGTGACTTTATGCCTCATATTTTCTCAGCCCCATCTTAAATTTCTTGATGGTTCCTGCTAGGTTGAGTCCACATCTTCAAGTTGGGTAACATGCATGTATTATATTCAAGTTGCTACACATTTTATTTGGTTCTTACAATTTCTATTTACTGGGTGCACTCTCCCTTGTGTTTTGGTTATGGTTGTCTGATTAGTGACAGTCTTGATGACGACCTTTATAGTTGTTGGTTTAGGTGGGTGGTTATTGGTTAAGCATCTTCATTGGGTTGTCGCAAGGTTCAGTAAGTTATCCATCCATATATTTGAATCTGTAAAATATTGCACAGGCCTCCTTTATTAGCTTGGTTTTTTTGAAGAGAAAAATATGGATATTGAACAAGATTCCATTACATAGAGCCAAAATATGGATACAATTCATGTAGCCTGTTTCTGTCTGTGTGTGGACAAATGATCTGTCCCATTTTCCTATCTATGTTTGTGGATAACTTTTAGAAATTGTTGTTTGGTCGAAGTCAAACTCGGTGACTAATACTGCAAGATATTGCATTGATATGGTGGTATATTAGAACAGTAAACGTTATATTCATTAAAGTGTCCATAGATATATTTTGATTTATTGGAAAGATGTAAACTTATGGATTATATTCGTTATTGTATGGTAGTCGGATTAATGTTATAGATGAATCATTTGTTGCAAAGAGTTGGGAGCATGGAAAAACATCACTCTTCTGGTATTTAATTCAGTTAGGTGCAGTGGTCAAATAGATTATAAATTAGATGATGTTTAAGTAATTTCTTGGGTATGGTGTTGCATTATTGTAGTTGGATTTCATAATGGGTTTTGCAGTGCAATCTGATTTGTATGATTAAGCTACAAATCTGGGTTTGCTCGATCTTTATGAATGGGATTGATGTACAAAACCTGACATCCTACTAATTTATATTTGTCAAGTTTTGAGAAAAAATGGCGCAAACTGGACGATGGCGAGGGAGAGGACGAGGTGGAGGCAGTAGAGGTGAGGGTGAGTCTAGCTCTAATGACTCAACTCAGCCACCGAGCATAGTTTTCAAGATTGAATTTGCGCAGGCGCCAATGCCGGATGCCCCCACAAATAGGGAAGTGAATGGTAAGCTAAATGTTACGCCAACACTTTTTCTGATCACTAGTAAGGAGGGATTAGATATATGATCAAACTTGTTTCTGAATTGTCATGGCTTGTGCAGATAGCACTAGAGGGGACTCTGACGTAGTGCAAGTACCCTTAAACGAGCCTACTAAGAAATGTGGACGCGGGCCCGCCAAGTGCACTGAACTTGAGAAGTTTCGGAAGCACGGAAAAATACCTTTGAAAATCAATGAAGGGGAAACAACACCATGTTGCGAGAATGCAACCATGTTCACCACACGGGTGACATGGATATTGAAACATCATGCGGATATGAGTTACACACGATGGACTGATGTACCCAAGGCCGAAAAGGATGAGCTGATAGAACGTGTCCGGGTAAGCCATTAATAAGTGCATTTAAAAAATGTCATATAAAGTGGAGAGCTAATTTTTAGGTATATGAATTGGCTACGTTTAGGATGACTTCGAATTGGATTGGGAGTTAAAGAATCACCAATTGACAGTTTGGAAATAGCTTCGTAAGAGATTCAATGCCTTCCATCATGAGCTGCACAAGAAGTATTTGAAGTATGGCAACCATGAAGAAGCATTGGCCAATGGGACTAGCTTGGTCGAACCCCTCATTTGGGTTAAGTTATGTGGGAGATGGGGAAGTGATGCCTTCAAGGTATTGGCTAATCTTACATAGCCTAGGGATTAAGTGTTTAAATTAACATTGATAACTTTGGGAAGATGATGGCAGAAAATGTCTGAACAAAATAAAGAGAATCGTAAGAGGCTGAAAATTAATCACACAGCGGGTCGCAAGTCATTTGTGAGGATCCTGGAGGAGAAGGTATAACTTAAACCATGTTTTTATGTTCTAAAGTCACTATAAGATCAGGTTCTTCACATATATAAGTAATGTGGTTATAATTTGTTCCTATGTGGTATAAAGTTTAAAAAACTCATGAGCCATAATGTTTGATCTGGTTACTTGTGTGTCTAGAATAGATGGGTTCAATAAATCATGTATTTTGCTAATTTATCGGCTAACGACCCTCATGGTACATACAGCGTTCGAGAAATGAAAACTTGGTGGACTTCTACAAGGATGTTCGTTGGTCTAAGAAGAAGGATCAATTCGTGACATCCACCACAGAAGACCTTTACGTGAGATTGAAAATCCCTTTAAGCCTGGAGCCTTGTATGCTGGTTACATTTTTCAATATTATTATGAAATGGCCTAAGGAACTGATTAAACACTACTTCATCATTGTGTTTGTGCAGAAAGAGATGGTTGGTAGGATGGATGGATTAGAACCTGAACATCATACTAACGAGGCAGCAACTTCTATTTTTAGGGAGGTCCTAGGAAGTAGACCAGGGTATGCTAGAGGTCTAGAAGAGATGGTCATACCAGAGTCTACAAAACAAGCTGAGCGTGAACTGTGGAAAGAATATGCTGTTGCAGTGGAACGACATAAAAAAGAGGCCAACTCTTACAAGAGTCAACTTAAGGAATTAAGGGGAGATGTGAGATTACTGATGGAAAGGCAACTTGAGTATGAGAAATTGATCATAAACATGAGCTATATCTCGGAAAGACAATCCCATGGAGAGTCTCATAGGGAGACTCATGGGATTGCTTAGTTCAAGCTGTAGAGTCTTGGTCCTTTGTATTTTGTATTTTTTGAGAGGGTTATGATGGCAGGGTGTTATTTTGATATTATATATATATATATATATATATATATATATATAAATATATATATATATTCGTGTGGGAGGAATGTGGTGTTCCATGGTGCTATATTTTGTTAGTTTGGGGCATTATTTTGAACTTAGTTGGAGTTTTGTGCCTCAACTTGGGGCATTGATAGGTAGGAACTTGGTTTGGGGCCCACAATTGATGTCAAGAAAAGTCTGGATATTCATGCAAGTATTTTCATGAAATTATAGATTTTGTGCACTCTTAAATAACTGGAATGTCACCCTAACTGGATTTTGTAGCAGGTAGAGGAAGTTTATCATAGTTTTTGGTTTCCCTCTAACATTAGACATTGGTGGATAAATGGACCCAGCCAAGCTGACACTCCTTATATGTAAATGCAGAAGAAGTTGCTACATTTTTTGTGTCCATTCAGTTTTTTTTTGGGACTTATTATGGTAAGCATTTGATTTTGATGTTCATTGTGCGTCAAAAGATGCTAATAATAAATCACCCCCAATCTTGGTAGGCCCATTATGCCAGGAAATTAATTGCTGCAATGAATTCTAGTGTCATGGGTAGGGTATTTACACAACGTTCAATGAACTCCAAATGAAAGTTGAATTGTGGGCATTGCATATTCTTATCTCTTGCTTCTATATGATTTGATGGTTGGAGCTTTAGGATATATATTAAGTGATGTTTACTTACTTTTGGGTATGTTATTTTCTCACAGAGGCAGCCGATTCATGTGGGTGTATATAAACAGAAATGAGAAGAGGGAGAGAAAAGTAGCATCCAACATTGGAGTCGTTGGTTTCATTTAACAAAATAGGCGAATGAGTTCGATGCTAGCTGATCTAGAGTTCACTGTGAGAAATGATATACTCCAGTTGCTGCTGAAGAACATTCACCCAGCCCTGCCTTCAGATGCTTTGTCATTGCCTTAGTCAAGGTTGTTTATGTTTACGCCTTAAATTAGTGTGAACTAAATATCATGGTGGTTTATAATATTTAAGACTTAATTCACTAGTTTCTTTCTTTATAATGTATCTCCTTGTTACATATGGTGTGAGATTCTTATAATTCCTTCCAATAGGGTATGAAATTGGGGCCTAGATGACATGTATTAGCTTTCCCATCGTTGCCCCTTATGTTGTCTGACATTCCAGGAATGAAGTGATACCATGTTTTACCGTGTTGTAGATCACCCATTTTCCTCTTGATCCTATGACTTTCTATTATACAGATTACAAGTTTAATTTCAGATTTATTTTGAATGTCTGTCCAGAATTTATTCAAAGGATCATAGGTAGTAACATTGACATGTTAAGAATAATGCATTTCTAATGCATGTATTTAAATTTTTGGTTAAATTTGTGGGAACTAAGTGAATGGACAAATTTCAGAGCAAATGTGAATTAATCAAAATATGCCAATCTTCTACAAGGTTATGGCAAAGAATTAATTAATCAATGCATCAAGAAAAGTGTTTGCAACTAGAAGCACATTTTTTGCGACAGGTAAAAATCGTCGTAACAAGAAATGTATGGCGCCAATTGGGAACAATTGCCCAAGACATTGACATCGCCACAATAACTAACCTATTTAGTTCCAGAGGGGAAAAAAAAGAAGGAATTCCCGGTGTTTATTTTTGCCCGTCACTATTATGTGCCACTAACAAATATTCAGCTTATTGGCAACGTAGAGCATTCTTCGTTAAGAATGCATTATTTGTAGCGAATGATGGCTTTATTTCCGACGAAATTGGTGCGCCTTGGGCATTTGCGTCGGTAGATGTGAAGAACCTAGGGATTTCGGAAGAGGAAGACAAAATTGAGTAAGGGAATTGTAGTGTGTTCGAGAAGTGTTAAGGGTGAGGAAACTAAACTCGATACAGTGTCATTGGGTTGCTTAGTGAAGTGCAACGTTTTGGGCTGAAGGTGAGGACACAACTTTGGAAAGGAAACAATGGGGCTGTCGTTTTGGGAATCAATACTAGAACGCACCGTTTAGTTAAATGGGTATTTTATGTCGTTTATGTTATTTTGTCTTGTACGCACCATTTGGTGCATTTCTTTCTTGTACTATCATTTCATAGGTCCTATGTTGGATCAGAATAGAGTAATCCTAATTCTGTTCCAGAGTGTCTAGTATATGAGAGGAAACGGAAAAAGTGTGAGGTGATCTTGAATATTCTCAATCCTTTTACATAATTGTATAGAAGGTTAGGGTTTCCTCGAACAATCCTTTTATCATATGAATAAAGTGCAATTTCCAGTGAGTATTATCCAGTAGACAATTGTGTGTGTGTTCTATATTATATTAATTGAAGCAAGATCCTTACAAGTGGTATCATTGGAGCCCGACGATCCTTACAAGAGCAACAAATTGATGGCAGAAAGTACTAGTTCCAAGCAGCAAGGGGGGGCATTACAAAAGCAGATTGATGGCTTGAATACTTCTCAAGGAGGTGCGTGGAGGACTGCAAGAGATGCACAGCAGATTGGACTAACTCATTGATATGGTATGTTCCTTAGTAGCCTCTCAAAACATCATGGGCAATAGGGACCTGCAAGCACAAATGACCAAGATCAGGGTCCAAACAGGGCGGGTTTTCAAAGGGGAATCCGTTTGGATTTTTCACACTTTAGTGGGGAGAATCCATCAGCATGGATTTTCAAGACTGCTCAATACTTTGAATATCATCAAACACTTCCTGCTCAAAAAATTTTAAATGTGTCATATCACATGGAGGGTGAGGCATTAATATGGTACCAAGATGCCAGAGATACGGGTCAATTTAACAGTTGGGAGACCCTAGTGCATGCTATGCTAGTGCGCTTTGGACCGACTACTTATGACAACCCAATGGAAACATTGACTCGTCTTAAGCAAGCATCCTCAATTACAGTTTACAAGGCACAATTTGAGGCACTTTCCAATAGATTATGCGAACTCTCAGATCAACACAAGCTGAGTTGTTTCCTTAGTGGTCTAAAGGATGAAATCTGCTTACCATTTCGGATGCTAAATCCACTTAATTTGAATGCCGCATTTGGGTTGGCATGCATACAAGAGGAATATATGATTAGTATAAGGAAATCCATTAAATTGAGTTTTGAAAGAGCAGTGGTTCCATCAAGCCATTACTCAAATACTCATACTCAGTATGGAGATGGGAGCTGAAAGGGCTAGAAGTTCGGGGGTCCTAAAATAATTACCTCAATTTCCATGGATGAGAAAAGACAATGGGGGCTGTGTTACCATTGTGAAGAGAAATGGAATCCCACACACGAGTGCAAAACTTCTAAAGTTTATTTGTTACAAGGCCAATAAGAAATGGAAGGCAGTGTGGAGGAGGAAGAAGATTCTGATCTGGGCAGCACTTTAAAAACACAATGCTAACTGGAGAGTGGAGAGCCCGAGATCACACTTAGTGCAATCACTGGCACTCTCAACCCGAGAACTATGAGGGTGCTGGGGAGAGTGGGGAAAGAACAGCTAGTCATTTTGGTGGACTCCGGAAGCACCCATAATTTCTTGGACCCTTCTATTGTCAAGAAAGTAAGGGTGGAAGTTGATGGGACAAAGAAGCTGGCAGTCAAGATTGCTGATGGGCAAGTAATTAGCAGCGAGGGGTACGGCAATGCAGTAAATATCAACATGCAAGGTATAAATTTATGCCCTGACTTTTATATTTTATCGTTGGGTGGTTATGACATGGTATTGGGCGGATGGTTGGAGACATTGGGGCCCATTGTTTGGGATTTTTCTAAATCCACTATGAAATTTGTTGTTGAGAAAAGGTGAGGGAGTGGGGAGCCAAGGTAATGAGTCAAATGGCCAACATTGTGAGGGAAATGTGAAGTTGGGAGGGGGACAATTACAGCAACTCCTAACCAAGTTCCAAGGGGTTTTGAGGTTCCAAAAGGGTTACCACCCTCGAGGGAATAGGACCACAAAATTGTTTTAAAACAAGGAACTTCTCCTATAGCAGCTAGACCTTATAGATACACACATTATCAAAAAACAGAAATTGAAAAGATAGTAACGGAGCTGTTGGAGACAGGGGTTGTGAGGCCAAGTACTAGCCCATTTTCATCACCCGTGTTGTTAGTGAGAAAAGCTTACAGGAGTTGGAGGATTTGTGTGGATTTTCAGGCCCTTAACCAAGAAACCGTTAAGTAAAGTTTCCAATTCCGGTGATTGATGAGTTACTCGACGAGTTGTATGGGTCGATGATGTTCTCAAAGCTGGATTGGAGATTTGGTTACCATCAAATCAGGGTAGTTTTTGAGGACGTGGAGAAAACGAATTTTAGAACACACGAGGAACACTATGCTCCTAGTGATGCCGTTTGGATTAACAAATGCTCCATCAATATTTCAGGGTCTAATGAACCATACTATCGAAAGTTTATAAAAAGTTTTGGCACGATTGCAGCTCCACTAATAGATTTATTGAAGAAGAATGCAATTCTGTGGGGGGAGGAGGTCGACAGGGCTTTTAAGGAGTTAAAGATAGCTGTATCAAACCCACATGTTATTTGTTTACCAAATTTTACTAGGTTGTTCACTATTGAAAGTGGTAGAAGTGGGATGGGGGCAATCCTTATGCAAGCTAGACAACCCCTGGCCTTTATGAGTAAGGCCCTAAAAGGCAAGGAGCTATTCCTCTCTACTTACGAGAGGGAAGTTTTAGCCTTAGTGACAGCAGTGAATAAGTAGAGACCGAATTTGTTGGGCCAGTCATTTGTGGTTAAGACAGACTAACAAGCGTTGAAGTTTTTACTAGAGCAAAGAGTGGGCACGGAGGCCTAACAAAATTGGGTGAGCAAATTTATGGGGTACGATTTTGTAATATCATATAAAAAAGGCAAAGAAAATCTGGTAGTCAACGCGCTATCCAGAAAGGAGGAGGAAGATGAGTTGAATGAAAGGTCTTTAGCACTGATTTCATTTCCCACTCTAGATTGGATTGATGAGTTGAAAACTAGCTATGAAGAATTAGATGAAATGCAGGAGTTAATAAAGAAATTGCAAGAGGACCCAGGAGCTCAGAATGGGTTTCAATTGCAACAATGACTGATTCTGAAGAAGGGTCAAATTGTGGTGGTTTTGGATTCTACTTTCAAAGATAAGGTGTTGCATTTTATCCACCATCATCCCTTTGGAGGCCATTCAAGTTTTTTGAAGACCTATCATCCAGCGAAGAGGGATTTCTATTGGAAGAGAATGAAGAAGGATGTGAAGAAGATGGTGAGGGAGTGTGACACATGTCAGACTGTGAAGCGTGAGACAACCCCCCCCCCCAGCAAGGTTGTTACATGCCAATAGCACAGCAGGCGTGGACAGACATTTCTATGTATTTCATAAAAGGTTTGCCCAGATCGAAAGGTCAGAATGTTGTGTTGGTGGTCATGGATAGGTTTACGAAGTTCGGGCATTTTATTCCTCTCTCTCATCTATATACTACCTCAGTAGTGGCAAACATATTCCTAAAAAATGTATTCAAATTGCATGTCTGCCTAGAACCATGGTGTCTGACCGTAACCCTATATTTGTAAGTTCGTTTTGGAAAGCTTTCTTTTCCTTGCAGGGGTCTACCTTAATCATGGTTCGGCGTATCATCCTCAATCAAATGGCCAGACAGAGGTATTGAATAAGTGCTTGGAAACCTATTTGAGGTGCTATGTTGGGTTAAAGCCAAAGGAATGGGTGCAGGCTACCATTTGCCGAATGGTGGTATAACACTAGTTATCACACGGCTATCAATGTCGTTTGAGGCCCTATATGGTTACCCCCCCCCCCCCAACCACAACTGACTTCCTATGTACCAGGGACATCCGCAAATAACACTATTGACCAGACATTATGCATAAGGGATCAAATCATTCATATACTCAGGGAGAATCTAGAGACGGAAAGAAATTGCATGAAAATGCAAGCAGATAAAAAGAGAACAAATAGGAGTTTTCAGATAGGCGACTGTGTACCTAAGGTTATAGCCCTACTGCTAGAAGTCATTGGCCACACAACGGAATCACAAATTGGCACCCTGTTTCAACAGTCCCTTCTAGGTTGAGCAAAAGGTTGGAGATGTGGCATACCGACTCAAGTTGTCGAGCTCCTCTTGTCTACACCCCACCTTCCATGTCTCTTGTCTCTTGTCTCAAGAGGAAGGTTGGGGCTCAAATCCAGCCACTAGCAACCCTTCCTCCTGTTGATACCCATGGTGAAGTGCTTCCTGAACTGGAAGCCATTTTAGGTCAAAGAATGGTGAAGCGCTGGGATAGAGCCATGCAGAGGTGTTAATCAAGTGGTTGGGGGCTTCTAATGAGGAGAGTACGTGGGAGAGTTTGTGGAAGATGCGGCAGCAATATCAGCACCTTGTGGGCAAGGTGTTGTAATGGAAGGGGAGAAATGTGAAGAACCTAGGGATTTCGGGAGAGGAAGACAAAACTGAGTAAGGGAATTGAAGTGTGTTCGAGAAGTGTTAAGGGTGAGGAAGCTAAACTCGATACATCGTTGTTGGGTTGCTTAGTGAAGTGCAAACGTTTTGGGCTGAAGGTGAGGACACGACTTTGGAAAGGAAACGATGGGATTGTCGTTTTAGGAATCAGTACTGGAATGCACCGTTTAGTTAAATGGGTTTTTTATGTCGTTTATGTTATTTTGTCTTGTACGCACCGTTTGGTGCATTTCTTTCTTGTACTGTCATTTTCATAGGTCCTGTGTTGGGTCAGAATAGAGTAATCCTAATTCTGTTATAGAGTGTCTAGTATATGAGAGGAAATGGAAAAAGTGAGGTCATCTTGAATATTCTTAGTCCTTTTACAAAATTGTTTGGGAGGTTATGGTTGCCTCGAACAATCTTTTTATCATATGAATACAATGCAATTTCTAGTGTGTATTATCCAGTAGACAATTGTGTGTGTGTTCTATATTGTATTAATTGAAGCAAGATCCTTTAAAATAGATGACTATATCAGCAACATATGATTATCACTGGAAAAGAGGTTTGCGATGCAGGGGCACGTTCCTTCGATGCATTTTTTGTGTCGATTAATTGTGTTTTTATGGCGGTGTTAGAACGTCGGAAATAGAAAGTATTTCCGACAAATTCCAGTAATCATTTTAATTTCGCAAATGTGAATCTTATTTGGCGTCCAACGTGCAGTGAGGCGATAATGTTGGAAAAAGGTTATTTGTGACGATTTTTTGCACTTTTTTTTACGACTTCGTGCACTAGAAAAATCTATTTTTCTTGTAGTGGGTAAGCAATCACTAAGGCTGTAAATAAATGCAACTTCCTGATAGGCCAGTCGAATTTGACTATATTTGATTATTAAATAAGTTATTCGTAAACAAAGCATTAGAATTGATTATTAAATGATACAAATTCATATAAAACTCGTCCGACTCTATTAATATTCATTAACAAACTCTTATAAACGCTTGGCTCAATTTGCTAGCTCGCTTATACTAACACGACACATATTAGTATATAAAAATATATCATATTATATATTTATATAGTTCCTATATGTATGTTATAGGTCGTAAGCTTCGATGAATATGTATACAATATATGCACGATATATGTGTATAGATATAGTTGACTATTTTGTAAGTATAATTCTATAAATGTTATAAATATATTAATAACTTCTACAAGTATAATTAATTAGGGTTTGGATAAGGGCCAAGTAGTCATGCAGTGCATCTAATTGTATATCTCGAAATAAGGATATTCTGTTATTTTATTTTATTTTTTAAATAAAAAACTTTTAATTAGATCATAAATGAGTTTAGTCGAGCCCAATGCTTGATTAACTTAATATTATCAAGTCTAGACATGAGAATGTCTTACTCAAGTCGAGTTCAAACATTCAAAAAAGAGTTTGATATTTTAAAAATCGCGCCAAACTTGAGTGGGTACTATTCACTTAAACTCGACCCAATTACAATTCCAACATAAATAACTGTTCATGCACTATTCAAAATGCATGAACAATTATTACTCATGTTTACCCGCAATTTTCTCGCCTGAAATCCCACTATACCCAGCATTATTATTACAAGAATTATACCAGGGTGTAAAGACAATTAGGGGTGTGCATCCGAATACAGATTCGGGAATATCCGAATTCGAATTCGGATTTTTAAAAGCGGGCAGATATCTAACCAGGTAGACCCGATTTAAATCCGTACAGATATCCAGATTTCGGCCGATTTTAAAACCAAGTATCCGGGTTGTAACCATGCCCAACCTTGGTGGTGACGGTGCGCAACAGGGTGGGAGGGTGATGTTGTTCTGCAAGGAAGGGCTTTGTGAGGGTGGAAAAAAAATACAAACTGCCAAATAAATGAATAGGCATTAGTGAGAGGAATTTGAGTAACAGAAGAAGAGAAGAAAATCATAACCGTGTGGACGTAGGGAAGATGGAGATCGGGGTGGAGTGATTTTCTGTTTGAAGAAACTAACACAGGGAGAAGGATTCTAGGCGTGGGGAAGGGCTATCTGGGAAAGAAATAAAAAATAAAAAGAAACTGGAAAGGGAAAGATGACTCACCTCAACGACACCGTATCCTGGGTCTTTAGAAGCTGAAAAAATAAAATAAAATTTGTGGGCCTAGGCTTGGGCCCGAGTATTACATTCTCTCCTTATAAAAAATTTCGTCCTCTAAATTTGCTATGCCTAACGTAATTTGTTTACACGCCTAATTTAATCCTCAATAATTATGTCGAAACTAACATTGCTTAAAAAATTATGCACGTCCTTAGAATCTAAACCTCAAGGATGTAATTAAAAACCTAATAATAAATTTCGAGTTCTCCACGTAATATAATAACTTCATACAAAAGTAAAAATAAACTCTCAAACCATTATATTACCAAAAATCATGCTTCTGCTGCGCACTTTGACAACTTATAGTCCTAAACACATTGTATCTCACTCGTACATCTGAAATTAACTAAACCTCACATCTAACCATTCCATAGCATTACGCCTACCGTTACTAAAATCTCAAATGTAATAAAAAAATCATTTCCTTAAAATATGTAAAACCAAAAGCCTCGAAATTTGTGGGACACATTCCATAGGTATGCAAGTGCTAAAACCTTACACATCATCAAAAATCATATCTTGGAGCCCGAAAAATCCTACGACCTTTAATCTCATCCAAATCACTTAAACCCTCAGATATTCAAAACCTCATACGTTTAAAAAAGGTTTGCAAAACCTCAAATTTCATAAAACACAATCCTTAACACCTGCAGATTCTAAGACCTCAAATGTCATAAAAATCAATTCTTAAAATCTACAACTCTAAAACCTCCGATTTTGTAGGCCATCTACCATGAGTCTGCAAATGCTCAAACTAAATATCTTCAAAATCACATCCTGATGCATACAAAATTCTAAAACCTTAAATGTCATCAAACACCTTATTATAGTATGCAGAATTTTAAACCTGGCTCTGATACCAATTGTAACGCCCCGGTCTCACACGGGTCGGAGAGTTATTTCCTATCACTTAAACTCACATTTCAACAATATAATAATAGACTCCAAATTCCCAATATCATATAAAAATTTCAATTCAAACTAATTTTCTTAATATAACCAATTTTCTAAAATGTCAAGTCATCATAACACAATAAGATTTCTTAATAAAAATCACCAATACTCATAAAAATTTTCTTTGCTTAATCCACTATACTTAAATCATCTCATCCAATACCTCATAATCTTGATCATCAGCTGAACTATCAAAATATCTGAAAAATATTGTGGAGATAAGTAGTGAGTTATCAACAACTCAGTAAGCAGAGAACTTATACTAGTATGTAAACATGAGCATTTATAAAGTTCGGTATGCAGAACAAAAAATTTACTTTCAGAATGCATAAACAAAACTTGTTACAAAACATCAGAGCGAAACTTTCAGAAAAACATTCTTATTCAAAAATCCTTCGGCATATTAGAAACTGAGACATCATCTTCATATCATATCGGGGCATTGCATCGGAACAAATACCATATTTAACCCCCGTGGTAAGGTTATAAACCACCATTATACCCGTGGCTGGGCCGTATGCCATATTTCACCCCGTGGTAGGGTTATAAACCACTATTATACACGTAGCTGGGTTGTATGTCATGTTTCACCCTCGTGGTAGGGTTATAAACCACTATTATAACCGTGGCTGGGCCGTATGCCATGTTTCACCCCGTGGTAGGGTCATAAACTACCATTATACCAATGGTTGGGCTGTATGCCATGTTTCACCCCGTGGTAGGGTCATAAACCACCATTATACCAATGGTTGGGCCGTATGCCATGTTTCACCTCGTGATAGGGTTATAAACCATCATTATACCCGTGGCAGGGCTTAATAGAACAATATCGGAACTTGGGTCTTCAGAAGCTGAAAAAGAAAAAAAAATTTGTGGCCTTGGCTTGGGCCCGAGTATTACATTCGACAAGTTTGTCAGTTGATTTGTGACGAAAACAATTTTTTTTTTTTTTTAAAAAAAGACTTGGTTATGAATAACTGGTTAAATAATCGGATCCATATAAGACTAGATTTCATCTTACCCACCTGGGATTGACCAGGATTTTTGGACTCTGGACCAGACCGGAAGGAAATCCGACCCGATTGCCCACCCCTAAAGACAATCAACTATACAAAACTGAATTGTAATCCCAGTATACCCATTATTATTACAAGAATATACCAAGGTGTAAAGACAACCGGCTATGCAAAACTGATATATAATCAACCAAACTCTATATAGAACTGAGCAAGCTTATCTACTCTAAAAGGCTGGTCCATGTATCTAAATTTAATAATAGCACAGATAAGGCGTTTAAGTTTTTAGAATTCTTTTACTCATGATCATCACTACACCACACAACTGCTAAATAAAATAAAATAAAAATAGATGTATAGTGTAGAAAATAGAAATGATGAATAGAATTTTTGAATTTTTGACGGGCGTAGCTGTAACAAAAAGAGCATGTTTACTTGTATCCGCAATTCTTCCCTTGAAGTGGAACGCGAAAGCCAAATTTTGTTCAAAGTAACGCTGCAAATCAACTGCGAAGAGTCGGTGATTCCATTGAGATGATGGAGGTGGACCACCTAGTACGACCTACCGTTCTCATGTCACTTGATGATGCCACAATAATGCCCATTCACAAGCACATACACAGATACACTATTCCTTTTTTTTAATCTTGTTTTATATAATATGGTGAACTTCGCCAATCCATTTGTTTATTCGGACCTAACAAATTTCACGGCTTCTGGTTTCCCATGAAATTCCAGCTTGCGACAGTGCAGTTGACCTAAAAGATATCGCCGCATTTTGCTCATTTTAAAGACATCATAGCAATTCTTTACACACTGAAATTCTGCATAGAAATTAGCTAACTGCTGATCTGAAAGACCACACAGCTTTCCCTCTTTTTTTTTCTTTATTTATTTTTTTATAGCAAAACATCTTCATTCAATCCAAAGCGTTACAACTGTTTCTCAGACCATGCAGATGATTTGTGAAATATTAGTAGGGAAGGAATCCAACTATACACAACATGACAAGCATATCTAGCAAGCCTATGAGCAGCTACATTCCCTAAACGCCCAATGTGTTGAATTTTACAACTTTTGAAGACCTTCATCAGATCCTTTATCTCAGTAATGAGATTCTCCAGAAGGGACATGGACTCCTCCCCTTCAGCTTTAAATTCATCTACCATAAGCAGAGAATTTGAGTCTCCGTTCAAATGACAAATATTTTGCTTTCTTTTTTTTTTTTTTTTTTTTGGAACTTCCGAAAATTAGCACAACTATGCATTGACGAGTGACAACTCACACAAGACAAGGACTAGGCCGGCCTGGATTATGTTCTTCCAAATTTTGAGGTTTGCCTGTTTGGCAACAGCTAGCGTTCTCGTACAGTATGATGAGGACCACCATGTATGGTTAGATGCAAGGTCAACTTTGTTCAGTCCGCTTTAAAAGAAACACGCCATCAATCTTTTAACTCGTAGTCATATAATATAATATATTTATATTCGCATAGATATCATACAAATTGAAAACAATACTACTCAGTATATATATTCATATCCACATGGTCCTATGACTAAACACGTTAATTAGGAACTTGTTTAAAAAGAAAAAATAATACAGGCGGTCGGTCCCACACGTTAAATGGGTCCCCCATATATAAATAATACATAATTACATTGTAACTCCCTCGGCATGGTTCGAGTCTGGCATCAAAGACTCAGCAATCACGCCTGATATATAATTAGACCACGACACGAGGCTAACAGACAAATTAATTCAGGAAGGAATGCAGATTCGTTACATTTTACTAGGAAATTGAGCCATTGAAATTGACTTGGAGCTTGACTTAACGGATGGATCACTTGTCTAGCAATTTCTTCTCTATATATGTGTGTTGTTGTTTGCTTGTCATGACTTATGAGGGTTATTGTCCGCGTAACTTCATGGAAGTTGAAATTTCAATTAATTAAGGAATTGAAATTTCAAGTTACGCGTTTACATGAATGCATGGCTATCATTGAAGCTACGGGGTATCATTCTGTTCCGTATGTGTCGACATAAATTAAATAATATGGTAATTAAATCAGGAGTTTGCATTTCGGGATTATATTACCTATCAACACTTTTGGTACGTTGCAGGGATAATTAGTATATTTTATATTATTATTTTGTTATATATTTAATTCATTTCACAACTAATCACTACAAGAAAAATAGACTTTTGTGGCCATTTAATTGTGACGAAAATATTATTTGTAACCAAAACAGACTCATTTTAGCTGTAAATAGTCATTTCGTTGGAATTAAATGGTCACAAATAAACAGTTTTCTTGTAGTGAATTTATATAATTTAAAGCAAAGTTATTAGAATAAAAAATTGCATGTATGTAATTTCTCGTAATCTTTTGGTTCCAATAGTCACTTGTAGAGGCGGGTTCACAAAAATTAGGAATTTAAACATCCAATGCTCCACATTCATTATCAAAACAAAATTACTCAACTGTGAACATGAATCCAGGATTCTTATTTTTCTCTTTTTGGAGACCTGTTTATATTTAGAGTTTTTCTACTCTGCAATTCTAAACCACACACTTGTTAAGAAAAAAAATAAAAAATAAAAACAAGTGTGTGATGTAGAGCTACTGAATAAAATTTTTCTTATAAAAGTGTTTTGTCATGTCACATGGAGAGTGTGCTAGCTTTAGACGCCAACTTATAAATATATATTTTTTATTTTTAAAAAAAAATGTAAAATATGTTATCCTGAGAATCAATAAAGGGAGCTCAACACCCCTCTTCTCACGAAACTCTCTCTTTTGACCAAATTAAGAGAAGCTTTCGTGTTTACATTGTATTCGGGTATTGATTAAAAAGTAAGTAATAGTAGATACAGTAATGTTATACGTCATATTCTCATTCTACTTTCATTCTACTATATAAAATGTGATACATTTATTATCATTAGATAATAAAGAATTATAATTCAATAATGATAAATATGTCACATCTTACATAGTAGGATGAAAATAAGATAGTAATATATTGTATAGAATTTTAATGGATATGTTTAGAGATTGGAATTCAATAATTTCAGCTGGTAAAGTACTCTTGATCAAACCTCTTAAAAAATGTTGTTAAATCATGAAAATCTCCAAAATCATCACATCTTCCCAAGTAAACATTACCTTTCTGGTCAACTTGGTTGCAAATTCCTTTGACTTTTTTTTAGGAAATTAATGTTGTATATTCAAAGCTGCCTTGCTTAATGGGAAACATGAGAAGATGACATTATTGTTTTGATTAGTTTAAGACTCAATGTACATTCCATTATAACGCCAACAATATAACAACAAGAACCGTTCAAAAAGAATGAATGTTTTGAATTTAGCTGATGTAAAATAACGATCCGTAGCTCACTTTACATGCTTTCTTGTCGTCAAAATATCGATAAAGGTGGTAATCATGATAGTATACTGATATTATGTAAAATTTTAAATAGACAAGTTCTATACAAATCTTTCATAAAAAAAAATGTAGGTTCTACTAATAAACAATATTTTTTTTACTTTTTTTTTTAAGTGGGGTCCATTTTTTTACAATAGCTTGTGTGGGGATTGTACAAATCATTTTTGAGTTATGCTACATACAGTCATTTTTGTGTACTCTTTGTGCACTTCACTGATATATTTGGCCAAATGAGTTATTTTATATTAAAAAAAAATTAATACAGCCAATCACATTAGTGAAATGCGCAAGTAGTATGCAAAAGTGACTGTATATAAATTTTTTGATATATATATATATATATTAATGGAATTGTTGAAAATGAATTAAACCGAGTTTTATTCCTTTCATCATAAAGTTACGAGCCAAACTTAATTAAATGTGATGATCCTGAACAACTAGTAATTACAAGACCGAACCCTACAGAACACATATAGATAAAATGCAATTAACCTATTATATAAGAAATACGTGTGGATAAAGCTTTAAGTCGACACAAATGAATTAGCTATATATGCAAGTTATATATATATAAGAAATACTGAATTAATAGTGATTAGTTTCTTAAGTATTTGGAAAAAACAAATTAAAACTGAAATTTAGGGTCCTATTGACCATTACTTATGTGTTGAAGTAAAAAAGAAAAAACAGAGACTTGCAATTAGGACATATGGGATTATATAATAAGGTAATTGCTTCCTTAAATAGAACCCAAAATAGTGGAATTCGATCATTGCTCATTATGGTGAGATTTGTTTGATGTTTGCCCATGTGATTTGATCGTTTTCCTAATTCTGTAATGAAAATTCTGGGAATATTGTTGCCAATAGTAGGAATATGCCCGACAATTTTGAGGCTTGCCATCTGGATTTTATTGTAAAATCTCCTTGTAATTGTCTGCACGAGAGTACGTAAACGCCAAGTCCGCAGTATTATTGGGTGATCATTGTGTTGTGCATGACAATTGACCTTAAAATCGCACGCATTTTGTGCGACGGAGTCATGAGACGGAGTACTTGTGCATCATTTAGATAGGGATCATAATCACGTGCCCGTTACAAGCAAGCATACCGTATTTCTAATGAGAAATTATATTTACAATCTTAGATCAGTCAGAGTGTGCAGTTGTTGTATAGTACTCCTTTTAAAAAATGTGTAAATTTGGGACTTATAAATTAATGAAAAAAATTATTTTTTTAATAGTATTCTTCACTTTCTTTCAAAATAAATAAACGGAGACTACACACTCCAAAAATATATACATACATATATACATATATATATATATATATATATATCACACACATACACAATAACCTTTTTTGACTCAGAGTCAACATAAGACATCGTTTGTTTACCGAGAGATGAGATGAGATGAGATGATTGAATAAAATATTGTTAAAATATTATTTTTAAATATTATTTTTAAATATTATTTTTGTTTTAAGATTTTGAAAAAATTAAATTATTTACTATATTTTATGCGGGAGTTTAAAAAAATTGTAATAATTAGATGAGATGAAATGATTTATAAAAATAAAAGATACCTAAATATTTGATAATTAAATAAATATATAACAAATAACTATATTATTTATATTACCTTAAAAAAATGATTAATTAAAGTCATCAGAATATCATACTGCATGCATGCCAAAAGTATATCATGGAAGAAGAGTTGTCAATAGTGTGTATCAAAGGCGTTCACAATATAGGCATTAATGCTTGTCTGGTCCGAGGTTTAATTCACACCTGGAACTTGTCCTTGCCTCCCATAGCCTTGTCTGCCACTGCTAGTGCCAGCTGCATAAATTAATATCATCGTGACGATATCACAAAGTTAATGTGAAACTATTATTTGGCCTTTAAAATAAAATAACCTTATAAGATTTGTTTCCACGCCACATGAATTAAGATCGATCGAGGCTTTAGCAATTGAAAACCAGGAGGGTTGTTTTCAAGGGGACACAAAGTTTTGGCGCTTTCCCAAAAGTAGCTTCTCTAATTCACAGATCCCACCAATATTTTTTACTAATTCCAAATTAAGGCATGCAACTTCTGAGAGCCAGGGGTGCTACCGGGCGGGGGTGGGGAATTTTTCCCCGTACCCTGCCCCCGCGTGCCCCGTCTGTTGCCTGGGGTGCGGGGGTGGACCTCTATCTGTCCGCCCTCCCAGTTCAATTATCCGGGTTTCAAATAGTCTAAAATCTATTTTTTAATCATTTTAGACCCATAATTTAACTACAAAAATAAATATATTTAAAAGATGAAAACAAAAAATAAATTATATGGATAGAACTATTAACTATATATTCCTTATTTGTTTTCAGAAAACATCTCATCTCATATTATCTCATTTCATCTAATCATTACAATTTTCCCAACTTCCAATACAAAATAAAATAAATAATTCAACTTTTTCAAATCCCAAAATAAAAATAATATTAAAAAATATATTTTAACAATACTTTATTCAACTTTTTAACTTTAATCTCAACTCATCTCATCTGCGAAAACAAACGAATACTATTAAGTATTAACTAATAATCAGCACTAACCTATTACAATTATATAAATTAAGAGAACTAATAAACTATTACAAATTTACAATATTAGAAACTTATCTAAAAATAGTAAATATTACAAATTGTACTATTAACTATTGTAGCAACATTACAATTAATTATAAATTAACAAAATCATAACATTTCAAATTTGATTAATTTGGGATAGTGATGAGTTTACTGAGTTGTGTTGACTGCTGTGAGACTGAAAATCGAGATTATAAAAGTTAATAAGTTATAAAATCTGCAATATTAATAAGTTAAAAATAAAACAAATTAGAATTAAAAATTCATAAACATGAAACAAAATATTAAAAGTACTAACCAAGATGAGATTGAGTCATTTGAATGAAGATGAGCATAGATCATTGGGTCCTTAGGATTAGGATTCGGCATATGTCTATTGAGAATATAAAAACTAAAAAACATACAAGCAAAATAATTAGATACGAAAATATTATATAAAATTATAAATGCAAAAAATAATTAAGGGATAAATTGTACAAACTATGGCAATGGTGGGTCCAATACACACAAAGTCACACTTCATTGAAGGTAGCTATAGACGCCGTCTCATGTATCGCTATAACAAATAAATTTAAAATGAATACAGATTAAATGAAAATAAATAAATTCACATAAGAAAATGAAATTCAAATCCCACGCTTATCAGATCCAGGTTGATCATCACCCTCCTCTTCGACGTCGGCCTTCTCATAGTCAAGAACATCTGGAATATGAATTGAAGTTCTCGTGATCCAATTATATGTGCAAATCAAAGCTTCCACAGTGGTAGGAGCTAATGAATTTTTAAATAAATCAAATGCGTGCCCTCCGGTGCTAAATGCCAAATCTGAGGCTACGGTGTTAATAGATATGACCAAATACTAGGTGTTATCTCTCCAAGGATGGGATACTTTACAGCATTCACATTCCACCAACTTAATATATCAAACTCTCGTGAAATTGGTTGAAGCTCCGCTGCCAAGTATCTGTCTATCTCTGACTAAGCCTCTGTAGAACTCCGGACGATGGGGGTCTACTCCAACCTCTCACCCTATTTCAATCTATTTCTTTTCTCAATCTCGACTTCTGGAACTAGTGGGAGATAGGTGTAGGTGCCGCAATATTACCACCCCGCAAGACGGTAAACTCATCAAATAATCTACTAAGGGATTCCCTAACCCTTACTGCAATATGCTCCGCTCATGCTTGCCCATGCACAAAGATTGAAATACCTTAAATTAATTTAGAGTTTCCAATCCGAATTAATTTAGCCACAAAATCACTATCACTGATTCACTATCACTGATTCAATCATCAATATTCAAAACACATTACAAACCCACAAAAATCAAAATCACATAATAGATTCACACACATCAGTTCATTAATCATCAAAACACATGCACAATCAAGTCTCCATAGCATACAATTCACAAACACAATCTCATCCTCCATCTCCAATTAAACCACATCCTTCCTCTAATCTCAATTTCATAAATCAACAAAAAATCAAAACTTTAACCAAGATTGTGAGATGCAGACGGAAGGCTACAACGATGGCGTAGTGGGAATGACAGCGACAGCATAGTGGAGTCTTCGACAGCAATAGAGAATCGGAGATGCAAAGAGAGAGAGAGAGAGAGAGATCCAAAGAAGGGGCTAAGTCACGGGGAAGGGGAGTTTTCTTAGAATCTTAACAGATGACAAAATGACATCATTTCGTCATTTGTTATTAAGTAAAGAAAATCCAGGCATGAAACGATGACTCCCGCCCCGCCCCGCCCCCGTTGTGGGTGCCATATGCATCAGGTGTATGGCATGATATATATTTAGCTAGACGCCTGGCTCTAAGGTAAATGTAAACGTTCAAAACGGTAATTACACTAATATTGTGAAAGATGCATGCATGCACTGATTGATGTAGATTTAATAACTTAAGTTATTAATTTTTTTTTTTAAAGGAACTTAAGTTGTTAATTGAGCATTGATTTGCAACTTTAATTTTTGAATAATCGATCATCTATTCTTATATATTCTATCCTTATATATTGTGATTAGTAAGTGTTAATAGAGTTTTAAAAAAATGTGTAGATCAAGTCAGCAATCACGCGCGTCCACGAAGAGATTTAAGGGTATTAATTGATCACCTAATCAAAATGATCGATCGGATCTAGCAGACACGTACGATATATATCAACTTAATTTAGTGTAGCTAGCTTTCTCGCAGTGGCCATATCTCTAGCATGGTCGTCCATGGATCGTGAAAGTACCAGGATGTACGTAGATATCATATCTCTAGCTAGTACTTGTATGCTGACGTGCTAGAAGATTAGAAAGTACATATATATTCTAACAAATCCGGCCAAATTATATCATGTATAAGCCCTAGCTAGCTCTATTAAATCAGAAACATGATAAGTGTTACGGTGAAGAATGAAGATCATGATCTCGATCGCCTTGGCTGTAGATATACAAAGTTGTTGTGTCAGTACTAGGTCGATTTGTCATCCTGGTAATTATTAAGCATTAATTATTAAGGGTGGGTAGTGTGGCCCCGCACACCATTGCAGGGCAAGGCTTCGTGCCACCAGATGCAAGAGCACGGGACGGAGAGGGTCCAGCTCTGCCCCGTATATATATTAGAAATATATATTTATATATAAAAGAATTATAGTCATAAAACGACGCCGTTTTGTCATAAACAATACATCGTCGCTCTGATATGGGGTGTTAAGAACCCCATCCCCCCTTCTCTGTTCCTTAGAGTCTCTGAAAACTCTCTCGCTCTCTCTCTCACTCTCTCTCTCACTCTCTCATCTCCGTCACAGTCCATCCGTTCTACACACTATGCCATTGCCTTCCGTCTGCAACTCCGATGCCGAAGGTAAGTTAATAGAATCCGAACTCCGAAGTGTTTATTTATTTATTTATTATTATTATTATTATTATTATTTTGTTAAGTTATGGAGATTGGAAGAATGATGGGATTAAATAGAGGAGTTAGAGGATGAGATTGTATTTTTGTGAATTGTGTGATGTGGAGATTCGATTTGTGCATGTGTTTTGTCATGTTTGTGTTAATTTTTTTGTGTTTTGGTGACTTTAGGGTTTGGAATTGGAACCCTAAATTAGTTTAGGGCTCCAACCCAAAACTCTTAATTATGTTAGGGGTTTCAAGATTGAAAGTTGAATAAAAAAATAATTAAGTCCATTTGTTTTAGATTAATAAGTTGAATAATAAGTTTGAATAAACTCTAAATTAATTTAGGGTTTCGGATTTGAATCCTAAATTAGTTTAGAGTTCCAATCCGATACCCTAAATTAATTTATGGCTTTCAAAATTGAAAGTTGAATAAAAAAATAATTAAATTCACTTGCTTTAGATTATTGACATGATCATTATGAGAATTGGATATATTTGCATGAAATGGTGACTTTTATTGCAAATTTTTTATATAATTGTTGGAAATCTTTTTTATTGCAATGGTGAGTTTTATTGCATGAAATGGTGACTTTTATTGCAATCTTTTTATCTAAAAGTTGGTCATCTTTTTTATTGCAATCGATTGAATCATTGATGTTAGTGGCCATGAATCTGTAGTGTTGTTGTGAATACTTGGTATTGTTGTGAATCTTTGATGTTATGTCATTATGTGAATCCTTGGTGTTTCTGTGAATCTGTGGTGTTGACTGTTGATATTAGTAGCATGTTTTCATTTCTGATTTTTTACTATTTTGGGGAATCAGGAATGTCTACTAGTGTGGTAGATTTTAGTGATAACTCTCCGACCCCTATCCCAACACCTAACCCTACACCTAGCACTAACCCCATAGACCTTAGTCCTAACCCTACGGAGACGGAACCTTGTCCTGCCCCCAAGGCCACACAAAACAAGAAACTTGTTTCCATAGTTTGGTCTCACTTTATCAAACTAGTGGGTGGTAACCCCAAATAAGCCCCAAGTAAAGTGTAACCAGTGTGGTAAATTCTATATATGTCATTATAGAAAACATGGTACACCACAATTAAAGCTCCACGTAGAAGAACAATGCTCCAATATTAAAATCCTTACAAGAGAAGAGTCAATCTAGACTAGAGATTGGACTTAAAAAAATGTCGAATAGGAGTAGTGGGGGTTCAACATTGAATGGATATACCAAGTATGATCCCAATCAGTGTAGAAGAAAGTTAGCCCGTATGGTCATCATGGACGAGCTACCTTTTCAGTTTGTGGAAGGGAGAGGCTTCCAAGAATATTCTAATTGCTTGGAACCTAGATTTAATCTTCATTCTCGCAACACAGTGACAAAAAATATTAAAAAACATTACAAGAAAGAGAAATATTTGTTAAGAGGCCGATTGGCGGGTCAAGTACTACTTGACCCGCCCATTGGTCAAGTAGCTATTTGCCTCACTACTTGACCCGTCAAAATTATAATTACATGTATTTGACTATGCATTTCATTGATTGTGATTGGACACTACACAAAAAAATTTGAAGTTTTGTCAAATTTCCGCTCAAAAGGGTGAGACAGTTGGGATGAGGGTTGACATGAGTTTTGATAGTTACAGTTGATAATGCCTCGTCTAACGATATCACCTTGGGATATCTTAAGACTTATCTTAGAGAGGCGAATAAGACAATCTTGGGTGGTGATTGTTTGCATGTTAGATGTGTTGCACATATTTTGAATTTAATTGTGACTAATGGGTTGAAAGATGTTGATAACTCGATTGCACGAGTCAGAACGACTGTGAGATTTGTAAGGTCTTCTCTTGCTAGATTAGAGAAATTCAAGGTTGCTGGGAGGAATGTGAGCATAACATCCAAGAAAGGCATTTATACTGATGTTATTACAAGATGAAACTCAACTTTCTTGATGTTGGAGGCGACCCAAGAATATAAAACGGCCATTAAATTATTAGGTGATGAAGACATTCAATATGTCAAATATTTTGATAAGCACGGGGGATTAGGAAATGATTAGGAAAGCCTATTGATGATGATTGGGAGGTTGTTGCTACTTTTGTATATTTTTTTAGGCTGTTCTACGAGGTTACATTGAGGCTATCTAGTTCTTTGTACCCTACATCCAATGATTTCTGTCAACAAATATGTAGGGTGAAAGAAGAACTAGATAAAATGTGTAAGGGTGACAATATTAGGATGCGGGAGATGGCGTTAATGATGAGGGTCATATATGACAAGTATTGATGAGATTTGAGTAAACTAAATATTTTGCTATATGTGGCTGTTGCTCTTGACCCTCAAATCAAGATTGATAGCATGATATATGGTTTGAGACTTGTGCACAAGAACACATGGGCTAAACTTATTGGGACAATGGTTAGAAAAACTCTTAGTAAATTGTTTGATGAGTTTACCATAATCAGAGGTGGTAATGCACCTACATTTACACCTATCCCACCGCCTCCTCCAGAAGCCGGGGAGAGGAAAAAACGTAGGTTGGTGTGGGGTGAGAGCCTCTCACGGAACCCCTTACTAGTCTATCAATCTACGGGGGCAAAGTCAAAGTTAGGCAGATATTTGGCAGGGGATCTTCTCCCATATACATGAGAATTTGATATATTAGCATGGTGGAATACCAATGTTGTGAAATATCATATCCTTGGAGAGATAGCCCGCAGTATTTTGGTTATCCTTATTAGCACCGTTGCCTCAGAGTCGGCCTTTAGTACCGAAGGCCGCATAATAGATCCATTCCGAAGTTCATTTTTTGCTACTACTGTGGAAGCATTGATTTGCACACAGAATTGATTCAATGGGGTGGTAATTCATGTTACGGATGTTCTTGACTCTATGGAGACCGACGAGGAGGAGGGTGGTGCTCAGCCTGGATCTGTCAATCATTTATTTCATTTTATTATTAAGATTTATTTATATTCATTTCATCGGTATAAATTTTTAATTTAATTGTTGTAGCAATGCATGAGATGACGTTTACCTCCGCTGCAGTGTGATTTTTTGTAGTATTGGACCCACCATTGCCATTTGCCATAGGTTTGTACAATTTGTATTGTCCCTTAATTTTTTTTTTTTTTTTTTTGTATTTATATAATTTTTTGTATCTAATTATTTTTCTTGTATTTTTATAACTTTTATAATCTTACTGTCATATGTGCAGCTCAAGCCTTAATCCTAATCCCAAGCTCAAGGACCAAAATTCAAATGATCTATTCTCATCTTGATCCTCATCTCATCTTGGTTAGTCAAATTTTAGTTTTCATTTCTAATATATATTTATAATTTTAATTTTTGTTTCTTGTTTCTAATTCTAATTTATTTTCTTATTAAATTTTTAATGTTTCAGATTTTATGATCTCACAGCAAGTAGCACTAATTACTTGTCTTTCCACCCTTGGCCACCCGCCCCAAATGTCAAACAGCTCACTTAGTTCAGTTGAATTCAATTATTCAGTTATTTGTAATGTTGATACAATATTTTATGTTTGTAATTTTGTATTTATTTTCTCTTAATTTGTATTATTGTAATAACTTAGTTATTATTATTAATTTATTAGATAGTAGTAGTACTTCATTTTCTCTTAATTTATTAGCTTAGTTATTATCATTTTCTCTTATAATTAGGTAGCGTAGTAGCACACCGGGGCGGGTTTCGGGGTGCAAAACCTCACCCCCGCCAATGCACCCATGCGGGGGCTGGCCAGGAGGGGGCTACTCCTATTAATTATTAAGAACTTGAGCACGATGGACTCAGGGCATGATGACATTATATATATATCACTAGTATTCTTGGACTTTAAATTTACAATTTTGGATTCTCATCAACATTAATTCTACGTACGCCGATTGGCTTCATCTCAATCAATAGGTTTATATAATTTGAATATGAATTTATGACAAAAGTTATAAAAGTACTTACAAAATCAAATTATCCATATACATATATATACTAGCAGTGAAGTAACGTGCTAGGCACGTTTGCCCTGTATTAAATTGTTCTAAAATGTAAACATATAGTGTAGAAGAAGAGAATTTAATGATAAGATCTATGAGGATAATATAAACTATTCTAATTAGAAACTACTAATTCAAATAACGATAAGTTTAAACAAACTATAGGATTAATCAAGTTTGGAAGACAAACTAATTCAAAGTACAGTTTGTTTTTTAAACGACTAAATATTACATAATTATTTTTTTCGTTACTGAAACTAAAGTTTGGGAGTTATGTATTCAGAGGTGGTGTGTTCTCCTCATTCACAGCATTTATGGAGAGAACATTGAAGTTTTTGTGGTGCTATTTTTGGAGTTGATCTAAATCTGCACCCAATTGTATGATCTATTTTTTGCTTGAACATAATTTTATAATATTTTGGATATACAGTAAATGTTTCTACATGAAATAAATTTAGAGTCTAAGCATGATTATCAAAAATTTAGAAGCATGTTAATTCAGAGATTCACAGAAAGTGACACTCATCATGTATATTTCAAGAAAGGAAAAAAGAATTTTAAAAAAATCTGAAAAGAAGATGAGTACTGAATGTTTTAGCAGCTATATATATAAGCATGTGGTGCTAACCCTAGTTCTACTGTCCCAGAAATACTCTAGTTCAATATGTGTGAGCCTTTAATTTTCCAGTTCAAAGAAGCCAGCAATATTCTAATTAGTTAGTTTACTCAAAAACCGAACATATTAATTTATCCTTAAAGCAAAAAACCTACCGATAGATTATTTTAGCTCAATGTTAACTCCCAAAGAAGTCACCTAAGAAAGTCTATACCACCTAAGAAACTGCACATAACGTGCAGTAAATAGAAACTACTAAGTATCAATCTCACATTTTCTCAGCTATTAAACAGAAAAGAACAAAACATTATTAAACAGATTTTTGTATTCGAGAATGCTAAGAAAGAAGTTTGGAGACTGTGTGGTACGGTCAAAGAAAAAATAGTTGTTTGGACCCATCGTTGAAATGAAAATACTTCCAAGAAAATCCTTATAGAACATGATAAAATATTTTTAATTTACTATAAGCATTCCTATACACCATAGAAAAATACACATGTTACATTATTTGTCGTATGTATATTCAGTTTTACCCAAAAAAAAAAATAGAATTGACTATTATTTATTAATAACAAATAATTAGATATTTTTTAAACATATATAATTTTTTTAAAGTGATTTGATTTTTTAAAATTTTATTTTTCTTCACTATTTGTTTCGCTCGATCCATTCGCATGGCTCCGTTTCGTTCAGCCCAGCCCGGCGCCGCCATGCGCCGGCCAGCCTCACCGCCACCACCGGCGAGTGCCTCTCAAGCCGAAGACCAACCGGGGCGCCACCGATGTTCCCCACGCGCAGCCCAATGTGTCCGCTGCGGAAACCCATCCGAAATGGGTTTATCCCATTTCTCTCAACCGGCGCCGCCGTACGCGGCCACCTACCGTCACGACCACCACAGGGGACTCCCCCTCACGCCGGCAAATAATCCAACCACCACTGATGCCCCCCACGCGCAGCCTTATGTGTCCCCTGTGAAAACCCATCCGAAATGGGTTTCTCCCATTTCTCTCAACCCGCGCAGCCGTACGCGGCCACCCAGGCCACCGCACGTCGACCACTTCACACCGGCGTCCAGCACTTCACGTCGGCGACAATATCTACCAGACCCAGCCACCACGCACACGGGCATTCGCACACACACGGCAACTCTCTCTCTTCCTCTCTTCAAGCCAAGAAGAAACGAAGAAGAAACAAAATAGAGTGCGAAAGTACATCTGAAATGAAGAAACAAATCATACGGGAAAGCAGGGAAACGAAGAAGAAATATACCAATGTTATTAAGCCGTAGAAACAAAACAAACATGCGAGAAAGAGAAGAAGAAAAATAAGATGCAGAAGTGAAAATAGAAATATTTGCATACCAAACAGCTAGAAGAAAAGTTTGAAAGAGGACGGCAGAAAATTTTTCTTCCTCCACTTGAGAATGAAAGCTCTGCAGATTGTAGAAAATCACAATACGTATCTGCACTCCATTCCTTCACTCAACGGTAGATATTTTCGACTGTCTCTAACCAGATGTTTAAGACTCTGCTAAGAAGTAAAACTGTGACTGAAATGAAAGAAAATATCATGCAGAGGAACGATAGAAGAAGAAGACGCCGGATGTTTGAAATTGTTGAAACTGTTCATTACTGTTGATGTTATAGACGCTTTTAAGTATAGGCAGGATATATATGCGTGTCATGTTATGCATAAAAATATTTAAGACATGCATGTAAGTAAGATGTACTGGATTCAGTCTCCGTGCATTAAAAAGACATATATATATATATATATATATATATATATCTTCATCTAAGTAAATTGATTTTTTTTCCTCGTTTATAATGAACTATTTATAATATGTGCCTAATTAATGGATATCCTTGAAGGGTAGAGCGGTCTTGCAGCTGAAGCAGCTAGCAGTAGTACGTATGGTGGATTGCCATCCCGTAATATAAAAGTGCCTAGACAATAATAAGGAGGAACTTGCTACGAAAGAGGCCGATTAATACTGTACCCGTACGCGTATATAATGAAAAAAATATTAAAATAAAAAATGATTAATGTACTCTGTCTGCATGGTAGTATAGAAGCAAGAATGTGAGCAGTGACTTTGCGAGAACGTTGACTATATTAATCGGATGAGGTGGTATATGCCGTTGGATCTTGGACTTGATTCTGGTTTACAAGGGGTCATATGCACACTATATAAATGGCCTCTCTCCTCTCTATGCACTCCATTCCGGCCCAACACGATAACAATTCTATCTTCCCTTGCTGCTCTCCTCCTCAAGAAGCAGGTCAGCCTCTCTCTCTCTCTCTCTCTCTCTCTCTCTCTCTCTCTCTCTGTGGTTAATGTTATGACGAGAGCTTCCTAATTTAGAACTGGTGCATGCATGAAACCAGGGAAATTCCTTGATGGTTGGAACTGGTTTTATTGGATGTATATCTATTCAGGACCACTTTAGTTAGATACTACAACACTTTTTTTGGTTAAAGATGATTGCAGTCATGGTAGTAGGCCACTGTACTTCATTTGAAAATGATTGTCCTGAGAAATCTCTCATCTAATTACTCGTTTATAAGCCAAGACCTTTATTTTCAATATCATTCCTTTTAATTATATATAGTGTATCTGCACGCAATTAATTTCTTTTACATCCATTCAGAGTCAACGACTTATAAGTAAGAGACTTCCATCGTAATAATGGAAGGATCTTATTCATAGGCCAAAAAGATTAGATCTTGATCTTTATAGCGGTAGATGATGATAAGCATAAGCCATAGAAGGGGGAGACGTTTCCTTCCTTTCCTCTGCCGGCGTCAGAACCTGCTTGCAAGTTTAAATTAATTTTGTAAAATACACGTTCGAGCCAGCTCGATCTATTGCTTTCGATTCTAACAGTCTAGCTAAATTCCTTATTTGATCTTCTCGAAATACATATTTTTCTGGTATTTTACAAAATTAATTCTTTACATTTCATATATTCTTGAATGGTCAGTTTCAGTATTTAATTATTCTTGGCCAATATATGTAGTTTTGCAACTTGCTTGCTACCGTCCTGATCAAGTTATTGACGATGCTTGGATTATCTCTTAAGCCTAGAGTTGGAATTGCGAGTCATGCAACGTCTCTTGTACGGCCCTTGATATTTTCTCTATTAATACTATGTACAGTTATTGAATGTGTAAACGCTGCACAATCTTTTTGAAAAATAGTGGGATTTATTATTTAAAAAATTAATTTATTTTCATGTGAGTCATGTATAAATTTACTCATTTTTTTCAAAAAGATTATGCGACATTTACGCATTCTACGTGCGATTGTAAATATCATTTCTCTTATTTTCTCGAGCTAGTTGATAGGCTGGCCTTGCAAATTGCAAGCAGGTCGGCCACGTGATTTTTCTCATGTCTTTAATTCGAAGTTTATTATTCTTCCACCAGAGATATTACCAATGGCGGATTTTTGTATCCAAGTTGTCATTATCAGTCATCACATGGTTGGTATCATCGACTTATTGGGATGGAAAAGATCATCAATACTCGACCAAAATAATAAATTAAATAAGAGATCGACAAGGGCGATCGAAGAATAGTTATTCATTTAAATATAACCAGTTGTGGAGCTAGTAGTTTCATCTATCAATTGTTAAGAAGAAAAAAACAATTAGTCTTTTGTTGAGAAGTCAGCATGCCAATTTTTTCTTTTTCTTCCCTCTTTTTTTTCCTTTCATTGATTGAATATATATGTGTTCGCCAATCGCCATTGAATTTATCAAAGTTCATGGATAACAACAGAAAGGAATAGGACACCAATACATCATGAATGTTGTTATTATATGTCTGTTCATCAGTGACAAAAACATTAATAAACTTCGGCAACGATCCGATTGGTTCAATGAATAAAAATACTCTCGTCATAATTATCGCCATATAATGGAAAGAATTAATAGACAAACAAGTTTCATACACCCTAACATTTTACAGCCTAGTGGCCCTAGTTGTCTATTGGATTTGGAGCATTCGATCGGTATAGAGAATTATTAAGGCTTGTTCAGATAAGAGAAATCGATCTTGACAATATTTTACTGTTTTTTATAATTTTTTAGAGATGTATTATTTATTGGATTTTGTAAAAACAAATATGAAAATTCAAATAAAAATTTTCTTGAAATATTTTTTGTATTAGAGTTTGTAGAAATGAACAAGTAAAGTAGAAAAATTGTTTTAAACTAATTCTTTGAATGATAGTTTTTGTTTTAGTTTTTGTAAAAGTTGTTTTTATTTGTATTTTTTCTTATTACTTTTTGCTGAAAACTAAGCTAATGATCATTGGATGGAAAGTTAAAACATTTTTTTTTTTTAAGTTTTTGAAGCGAGTTCATTGATATCATAGACGTTCCATTACAGAAGGTTTTTTTTTCCCCCGAAATGCAGGCAAGTACTGTTGGAGGACTAGTACTGAAAGCAGCAAGTTCCAGCCATGGCTGGAGACAAATTGATAGTGCTTGATGCACTTGATAAGGCCAAGACTCAATTGTACCATTTCACGGCAATTGTAATTGCTGGAATGGGCTTTTTCACAGATGCATACGATCTGTTCTGCATCTCCCTCGTCACCAAGTTACTAGGCCGGATTTACTACACTAAAGAAGGCGCACCAAAGCCCGGCACGTTGCCTCCAAATGTGGCTGATGCTGTTAACGGTGTGGCACTTTGTGGCACATTGGCCGGCCAGCTCTTCTTCGGTTGGCTTGGTGACAAATTGGGCCGCAAGAAGGTCTATGGTATTACCCTTGTTCTCATGGTGGTTTGCTCCGTTGCCTCAGGGCTCTCTTTTGGACACTCAGCAAACAGTGTCATGGCCACACTCTGTTTCTTCCGATTTTGGCTTGGCTTTGGTATCGGTGGTGACTACCCCCTTTCTGCTACAATCATGTCTGAATATGCCAACAAAAAGACTCGGGGGGCGTTTATAGCAGCGGTTTTTGCCATGCAAGGGTTTGGAATTTTGGGAGGTGGGATTGTTGCCTTGGTCGTTTCAAGCGCATTCAATAACAAATACGACCCTCCCGCATACAGAGTCGATGCAGCGGCCTCCCTTCCATCCCAATCTGATTATGTGTGGCGCATAATTCTCATGTTTGGAGCTCTTCCGGCTGCCCTCACATACTACTGGCGTATGAAAATGCCAGAGACAGCTCGTTACACTGCCCTGGTCGCCAAAAACGCAAAACAAGCCGCGGCAGACATGTCTAAGGTGCTTCAAGTGAATATTGAAGCTGAAGAGGAGAAAATCGACAGACTTGCAGTAGAGCCATCCAATTCCTTTGGCTTATTCTCCAAGGAATTCGCAAAACGCCATGGCCTTCACTTGCTTGGAACCACTACTACGTGGTTCTTGTTGGACATTGCCTTCTACAGCCAAAATCTTTTCCAAAAGGATATCTTCACCAAGATTGGATGGATTCCATCGTCAGAAACTATGAGTGCGCTTGACGAGGTTTTCAAGATTGCAAGGGCGCAAACACTTATTGCACTGTTCAGCACGGTGCCTGGGTATTGGTTTACGGTGGCCTTCATTGATTATATGGGACGGTTTGCAATCCAATTGATGGGATTCTTCTTCATGACAGTTTTCATGTTTGCACTTGCCATACCTTACAATCACTGGATTCAAAAGTCAAACCGGATTGGCTTCGTCATAATCTACGCCTTGACCTTTTTCTTCGCCAACTTCGGTCCCAATTCAACCACTTTTATTGTGCCAGCGGAAATCTTCCCTGCAAGGCTAAGGTCTACCTGTCATGGAATATCAGCTGCATGTGGGAAGGCAGGAGCTATAGTTGGGGCGTTTGGGTTCTTGTATGCCGCACAAAGCCAAGACCCGAAGAAAGTAGACGCTGGGTACCCTACTGGCATTGGTGTGAAGAATTCACTTCTTGTGCTTGGCGGAATTAACTTCTTGGGAATGTTATTTACGTTGTTGGTGCCTGAATCCAAAGGAAAATCGTTGGAGGAATTGACCGGAGAGAACGAAGACGAAAGCGGTGAGACCGCTGGTGCTAGGACTGTTCCACTGTGATTTCGCTTTGTTTACCCAAAAAAGCTTCCAATATTTCAAGCTCTTATAATGTGACATGATTTTCATTTGTGGTTTTTCGTTTGGAACTTCATATTGCAATGCAATAATAATGTAGATATTTTGTTTTAGTTTGTGTGATCACTTAAATCCGGAAGCGCAATATTTAACTTCCTTTGCTTCGTAATATATGTAGTACTCAATGATCTTGATCTTGGACCTGTATCTCAACTTTGTTTCGAAAAATCATTCGGTTGTTTGAAGTTACTCAGATGAACTACTCCGTTTCCACTCAAATTTATTCAAAATAAAGCATCGTACGAAAGACTTTAGAAGAAAGAAAAAGAATAAAAGCCAGCCAACCAACCCTTCAACCCCCCCTCCCAAAAAAAAATAATAATAAGTTTAACTAAAACATAGGACTTTTGAGTTTTGACAACTTAAGAACGTAAAACATATTTTCTAAAAGTTTGTTTTGTACAATTTTGACTGCAATTGACCGTAAATGAAATGCAACTAAGAATAAAAAAGTATGTGGAAAGTACAGATACATATGTGTCACCGTACAACTACAAACCAAACTAAAATTTAACTCCAAGATGTCGTTGCAGACTTGCAGTAAAACATGTCCTTTCACGCTGATTTATGCATCGATTTCCCATTAGTTTTACAAGTTGTCCTTCAGAGTTTAGTCTAGATTGATGTTTTCTTTCACCAGTTCTTCCCTCTAGATTGCCTGGGTTTTCTCATCCTTTCAGTCTAGGGTCTTCCTCTCATCTTTGACTCCTTGTCTTAACCACAGTTATGACGAAGAAAGAAAGAAATTTACTTCAGTTAGCCTATTTTTTCTTCAATTTCTTCCTCGACGAGATGGTTGGCTTAGAGTTGGTTTGGTTTAGAAATAAAATTAGATGATTTTAGATTAAAGTTAAAAAATAAATAAAATATATTCATCATCTCAATTCTCATCATCCTTCCATCATCCTATGATGTGGCATTAGATAATAGGTTCACAAGTGTAATAAATAATTTTCAATCACCTAATGCCACATCATAGGATAATGAAAAAAATGATAGAAGTTAGGATAATGAGTAACATTAGTACTCTAAAAAAAAATTCTTAAAATATTATTTTTTAATATTATTATTGTTTTAGAATTTGAAAAAATTGAAAAAATTGAATTGTTTATTATATTTTATGTGAAAATTTGAGAAAATTAAAATAATAAATTAAGATGAGATGAGATTAAATGAAATGAAACACTTTCTAAATCTAAACAGCGGATAAAGCTTCACAGTGTATTTGTCTGTTTCGAAATATTGGCAAAACAGAGCAACTCTCTATTTGAACCAAGATAGTGGAGAATGGTATATGGGATACGAGATCAACTGATCAAGTATCACTATCATATATATGATAGCCGTATCATGAACGTGAACAAAATAATAATAAAATAAAAAGTTTGGCATGGCAAGTATGGATACAGTGTGAACAAAGAAGTTTCAAAGTCAGGGAAGGAGGCAGAAATTTCACAACTAATGTCTAATCAGATAAATGACATCAATGATATTAATTCAGTGGGAATGATATTAATTTCATTTAGTTTTATGGATGAAAGGTCACAAACTTTGCCAATAACTAGTGAGGATAATGCGAGTGAGAGGAATTTTAAGCATATCATGTACATAGGCGAAAAACTCAACCATTAAATATCTTAAAGATAAATTAGTGTGACTCGATCTCATACATTAGATTATAAAATTATTTTTATTATAAAGTAAATTTAACATATTATATCATTTAGTTTTATTATACGTTAGATTAGGTTATTTAACATACATACGAAAAGCGCCTACCGTTTTCCACCATTTGCACCATTCGTTAGAGTCTCTCAACGATTATAGAATGTTACTTAATTTCTATTGTATATCGTGGCAGAAGATCTCAACCTCTAGGCTCCAGCTCCCTCTATTAAAAATTTAAGAATAAATGGGTAGAATAGAAAAATAAATCTGTTGGATCAAATTTTGGTTTCTGTCGGAATTTAACTGTATATTTGAGACATTTATCAATCGAGAGACCAACCAGATCGCTAAGTAAAAAAAATATCATTAAAAAATACTTCCTTAATCACTAAGTAAAAAAAAAAAAAAAAAAAAAAAGAAGAAGAAGAAGATTCGGGACATATTTTCAGGACATCAATTCGGGACATTTAGCATTTATCATTCCAATTTGATGCGGCTAGCTTCACTATGCTAATTACCACTTTAACAGCCAAAAAAAAAAAAAAGCTATCACTTCTTAATAATAATAATTATAATAGCTTATTGGGATCATAATAAATCTTAAAAAAAAATCCCTACCAGATAATATGAAATATTATAATAGGAACTAATTACTAATTATTTAATTGTTTCGTATTGGAAATGTTCTTATTGAAATTGTAAAATGTATTCTACATCAGTACCAATACACCCTAGATATACCTCCGCGATTCCGCCCCACTCTCTTCCTCCTCGTCTTTATCTTTCGACTGCTGACCACACGCTATCCATGGCATGAGTCGTGACTTCGATCCCCCCACCACCATGTATTATGAATTTTGCCCTTCGCCTTCGCTACCCAGAAAACTTACTGAATAAATAAATAAATCGCTAACAAACACATTACGTGTAATGAGAGACCGTTTACTCCTTTTTTTTTTTTTTTTTTTTTTTATTGCTTCGTTTGACACGACTCAACTGGTCGCACATTTTTCATTTGAAAAGAAAGCAAGCAAAGGTGTCTAGTTTCTATGGACGAGAAATACACTAGGCAAAGTTTGAAAACATTGCCGCGGACTTAAAAAACATCCTAGTCAATTTCAAAAAGTTGGAGAAGCAAAAGGTTTTGATTTCCATACAATTTTATGACATTGCGTGGTATATGCTCCTCTAGATGCCTGAGTTGATTCTTAATTTCTGGGATCCTGTGCACTTTATATAAGCTGGTCCCCTCTCTGTTCATAATCCTCACCATCCCAGCAACAATCAGATTTCCATCCCTTTCTCTCTGATACAAGAAAGCAGAAGCCTAACAAGTTCCTTGCTAATTGGAAGTTGCAGTACTCTTTTAGTCATGTATAACATAACTAGCTTATACATATCACTTTCTGGTAACTTCACTTTTTGCTTATTAGTCCCCAGTTTTTCTTTTTTTGCCACTTGTCTGATAAACTCATCCTCTCTCAAAACTGTTGAGGTAAGACTTTTCATTCCAGATTGATGTCTGATGAAGTATATATCAGCTATCTGGCTTAGTGGCTGGTACCCAAATAAATAATGAGTCTTTAATAGCTGGTGAGCTGGTGGCATCCATATTTCATACGATCAAGTTTCTGAAGTTAAAAAAGGACAGCCTTTTTTTATTTTCATTTTTAATTTCTTTTCCAATCAATCATGGCAAAACCACTTTCACATAACCATTACTTGTCAGTTGGACCTCACTAAGCATCCCAGGGCAGGGATGCTTGAATTCCCATTGGACATGGGAGACTTGAACAGACAAACCACCCATAAACTGCCTCGATCTCATCCCAAACATCAGGAAATGCCAAAGAAGCACACCCCCCCCCCCCCCCCCCCCCCCTTCTTCTTCTTCTTCTTCACGCTGCAACCATCCAACCACCAGCTGAGAATTTGAACACAAATCAACAAAGGTCAGGTTAAAACGAACAGTACACATCTTCAATCCATGTAGAGAAGCCCGCAGTTCAACCTGTATTTGTTCCCCTCCCACAGCAGGAAGAGAAGCCAGCTAACAACCCCACCACATAAGCTAGCTAGCCTGGATTTTGCACTGGCCTTACTCTATCTGGTACTGGCCTTATCCACTTCAAGATCTGCAACACAGGTTTGAAGCATGGCAAAACTGGTATAGCAAGTTTTGTTCATTCCATCGATTAGTTGAAATCATTTATCAATCTGTCTATTTTTTTGTATCACTATGTACTATGTGCATGAGTAACCTCTATGACCACAAAAGTAGTTGCTGATCACCTGGTCGAGAAAAAATAAAAAGAAAAAAGGAAAGGAAAATATCTAGTACCTTGTTTGAAAAATCAACGAGTATCGTGATCCCCATTAAAACTCCAGTCGTTTTTTAAATGAAATAATATTCGCATCAGCCAGATCATCCAAAACACACCATAATAAAATGATAAAAATACCCTCACAACAAAACCTACTTCCCTCTCATTTCACACATTTCATTTTTTAAACTCCTCTCTCTCCTCCCCATCGCCCGTCCTCCATCCCACCCCCATTGTTCAAATTCGAATGATTCGATGGAGGGCGAGACAGAGAGAGCGAGAGAGAGGTAGAGGGTTTGGCTGGCTCGGAGGAGTCACAATGCCAATGGAGGTGCTCGGTGGGGCTAGAACCGACGCACTGCGACTCCGAGCTCGTGTGAAACCCACCATTTATGGGTAGCTTGCGTGTGTGCGATGGAGAGGGAGAGGGAGGCTCGTGGTGGCTAGGTCTGCAAGAGGTGGTTGTCGGTGTGAGGTGGTGGAGGTGCGATGGTCTGGGTGGCAGTGTATGGCGGCGTAAGGGGAGAGAAAAGGGTGAAACCCATTTCGGTTGGGTTACCATAGGGGAGAGAGAGGGCTGCGCGTGGGGGAGATCGGTAGCGGCTGGCTTGGTCGCTAGCGTGAGGGGGAGTTGTGTTAGGGACCCCAGTCTTGTCCCTAACACTAAGGGTCCGCGGCTCATATTGGTAGTGATGGTGACTAAGTGATCTTGCCAACTTGCTTGGCCTTCCACCAAAGGATGATGTTTGAGTAATGTGATGATGGTGTATTTGGGTAGGCTAAGTGTTTAGGCTAAGGCAAATCAATGTGGGTGGCTAGGCTTGTTCTTGAGTGAGGTGCCAAGATGATGGAGGTAATGGTTGAATGGATGAGATGAGGTTAGGGTTCGGGTTGGAAGCACTTAGGGTTGTTGTGGGCTAGGGTAGAATTAGGGTTGGGGTGGTCTTGGAAGATTGGCTTAGGATTATGAGTGTTTGATGCAATGGGAATGGTTTAAGGGTTGCCCTTAATGTTTGGGTCACTTAGATGGTGATTAGGGTAGGTATGGTGAAGTGTAGCTAGGATTTTATGAGGTGGCTAGGTTGGATTTCAAGATTGGCAAGAGATGGCTTAGGGTTAGACTTTAGGATGATGCTAGGGTTTGGTTGGCTAGGGTTGCTTTGGATTGACTTGGTCTTAGGAAGATTGGCTAGATTTTTGGATAATTTGGAAATGGATATGGAAGTTTGAAAGATGGAAGGAATCTTTGAGTGAAGAGGGAAATTTGAATTTGAATTCGAATTCAAATTTGAATTTAGAATTTTGAATTTGAATATGGTAAGAGTGGTTCCTTGAGTTTAGGGATTTGAATTGGAATTTGAATTTGAATGTGAGGAAGTCAAGACTCCTAAAATGAATGAGTTTCCTTATAGGACTTGAGGTGGGCGGCTAGGGTTTGATGAAAGATGGAGGCAAGACTCCTAAAAGGAATGAGTTTCCTTATGGAGCCTTGAGGTGGGCAGCTAGGGTTTGATGGAGGGAATTCTTATGATGGCTGAATATGGTAAGTGGTTGGTGTGGCTAGGTCAAGTCCAAATAAGGCAAGTAGTAGCCGAATAGGACTTTGCACCAAGGGGGAAAGTGTGTTTCGGCTAGGGCAACAAGAATGAAGCAAACACTTTATGGAAAGTGGACTAACACTTGGTTGGTCGACTTTTGTGGCTTGGATGGATTGGAAGAGCAAAAATAAGATGAACACCAAGAACACTAAGATGAACACTCAAGAACAAAAGCAACAATACTTATGAACTTAAATGAACAAAAGAACAAACAAGATAATTCAACACTTGATTCACGAATTGCACAATAATTGAATAAACCTCATATATTGATAAACACAACTTGAATTCACGAATTACACCAAGTTGCAAGAACAAGATAGATAGATTGAACCACACATATTCACGAATTGCATCCAAAAAGCCCAAGTGCCTAGCACCGATGGTTGATCTCAAGAATAAGTCTACCCACTTAGGAAATTTGCCAAAGGTTCAAAAGATAGAAATGCAATGCCTAAGGGTCTTATTTATAAGAGTTACAAGTTGGAAACCCCCAATAGGTCTCTTGAAAAATAAATAATTAAATAAAAATAAATAATAAAAAATAACATAGTTGGCATGGGTCAAGTTGACCCATGGCATGCATGAGCCCATGGATGGGCTAGGTTGGCTGATGGCATGTGGCTGGCAGGGCCCTGGGTTGGTTTAGGCATGTGTAGGCTGGCATGGCCCAGGCAGACTGCCTGGGCGCTGGGCCTGCTGGGGCGAGCGCGTGCTGGGCGTGCACGCAGGACTGCTACGCGCGCGGGGGGGGCGAGGCGTGCGGCCACGCGTGCTGTGCGCGCTGTGCGTGCTGGGCTATGCGCTGAGCGTGCGGGCTGCATGCTGAATGGGCTAGTTTGGTCACCAGCCCCCTTGGGCACCCTGGGCATGTCAAGGCAAGTCCCATGGCATGCCCCTAAGGCTGTTTTGGGGTTGTCTAGCCTTGTCCCCACATGGCTAGTGGCTTGGCCATGGGCCACAAAACATAGGTCTCTACCAAGTTGCCGGTGGTGGCGGTGAGTCTGGGCTGTGCACGGCGACACTGGGTTGAGCTGAAGGAGAATCGGGTGGAGCATCCGTCGGGCTGAGAGAGCTAATGAGAGAGAGAATAGTAGATGAATTGAGTGATGCATTTTGCATTTTAAAAAAAAAAAAAAAAAAGAAGAAAGAAAGTAGACATGTCAGTGTGCAACGGATCAGCCCCTGTTAACTAAATTGAGCCAACGGAAAGCTACTCGAAACGCTTTATTTGACCAAACTTATCTTATGTGGACTGAAAGGATATCGAAATGGGAAAAGCAGAGCCGAAGACAATTTTTCTAGGTAGTGAATAGCTAGCATTCGTTTATTCCTTCCCTTTCAATGATTTTGAAACTATTTTCTTGATACGCAAGGAAGACTTTCAGGGAGTGCTGGAGGAAGACATTTGAAGAATTTTGCCCATGGCTAGAGAACTGGGAGTGCTTAATGCACTAGATGGTGCAAAGACCCAATGGTACCATTTCACGGCAATCGTGATTGCCGGAATGGGGTTTTTCACGGATGCATATGACCTTTTCTGCATTTCCCTTGTAACCAAGTTACTCGGCCGCATATACTACACAGTTGAAGGCTCAGCAAAGCCTGGAACATTGCCTCCCAACGTAGCGGATGCTGTGACTGGTGTCGCATTTTGTGGCACCTTAGCTGGCCAGCTCTTCTTCGGCTGGCTCGGTGACAAGCTGGGCCGCAAAAGGGTTTATGGTATAACCCTACTTCTCATGGTTTTCTGCGCAGTTGCATCAGGGCTCTCGTTCGGGCACTCGGCAAAGAGTGTCATGGCCACGCTCTGTTTCTTCCGGTTCTGGCTTGGCTTTGGCATTGGCGGTGACTATCCCCTTTCAGCTACAATCATGTCTGAATATGCCAACAAAAAGACTCGCGGGGCTTTTATCGCTGCAGTTTTTGCCATGCAAGGCTTTGGAAATTTGACTGGTGGGATTGTTGCTATTATAGTATCAACCGCCTTCGATCACGCATACAATGCTCCTTCATACGAGGTTGATGCAGCAGCCTCCCTACCATCACAGGCCGATTACGTTTGGCGCATAATTGTAATGTTCGGAGCCATCCCCGCCGCGCTCACCTACTACTGGCGCATGAAAATGCCTGAGACGGCTCGTTATACCGCCCTGGTTGCAAAGAACGCAAAACAGGCCGCGCAAGCCATGTGTAAGGTATTACAGGTGGAGCTCGAAGCCGAAGTGGAGAAGACAGAAAGGTATTCTCAAGACCCAGGCAATTCGTTCGGTTTATTCTCCTAGGAATTCAGGAAACGACACGGGCTTCACTTGGTCGGTACCACTGTTTGTTGGTTACTGTTGGACATAGCCTTCTATAGCCAAAATCTTTTCCAAAAGGATATCTTCAGCGCTATTGGGTGGATTCCGGCGTCGCAGACGATGAGTGCTATTGAAGAGCTTTTCAAGATTGCAAGAGCGCAAACACTTATTGCATTGTGCGGTCTCATTCCTGGGTATTGGTTTACAGTGGCCCTCATCGATATTTTGGGACGATTCATGATTCAATTGATGGGTTTCTTCTTCATGACTGTCTTCATGTTTGCACTAGCAATCCCTTACCATCATTGGACCTTGAAGGAAAACCGAATTGGGTTCCTTGTGATGTACTCCCTCACCTTCTTCTTCGCAAACTTTGGGCCAAATGCCACCACGTTTATTTTGCCAGCAGAAATTTTCCCCGCAAGGCTAAGGTCTACTTGTCATGGAATATCAGCTGCAGCCGGAAAGGCTGGAGCCATCGTTGGTGCCTTCGGATTTTTGTATGCCCGGCCAAGGCTGACGCAGGATACCCACCTGGTATTGGAGTAAAGAACTCGCTTCTTATGCTTGGAGGCATTAACTTCTTGGGAATGTTGTTTACGTTATTGGTGCCGGAAACCAAGGGAAAATCGCTCGAGGAACTGACGGGCGAGAATGAGGAGGAAAGATCTAGTATAAGGACCGTTCCAGAGTGATTTGATCGAGTTGGATCCGCATGTTTACTACTAAGGTTCATACAGCCATGTTAATATCCAACGGTGCTTTGATTTCTATTACGTTTATGCAAACACAATAAAGTGACGATATTTTTCTTTAGAATGCAATAATAATGAATGAATGAACGTGTTGATCTGTTTGCTCAATCTCAAAATACTAAATGCTATGCATTTCAATCTTTGTTCCCAAATAATTAGCAGAAAAACGAATATAATTCGACAGGCTTTATCGAACAATTTACAACTTGCATCATAAACCCCAGATGTTTAAATCAATGACTCGAGTATGGCTTGTAAAATGTTCTGTTTTCATCTTACAGCATGAAACTTGCTTATGATCAGTATGCTCGCTAAACTAAGCTTGCTGCAGATCATACTGCCATTCATTTGAGAATGCACTCTGCCTATTTTGGAATCATCCTCAAGGACAAGGATGAAGAGTTGGAATGGGAGCTGGGCATGTTGTACAGTACAAGTGTTTCGGTTTAATTCAATCAAATCATTTCCATGACATTCCTCTTCCTCTTTTAACTAACTCATTTGTCTAATTTTTTGTAAAAACAACCGTAAAAATAAAAACAGATTTAAAAAAAGCACCTCTCTTCTTATTTAAAAGACAAGCTAGCTATAAATCATTTTAAGATTCTAAAAAATTATTAGAGGATGTACTTAATTCCAATGACGTGCCCTAAACTTCTTCCTACCGAACATCATGTGTATGTTGTATCGTGATTCTACCTTCCCTACCTAGAATACCATCAAGTTTACGTTATCAAGGGGACGCGCCGTTACCTTATTGGTCTCAATTTCCGAAGTAGGTACATCTGTCCGACCTTTGACTTTCTCCCCATGAAACTGAACCGCATTTGACGCAGTCCTAACATACAAAAGTGAATGAATAATGACAAGTTCTTTGTAATTTTACATCATTATAAAAAGTATAAAAACATATTTTCTTGTTTGGTGAGACTTTTTTTTCACTTGTGTGAAGTTTATCGCATGTTAACATACAATACGACCCATTAATTGGGACACGAGCATGTTAACGAGTTGTGACGTTAGAACACGTACACTGGAATTGGACCGCCAGAACAGGGGCCGAAAACTTGGCCATGAAAAATTAGGGCCTTTTGGAATCCAGTTTTTCAGGTCCGTCATGGTCTTGTAAGTTATATTAGGCCACGACGCATATAATTTTGTCGATTCAGTGTACAAAATAAATATACACAATTTTTTTTAAAAATAGAAATCAATGCAAAAGTTTTTTTTTTTTTTTGATAAAAGACCTTCATTCATATAATCATTAACTTACACATAAGAAGTGTCCAACCAAACATATTGAGCAATAAAAGAAGGGACAGAGTGCATCCACATTTCCACCTCTTGTATTATCCATGCATGTCTTGCTAAGAAATAAGCAATTTGATTCCCCATTCGTGGGACATGGTATACCCTGAATTATTGAAACTAGTTCAGCATCCTCTTCACCTCAGAGATAAGATTTTTCAATATTGATAATGATTCCCCGGTAGTTTGTAATGCCTCAACTAGAATCATGCTATCACTTTCTAAAATGATTTTCGAAATTCCCAGTTGAGAGCTGAATTGAAAGCCTCTAAACATTACTAATAACTCTACTGATTCAGCTTCCAAAACCTCATATTCTGATTTACATACTGCCATGATAACCTGACCATGCTCATCCCTTACCACAGCCCCTATACCTGCATTTTGGTGATTAAAAAACATTGTCTCATCCACATTTAGTTTATAAAAACATGTGGGAGGAGCCTACCAGCAAGGAGTTGGTCTCAAACTTGGTGCTTTAGGAATGGATGAAAATGAGGCCGGCAGGCTCAATGCATGTTTGATTACAGCTTCAGGGGTCAGCCTAAATTGCTCATACATCATCTTGTTTTGCTTGTACCATAGAGCCCAGGCAATGAGAAAGAACCTTTCCAACTGTGATAAGTCACTTGTTTCCAAAATCTGTCTAGCTATATCTTTTACAGAGACAGTTGGAGTAGGTAATCCCATGATGGACATATGCAAGTTCCACGAAGTACTAACATCAGAGCAGTTAATAATTGTATGAGAAAGATCTTCCCTAATGTATCCACAGAAGTCACATTGAATAGAATCCACAATCTTTCTTTTAAACAAATTATATTTTGTAGGTAGTCCATCTTTACAAGCTCTCCATGCAAAAATCTTGATTTTTTGGGGGATTTTCATTTTCCACAATGCTTTCCATAACTTTTTATCATCATGAGCTGAAGAATTCTCTGGTGAATCCTGGTTTACCACTGTTGTCAGGAATCTATATGCACTTTTTACACTAAAATCTCCACTTCTCTCATGCCTCCAGATCCATGTATCCTCATGATGCCCAGGGCTTAACACTATCTTAAGAATATCAGCAGCAATATTTGGATTGAAGAGGGCTCTCACCTGTTGAACATCCCACCACCTCGAATGACTATCAATAAGACTTGCAACAGTTGCTGACATATCAGTCCCCTCATTAAGTACCATATCAAACTTTAAAGCTTGGTCAGAATCTTGCTTGCCTCCCATATCCCTTTCCATGCATAAGATGGATTAAATCCCAGTTTAGCTTCAAACAATTAACTGTGAGGAAAGTACTTAGCTTTGTATACTTTGTGTAGAAGAGACTCTTCAATCTTTAATACCCTCCAGGCTTCTTTTGCTAGTAGAGCAGAGTTAAACAATCTCAGATCTCGAAACCCCATCCCACCTCTAGCTTTTGGAACACAAAGCTTACTCCATTTGCACTAGTGAAGTTTCCTCTCCTCAGCCTTTTGGCCCCACCAAAATTACGCCATTAGTCTCTCCAATTCCTTACACAAACTGGTTGGTAATTTAAAGCAACTCATTGTATAGGAGGGAATTGATAGAGCAACTGCTTTAATTAAAATTTCCTTTCCTCCTATAGATAGAAACTTCTCTTTCCATCCCTGCAGTTTCTTCCAAACTCTCCTTCTAATTTCAGCAAAAGCTACTATCTTTGATTTCCCCACAATAGGAGGCAGTCCTAAGTATTTTTCATACTATTGTATTGAGTTACTTCCCCACATGACTAATAAACTCCTTTTGTCTGGATCTATTACCTTTCTGCTGAATAACATTGAGGTTTTCTCTTTATTGATTCTTTGACCAGATGCCAACTCATATCTATGTAAGAGCTGTTGAATGTTTGTGCTTGTATCCACATCTGTCATCTGCTTTGCAAAAAATTATTGAGTCATCTGCAAATAGCAGGTGATTGATATGAGGAGCTCCTCTAATTACTTTGATCCCAAGCACTGTCTGAATGTCATCAGCTTGTCTCAGCAGACCTATTAAACCTTCTGTATAGAATAAGAATAGGTAAGGGGACAGAGGATCCCCTTGTCTAAGTCCTCGAGTAGGTGTAAAAGAAGCAGAAGGCACCCCATTGATCATCACTGAGAAAGAGACTGACTTTACACAGTTCATTATGAGACCAACCAGCCTGCTATTCAAACCCATCCTTAACATGATCTCTTGTAAGAAGTCTCATTCTACCCAATCATAGACTTTTGGCATATCCAACTGCAAAGACATAAAGCCCTTCTTTCCCTTTCTTTTCTGTTTAAGGAAATGCACAAGCTCATATGCCACTAGTACATTGTCTGTGATTTGTCTCCCTGGTACAAATGCAGACTGTGTTGCAGAAATAATGGAGGGAAGAACCCCTTTTAGTCGGTTTGTAATTACTTTAGAAATTAGTTTATACATCACATTGCATAAACTAATTGGCCTAAAGTCAGAAACTTGAGATACATTTTTCTTCTTTGGGATTAGGACTAAAATTGTATGGTTAAGGCTCTCAGGAAAAATCCCAGTATTCAGTACATTAAGAACAACAGCAGCAATATTACCACCAACAACATGCCAATATTTCTAAAAAAAGAGAGGTAACATAGCATCAGGGTCAGGTGTTTTGTTTGGGTGCATTTGATTCAAGGCTCAAGTCACTTCCTCAACTGTGAATTCCCTCTCTAGATCAATATTCATCTCAGATGTGAATCTGATATCCACCCCTTTTGAAATATCCATAGCACCCCTTTCTGAAAAGGCTGTAAAAAGGGATTTGTAGTAATCAACAATTAGTTTATCCCTTCTTGCCCTTTCCTTCCATTGGCCTTCATTATCCTGCAGCCTAGGTATATAGTTCATTTTCTTCCTCTGGGAGGCCTTTGAATGAAAGTATTTGGAATTTTATCACCACATTGGAGCCATGATACCCTCGATCTCTGGTTCCATAAAAGTTCTTCCCTCTCCAGCCAGAATTGGACATTGTTACTAGTAGTCTGTAGCTCCTCGGGTCTTGCACAGTTGGGGTCCTCTTTCTGTAGGTGCTGTAGTTTTGCCTTAGCTAAGGCTAGATTTCTATTAACCAATCCAAAACTAGTACGGTTCCAACTATTGAGCTTGCTACTGCACTCCTTAAATCTTTTCATAGCATCATCCATGTTCCCAATACCAGATTCATTTTGCCACACCTTTAATGATTTCATCACAATCTTTATGCCCCACCCACATCGACTCAAATCTGAAGATTATTTTCCTTCTTACCAGATGTGAAGCTCCTTCAGTATTAAGCCATAAAGGTATGTAATATGAATATGACACAGATCCATGAGTAATCACAAAATTTGGGAATCCCTCCACCCATTCCGAGTTTGCCAAGCATCTGTCCAGTCTTTCATATATCCTCTCATCACCTTCCTTCCCATTACACCAAGTATAAAAAGGTCCCATACTATAACCCAAGTCCATTAGATTACAATCATTAATAATAGTGCAAAACTCCTCCATACGACCTTCAGATCTCCTGTTGCCCCCCCCCCCCCCCCCCCCCCATTTCTCATTTGACTCTAGGATCTCATTAAAGTCCCCCATTAGTAGCCAGGGGTAGCTGACTGAATTGGATAGTTGACGTATTACATTCCAAGTTTCTAGCAGTGACAGGATGACCATATATACCAGTAAACATCCAATCTCTTCCATGATCTCCATCACCTTTGATCAAGGCATGAATGTCATGGGTAGAGAAGTTAACAATATGTAGTTGCACCTTAGGTTTCCACATAAGAGCTAACCCTCCACTTCTGCCCTGACAATCTACTGTAAAACAGTGGGTATATCCCAGCCTGAACTTGTATTTTTCCATGCTACTCAAAGTCACCTTTGTCTCCTGCAAGAAGACAAAATCATGATCTTCTTTCTTGACAAGGTCAAGAAGAGTTCGCAATCCCAGTGGGTTCCCAAGCCTACAGAGATTCACACTTAAGCTTTTCATTGTTCCTGGCAAGGCTGATTATCAGCCACCACCGACACATTGGTCGTCGCATCCTCTTCCAAACCCTGAGGTAAGTTCAAGGACTGTCTCTTCGAAGGTTTGTGATCTCCCTCATCCAGTAGGAGTGCTTCCCTTTTATTTGATAATTTAGTCGTTACACCCTTCTCCATATTTCCTTCTGTTGCCAAACCCAGCATGGACTTCGGCTTACGGCCCCATCTTTTCAAAGTAGGCCCAACAAGAAGGGATGTTAACTTTTTGGTTGGGCCCAAGGTATTGTCCTTATCCATTGGTTGGCCCTGGCCTAATCCTTTTGAGTGGACTACGTTATTTGCCATATAGCCGTTAGTCTCCTCCTTGCCACAAGATTCCTGCACATTCCCTTCTTCCGAAGGATTCTCAATTCTTGTAACAAAACTCATCTTCTTCAGGAATTCAGATACATTCGGGGCCTTATCTCCTGGATTCACAAGCTTGAGATAATTCTTGTCAAATGATGGCACCGTGTTCTTTTCCGCAAATACCGTGGATGATGGCTCTGTGTTCTTATCCTTAGACAATCCTCCTCCAGCCCGGCTCTATATCTGGCGTCTTTCACCACCCCAACCAGATGACGGCGCCGTTCTCAACCATTGCCCATACGGGAAGGCAACATCAGGGTCCGTATGTTGGCATGCTTTTCAGCTCGTACAATCTCGATGGCTATGTCCCAGGCATCTGCAATGATAACAGAAATCCGGTAACCGTTCGTAAGAGAAACGAACCCAATTGTCTCTCTGGGCCCCAAAAGCAATTTTCTTTCGTCACAACAATGGTTTAGTTATATCCAGAGTTACTCTAATCCGCATATACTCTCCCCAGGTCAATTCATCTTGATCCAAGTCGATTTCCAGTACCTTGCCCAATGCTTCCCCGATGCGCAATCCTACATACTTGTTTGATGCCATCACGGGCAAATCATGGACTCTGATCCAGAACGTTGCCTCTGTGAAGTTAATCTCATGAACCTGTAACTGGCCGTCAAATTCCTTCATGAGAACCAGCTGTTTGTCGAAATGCCACGGGCCATCCCGAATTACCCTATCCTTGTCCCTTGTTTCCTCAAATTCCACTAGAATGATAGTAGGTGTTAAATCCCTGAATTTGATGCTCTTCCCCAGTCACCAGATACGCCTCATGGTCTGCTTGAAGGCTTCTCTATTGTAATGCCGATCCGTAAGTAGTTTAAGGAACATACATTGCTTTCCTCGAGTGATCACATCCCCCAGTAAATCAATATCCACAAAAACCTCGTTCGCTTCTTCCTCCGTGAGAGATAGGTTCTCACACAGATTGGTTAACTCGTCTGCCATTCAGGAAAAACTTCCCTACGAAAGGGAGAAGGTCGATACTACGAGAATCAAACCACCACCCTACACAACAGCAGGAAGACCCCTCTACTCATTTGGGAAAACGGAGAGAGGAACGTTGCCTTTTCACGAGGAGAAAACGAAGACCCCTTCAAAATCAATGCAAAAGTTGATTGGTTATTCATTGGGCCTTTCTATTTGATTGGGCCTTAGCATCGCTTTATCATCTATATCATTTAAATTGTCATTTGACATGGTATAAATATTCTGAGTTTAAATCTTGATTCTAATTAAAATATTAAATTTATATGATCTTTATATGTAGATCCACGTGGTGAGGTGTCATTTCCTACTAAGTGGGTAAATTCAGTATTTCACATCAGTTTAAGGTTTTTGAAACAGATGATGATCTAATACTAACTATTTAACTATATGATGTTAATTGATGGACATATATATATATATATGTCTTCACCCATTGGATCCTTGCAGTTGTCGGTGTCATTATAAAAAATTTACCTGCATTTATTAAAAAGTAGTTGATCGTTTGATAATAAAGTATTTTGAGAATTACATTAATGTTTGCAACGAAAGCAGATTAAGAAAATCTACTCTATTATAAGAAGTGGTTATCTAACTGCTACAGTAAATTTTCTTATTTTTCTGTTAAATTTTCTTGTTTTCCGTTAACCTTCATTGTTTTTTTCGTTAACTTCTGACCAAACACAGCAGTTCTTCACTTAAAAATCTCCTCGTTGTCACCACACTTGCACGACCATAGCAATAAGAGATAGAAAGCAAGATTCCCCACAAGGATAGATAGATATAGATATGTTTGGATTCAAAGATGAGTTGAGATGGTTTGTGAATAGTAGAATAAAAGTTGAATTATTTATTATATTTGGTGTGAAAATTTGAGAAAATTGTTTTGGGATTTGAAAAAGTTGAATTGTTTATTATATTTTGTGTGGAAATTTGAGAAAGTTGTAATAATGAGATGAGATGAGTTGAGTTTTGAATCCAAACCTCTCCTAAACTTTCATATTACAAAAAATGGTGTTGAACCAAACACTACTATCCCCAGTACCACCATTATCATATTCATCCACGGCCACTAGAGCGGCGGCTACAAGGAACTTTGTTTGCATAATACCCAAAACCCAATTTGCAAACCTCAGTGTACCCTCTTTGCTCCCATCTTCATCCACCAATCGATGATTGCGCTTGAGATGCTCGGTAGATTACCATGACCAGCAGCAGTACAATTACAACACCCAGGTGGTGTTTCCAAGGCCGGTGGAGATCCCGTGGAGTAGGGAGCACAGTAACACGGTGCACCTCATAGGCATCGTTGGCACCCAAGTCGAGATCAAGCACTTACCATATGGCCAAGCCCTTGCTTGGACCCGCCTCGCCGTCAAGAAGTCCTCCTCCCACACCTCCTTGATAAACTTGACGTTTTGGGATGAGCTAGCACATATTGCTTTTCAGCATGTGGAGAAAGGCCAGCAGATATACATATCGGGTCCCCTGGTGTCAGCAAATATTCAAAGTCTATAGATCATCCATGGCAGAGACCGTAGTTGAGGCCGAAGTCAAAGAAGATGAGGATCGGGATTTCGGAAGAAAGATGAAACCGAAGAAGAAGAAGAAGAAGCAACGGACGGCGCGCAAGAGGAAAAGAAATAATGCCCTAAGGGCTATGGCCAAAACGGTGCCATTTAGAAAGAAAGGGAGGACTAGGCTGCAAGCTACGAGCTTGGCTTCAAATCCAAATGGGTTGGGCCCAAAAGAGAATAAAACATATTAAAACAAGCCCAGTCCGAAAAAGAAGGGTTCAATAAAATAAAATAAAGCACATTAAAATAAGAAAATAAATTTCACAACCTAGTAATCATAAGTACCAGAATTTTATAAACAGAACCACAATAATGAAATATCTTCAACGAGATTATACAGTTATCCAGCAAAATATAATACAAAGCCAAAATATATAGACAAAAGGGGAAATAAATCCCATTTGGCCCAAAACGTGCCATTAAATATCATCATCTTGATAATGCAAACTCAATCATCTTGTTAAAGTACTGATCATAGTAGTTAATTTGTTTGTTAAAGTTCCTTTATAATATTCTATTAATTATATTACTTGTATAAAAGTTAACCAATGTCTTCTAAGCTATATATGGCATCAACTATTTTTATAAGTTTTGTAAAAAAAACATATTATTTTTGTAAAGAATAATGCTACATACAGTAGTAGAATGCGCAAGCGCCGTACAGTCGCTTTGAAAAAGAGTAGGGCCTACTATTAAAAAATTAATTTATTTTCATGTGGGTCTCATATTTATTCACTTTTTTTAAAGCTACTGTACAACGCTTGCACACTCACGACTGCAAATATCATTTCTCTTTTGTAAAACAACTGTTTGATGAAAACAAATTATAAAAAATGTGTTGATCATTTTTTAACTAGTATATTAGAAAACAAATTATATCACGCTTGGCATCAAACTTTGATCTAACTAGGCAAACGTGCTGCACTTTGATTTGGCCTAGTATATTAGAAATATCTCAAGAGTCAGAAACGTCGGATTTGAGGGCCTGAGTTATGATGTCAAGCGGAAAAAATAATATTTGGTGCTAGTAGAGTTCTCTTGAGTCTACATACATATATACATGTATGTGTATATATATATATATATATATATATATATATATGTATGTATGAGATTATTTTAGCAAGAATCTATATATATATATATATATATATATATATATAATTCGATATATGAAATTATAGGCTTAAATTGCATCACGAATTTGTCATCCGAGATGAACATGATGAGGCCGGCCTGCACGTATATATATCACATTTCCTTAATAGGTTAGGTTGATTTGTATCTTGAGTGTTCACGAGTCTTCGAAGGTGATTATGCTAATTTCAAATATAATCAAGTAGATGGAGACGGTTTTGCAAAATGATGGTGGGTGCAATGTAAACTATCTAAAGTCGACTTTTAAAAGTCCCCACTTTGAAGAATTAGGCCTAGTTCATTTTTACAAATGAGATGAAATTAAATTAAATGAGTTGAAATTAAAGTTAAAAGTTGAATAATTGAATATTATATTTATTTTAGGATTTGAAAAAATTGAATTATTTATTTTATTTTGTATAAAAATTAAAAAAAAATTATAATGATTAAATTAAATAAATTGAGAAGAATTATGAAAACAAACCAGATATTCATGGTTTTGATTTGATTTCTTGATTGAGATGATCAGACAGCAGGCCACTGGATTGAAACTTTGTCAACAAAGCCAAAAACACGGTGGCTAGTGGCTACTTTGTGCATTAGTAACTAGTTAGCACTTCCATGGTCGGTAGAGATGACGCGACATATTATTATAAGTAAAGCTATTCTCACCGTTTTCGGTTTCGCTATATTTTTTAAAAATCTTTTTAATATTTTTTTTACTTAGTGATTAAGTAAGTATTTTTTTAATGATATTATAATTTTTTAAAATATATTTTACAGTGTTAAAAAAATACATATATAAAAAAAATACAACATTTTACACTATCGGTGGCTCTCAGCGGGACTGGGAGCGGTGGCTGTAGAGCCATCCTATTATTATATATTTAAGGAATGAAAAATGATAAACTTATAATTAGTCTACAACTAATTTACTACTCTATTTAAAATAAATGGTAGTTAATTAAAACTGAAATTATCTTTTTATAAAGTTTCACGATTGCATTGGTTATTGATTTAAAATAAGTTGTAAAATAGTTGTAAATCTATCATTAGTTTTAAAGAGTTATTCCTACAAACAACTTCATTATATAAGTCTCATAACCAAACATATCACTTTGAGGTTTGGATATATTTGGATAGTGAGTTGAGATGAGATGAGTTGATCGAGATGAAAGTTTAACAAAATATTTATAGAATATTATTTTTTAATATTATTATTATTTTGAGATTTGAGAAAATTGAATTGTTTATTATATTTTATGTGAAAATTTGAAAAAATTGTAATGATTAGATTATATGAGTTCAGATGAATTGAAACCATCTTTATAGCCAAACCTAGATAGCGAAGGCTTTGAATTCTAGAAAGCAAAGGCCATAAAATATGGTTAGAGAAGGAGTTTTAATTCGGTCAATTCAAATTGAACCAATTAGAAGCTGAATCGATTGCAATGTATAAGGCCACTTCATTTCATGATTGATTCAAATCACTGATTCCAACCAACTCTAACATATTCAAATTGCAATGGTTTCTTGGATTATGTTTCATAAATGATTTTGTTATGTCATGAATGAAACTATGGGAGAACACAACATATATATAGGAATATGTTCATGAATGATTTTGTTGCTCAAGACTACGTACTATATATATATATTTGTTGATGACATGCATCCGGAATAATATTTTCTAGTACGCTTGCTTGCCCAATGATTGAATGCAATAGGGAAAAAAAGGTTGTATGATTATTCTTTTGCAGCTTGATCGAGGGACCCCATCCTTCTTTAGAGTTTTGTTATTGTTTTCTGAATAATTCAACTCATATTCTGATTCACGTTCGATGCTGTTTTCATAGATCAATTACAAGGAAAGCTTAATCCCGTGCATGCAATTCCAAACCCAAGCGAAGGTTCCTATCCGAAATTCCTAAAGTACTACTAGAGTCCTAATTTATCATAAACATTATTTCTAGTCAGTAAAATTCTACTTTTGACTTAGTATATATTCTCCTCCTTTATGGATATCAATTCATAAATAATAAAACTACCATGCAAGTTCCTATCACCCGAGCTTGTGCTTGTAAGACGCATAGAAAATGTGCCTGATGTAACAAGCTTGCTGCTAGCTGCGTGTCAACGTTTTTGTCTGCAGCATCTATATCTTGCCTTTAAAGACTAAGCTCTTTTCGATCGGTCCCCGGCCCCTCTACTTTCAGTGGTCTGAAGTCCTTTAGACGTATGACAAAATAAATGCTTTTTAATATATATCTTTGTGCTTTCAAAGTTCTGATCAGTAATATTTGTTCGCAAACGTACTGCCAAAGCCTGAAGACTTTTGTGTTACAAAGATTCCCACGAAAAGCACCGGACAAACTTGATGATCCAAAAGATAATAGGGAGGAGAAGTTTTCGGCGTGCGCGTGATTGGAACTAAGTTAAGCTTTCAAAAACGACTTTGGTTACTAGCTAGCTAGGGATATATCTATCATTGAACAACTGCGTACGAAGAATCGGTCTGCGTACAAAGAATCGCTTGCTAGCTCATATATCTCCAGATCAGACCTCTCCGTTCAATACATCTTTCGGCTCCGCCAATGATCTCTATCCATACATGGGTGGCATACGTTTGCATGCATGCATGCATGGTGTTCATACTACTTCATACACACACACACACATATAGATATATATCCGATGCATCGATCAGACGATCAACACGCATGCACTAGTTGTTGCATCCTTGGATAATTAACTTCATATATACCATTATTCTCACGAATATCCGTACATCGGATATAGGTATAAATTAACTATCTTAATTTATTTCCACATGAGTACTGCAGTAGTACTAGCTTGGAACGAAACCTGTTTTTAGGAATCTCCTCTCAACCTACGTACGCCACGTATCTCATCTGATAAAGCGTCCTTTGTTGTGTGGATGAGATGGGGCCAAAGTCAACTTATTCCTTTTCATCTAGTAGCTTAATAATAAGTATCATGTCGTAGATCTTTTAGGGTAATCATAAAAGTAATTGTGCCACTCAACTAAAAATAATTTTAATTTTATATATATATAACTACTCTCTAGCTAGCTATAAATTATATATATATATACGAACTAATTAATAAAATTGTAAAATATAGTTAAAAAATAGTTGTAAGTTTATATTTTTTTTATTTTGTTATAAAAAGCATAAGTTCAATTCTTATATTTTCCATAAGACAGACAAAAAGATTGAATTTTTCATACGACAAACAAACGGTTATAGAATAATAAAATAATTTCTTGATTAAAAAAGAATATATATATATATAGAAAAAAAAAGAGGAAATTTTGTCTCATTTCTTGAGAAAAATCAGGGATGCAAAAAATATCTTAATTAAATTTCTACATAAAAGCATAGGATAAAAAGTTTGAATTAAATAACTAAATTTAAAAAAACTACATTAATAATTACGATTCAAGTATATAACGCAACTTGATCAGTGACATGAGATTCTTTACAAGTAATATTTACCATTTGATAAATGCTTTATCCACAAAACCATTTCATAAAAATAAACGATGTGACTTAACTTGGTACATTAACTTGTAAAATTATTTTTATTATAGAATAGATTTAATATATCATATAAATTTATGTCAATTTAAAAGTTTATTTTTATGAGATCTTTTTATAATGATAGGACTTCTCTTATCCTTTTAAAACTTCCAATATTTAAAAGGAGCACAAACGGCGACAAGTGTTCATGCAAGGTACCGTACCTAAAGATCGATTGATTTTTCGAACAAAGTAAACTAATCACAATGGTGATAGTAGGACAAGCTAGTACTACTAGTACTGTTGTGGCCGGCCATGAATTCCTTCCGGTGATTGCTCATGATAGTGGCAAAGTGGAGGAGACAAATTAAAGAGTGCCTGATGGGTTCATATTAATGCTGTAAAATCAAAGTAAACAGTAGTTTGATCAGTTACCAAGTTATAAAAGACACGTGCTATTCTCCACCAAGCACTTTGGAGATCATCGAATTCCGTATATATAAAGACATGATGCATTATCTTAGTCTCATATATATATATTATATATTGGTATTTTATTCGATCCCAGCAGGAAGAGTAGACGTTGTAAATTAATCGTCCTTTTATACCTGTGAAAATAATTGTAAGGACCCAAAAGTAGGAGGAATTTATTCAGAACCTAATAATGAATTAGCGGAAGTGCGTGCATGCATGGGAAAGAGAGGCATGTCCAGCCGGCTCTGAATTAAGGCCATACGAAATGGATTTAATTAGTTCAGTTCCCACTATTATATAGGACGCATGAGAGCCTTACAGCTGATCTAGCTACTTTAGGGAATAACGAGGATAACATGCACTGCACTACTGTCTTACCTTCCGGTGGACTTCACCATCACAATTCAGACACGACTGAGGTGATCAAACTTGCGGGTGATACCATGAAAAAAGTTTATTAAAAAACTCATTCCATTTCCACTATCAAATTTGTGTGAAATCACCGGTCCCTATATATAGCCCTTCGATCTTTGCGTGTAGCAGTCTCTCACTCATTTAATACGTAGAATATTTAATTAAATAAATAAAATATAGAGTCAAGATTAATAAACTCATGATCTTTGTTATTATATTATATAAAATTATTATTTATTTTAAAATTTAAAATTGATAAAAGATATAGATTTTATTATTTATATTATATTCTTGACCTTTCAAAGTTTTTCATCACTTACAAAAAGATTAGAGTAAAAGACAATTATATATAACATTGATATTTTATTAGATGTTATATTGATCTAGATATGCTAATGCTAATAATTTGATTATTTTTTATTTAGGAAGTCCAATTATTCTTGGGAATTAAACAGATTTACGACTTGTTAATTAACCTGAAGAGTAAATACCAAAATCTCAAGCTAAATATGGAGCATATCATGTATAAGAAAGCACAAACGTTAATTTTTTTTCCAAACACAACTCTAACAATATTAATTAATACAATTTTAATTCTCTCATTTTTAATTTTCTTATATTAAAAAAATTATATTATAATAATATTTTAATTCTTCATTTTAAAAATTAATAAAATATCTTAATTTAAATTATTTTATTATTATTTACAAAATTGTGATCTACGCGTATGGGTCACAAATGGGTCCATGGTCAGTTTTCGACGTTTCGTCCTCTTCTCCTCTTTGTTCCTTTCTCTTTAAGGGCAGTGTTGCAGCGCCCGCTACGATCCTACTGTAGTATGTATTTGGATGTGTTTTTTTTTTAAGTTATTTTTTATATAAATTTTTTTAATATTTTTAATAAATAAAATAAATTTAAAACATCATTAAAAATATTTTCTTAATTAACAAGTAAAAAAAATATTAAAAAAATAAAATATAAAATATTTTTTATAATTTTTTATTTTTTTTCGTAATTAAGAAAATATTATTTAATAATATTATAAATTTTTTATTTTTAAAAATATTAAAAATTATTAAAAATATCTATAAAAAAAATTAAAAAATATATAAAATACACTATTGTTCGAGCGGTAGCTCCAGCATTTTCCTTCTCTTAAAGTAGGCATTTATATCACAGACGACTCGTTGACTTGGAATTTACTCCTCCAAGTTGAATGCATTTGGGCTCCATCGGTCCCACTCACACTTTTTTTTTTTTTTTTTGGCCTTTTTGAATGGAGTTAAAACAGCGTACGTCCACTCAATTTATTACTCTCATTTTGAGAAATAAATACATGTATTTATAATTTTATTTATAAGATTTATTTTATTAATATCTTTTAAAAAGTTAATTTAATGATTTTTAACGTATTAATAATTAACATATGAAAAATAAATTTTGTATAAACTTTTTTAAAATATATTTAACATTTTTTGTTACTAATTCACATTTCACATCATCAATATTTCTAATTACATTTTCCTCCCACACGAAATCTATAATTAAAAAAAAAAAAAAAAAAAAGAGAGAGAATGAAATTTCTATTGTGGAAAGTGTTCAAAGTCTGGAATGATAGCAAATATTAGCAGAAGACTTGGCGCCTCGGACAAGTCAATCTTCATTAATGCTTAGTTTAAAAAATGATTTTACTAATATTTTATTTGAACCAAATTTGTAATTTAATTACAATTATATTATTTTAAAATTTAAAAAAATTAAATTGTTTATTATATTTTTTATTTGTTTCGGCCGCGGGGGGACTACTCTTGTCTTTAAATACGGAACCAGCTCCCATTCTTTACCTCCATGTACTCTACCGGCCCACACCTCCTCTGTATATCTAACCAGCGGTTCAGCGTTATGGCACACTCTCTTCAATACTAGTCTTAAAGTTTCTTCCTTTTTCTTATCCACCTCCTCCTCCTCCCTTAGTGCCGATTTAACGTGTGTTGTTGTACGTGAAAAAAAAAGGAAGAATCGGCAGAATCACTGTTTGTTGCTCTCTGCTGCGTTAAAAGGCAAGTTATTTGTTTGCTCTACTTTTTATACGACCTTTTTATCTTATGCTTTTTTAAGGAACAATAAAGAAAAAATATATATATATATTTTAGCCATTAAAGCTTGGGTTCTCTGTTGGGTTTCAGATTGTGGACATGTTAAACGAGATTGACTCGAAATATACCGATATTAAAATCCTTCTGCGTCCCACTTCTGATTCTTCGTTTTTTTTCTGTTTCTTTTTGCGCATCCTTTACTTTTATGTCAAATGTTCTAAAAACCACCTAAAAAGAAAATAGAAAGAAAGTAATTTTCTCGAAATCAAGAACTTCTTGAAGTACTGGAAAATTGATCACGTGATTTTTTAAGAAGAGTTCACGTCTTTAATCATTTTTCTTCTAGAGGTTCCAGAGTTTTCGTTCTATTTTCTCCTCTCCCGCTTACTTTATGTTTGGTTGCTAAGAAAAATTAAAGACTTTTTTTTTTATATCCTCTGAAACTTCTTTCCAACCTCTTCGAATTCCCGGCTGATGAATATCTGAACCACCTTTGAACTCTATATACTAAGCTATACCGGACCACAATAAATAAATAAATGGAAAGTACTGCATTTAGTGGCAAAGAGTTTTCTTTTGTTAATTTATTTTGTATTCTCAAGTCAGGATATTTGCTTATATTGATTAGAAACTTTATGAACTGGAGTTTTGTGGTCATCTCATAGTTTTCTTTTGGGGGTCCTCTGGGTTTGTTTTTTTGGGGCATGCCCTGGTTTCAGCGACTATTCCTGTCTGTTTGCAGCTTTTTCCTTGCATAGGTAGACCTTCCATTGTCTATCTTTTTATTAAGATCGCTATAAATTTAGTTGTTGTAGTTTCAGAAGAAACAAAGAGAACAGTTTGTCGATTAGAGAGAGAGAGAGAGAGGTTTGTCCAAAACCTTCGTTATATTGCCACCAAAACTATCACCGAGTATTGATGGTAGTCCACGTGTTCCATAATTTCACCCGAAACTAATACTTTAAACAGAGTTTTTCAAAATTGTGATTGTGACTTTATTGACTCACGGACTTCCTATACTCTCTTGGTCAATTTCTCACGCTTCTTTTTAGCTTTATCATACATGTGGCCCTCATTCATCTGCTTCCGCGTATAGATATTTGCGACCGTGGAAAATTCTAGCCCCCTTCTCGTCTTCTTCTTAAGTAACCTGGTCTTTCATGTCTGTTTTACTGTCACAACTCACAAGTCAAATAGTTTCAACTCGGATGAACTTAGCTCAGGAAAAAAAACACTCGTACTAGCTAGCTCACCGACTGACTTTTCTGGGTCACATGCTCATGCTTTTGTCATATATGACTCACATATTGATCACTTTTTTTCTCCTCATCTGTTGTACTTCTCAGGACTTAAAGAATTAGAACACGGTGCAAGAGATCGTGTGACGTAGAAGGACTAGTAATGGCTAAGGAACTGCAAGTGCTTAATGCTCTTGATGTTGCAAAAACACAATGGTACCATTTCACTGCAATTGTGATCGCTGGCATGGGCTTTTTCACTGATGCATATGATCTCTTTTGCATCTCTCTTGTGACCAAACTGTTGGGCCGCTTGTACTACTACAAGGAACACTCTCCAAATCCTGGCTCTCTACCTTCAAATGTCTCGGCTGCTGTTAATGGTGTTGCCTTTTGTGGAACCCTTGCAGGCCAGCTCTTCTTTGGTTGGCTCGGTGATAAAATGGGCCGCAAACGTGTCTATGGCATGACCCTCATGCTTATGGTCATTTGCTCAATTGCCTGTGGCCTTTCCTTCGGGAAAAATCCCGATTCTGTTATGGCTACATTATGCTTCTTCAGGTTCTGGCTCGGCTTTGGCATTGGAGGTGACTACCCGCTTTCTGCCACTATCATGTCTGAATATGCTAACAAAAAGACCCGTGGAGCCTTTATCGCTGCAGTGTTTGCAATGCAAGGTTTTGGAATTCTGGCTGGTGGGATGGTTGCTATTATAGTTTCAGCAGCTTTCAAGGCCAAATACCCTGCCTCAGCTTATCATGTTGATCCAATTGGTTCCACTCCTCCAGAAGCTGATTATGTTTGGCGCATAATTGTAATGTTCGGTGCAGTCCCAGCTGCTCTTACTTATTACTGGCGCATGAAAATGCCTGAAACTGCTCGATACACTGCCTTGGTTGCAAGGAATGCCAAACAGGCAGCTGCTGATATGTCCAAAGTTTTGCAGGTTGAATTGGAAGCAGATCAGGAGAAAATTGAGGACAGAGGACGAGGAAATGATTTTGGATTGTTCTCTATGCAGTTTGTTCGCCGTCATGGGCTTCATTTGGTTGGAACCACAACCACTTGGTTCTTGCTAGATATTGCTTTCTACAGCCAGAATCTATTTCAGAAGGACATTTTCAGTGCCATTGGTTGGATTCCTAAGGCAAAAGATATGAGCGCCCTTGATGAGGTATTCCGAATTGCGAGGGCACAAACTCTTATAGCTCTATGCAGCACTGTGCCAGGATATTGGTTTACCGTGGCTTTCATTGATAAGATCGGGAGGTTCGCAATTCAATTGATGGGGTTTTTCTTCATGACTGTCTTCATGTTTGCCTTGGCCATTCCTTACCATCACTGGACCTTAAAAGCAAACCGAATTGGGTTTGTTGTTATCTACTCCCTCACATTTTTCTTCGCCAATTTTGGTCCAAATGCCACTACATTCGTGGTCCCTGCAGAGATTTTCCCAGCAAGGCTAAGGTCAACATGTCATGGTATATCAGCTGCAGCCGGAAAGGCTGGGGCAATTGTTGGGGCATTTGGATTTCAGTATGCAGAAAAGGGTATTGGAGTAAGAAATACACTCATAATCCTCGGTGTGGTCAACTTCCTTGGAATTGTGTTTACATTCTTGGTGCCTGAATCAAAAGGAAGATCATTGGAGGAAATGTCTGGTGAAGCTGGGGAAGAAAATGGAGCTGCTACAGAGCCAAAGAAGTTGGCTGGTCAAGACCTTAGAACTTAAGTGTACCCCCTTAACTCGGCCTTCTCTTTATCTAATCTGTCCAGTAGAATTCGTGAAAATTGCACTGGAAAAGTACGTTTGTGTTTGCAAGCGCTTACATATCATCTGAGGTGATGCTCCTTTTTAGTCTAAGTATGGAATAAGCACTTTTCACGTTGGTTGCTTTTCTTGCTTTGTGCAACTGTGGTCTTTGTTGTAGGATGAAATTATGTCTTTTTGTTTTATCTTTGTGATACTGTAATTGGAAGTATAAAAGAAACCTTTATGTATACATTTTCTCCTGTAATTTTTTTGGATTTGATCTATACATCACCATTTAGCATAATCTTCCACTATAATCATCACAAAATAATACTGCTGCTGTTTTCCCCCTCGTTATTCTCGTCATATCATTTTTCAGATTGCCTAGAAGGGAATTGAAATTCAAAAAATGAGCCATTTCATCTTTATGCATGCGCTGTCTTCTCAGCAACAAATCCATTGCTGTTTGTTGTGTGAAAGCGAAATATTCTCGTTGGACTCATATTAGTGGTTGCTTATAGTTAATGATTCTACATTGAAAGACCTATTAGTTCAAGCGCGTTGGGGTCATTGTTATTAATTAGTTGTGTGATGGACGGCTGATTGTGAAGTAATCTATTTTGTACAGATTCCAGTTTAAGTAAGAAGCCTAGTATACATACAGTGGAGTCTTGAGGCTGGTCGTGATCAGTCCTGGACCTTGTGGGGGAGTATTTTATTACCCGTTTTACAAAAAGTCGTGTAAAAGTAAAGAGAAATTGGTTAAAGTTTCACACCCCTTGGTCCCTTGTAGCAGTGAATGATTATGTCACCTGAAGAAATTCATGGGCCTAACTCATCTCATAAAATCGGTTCTACAAGAAAGGATTGATCTTTACTTATAAACATGCACAAGACCTTGTCCACAGTCAATGTGAGATTATTCCTCAACAACCATTAATGAAAACCTTTCACACATTTTGGTTACGTTACAGCCATTCGTTTTCTTTGATAGATTGTACAGACCAAAGGACCCAAGTTTCTGTTTGAACTGTTTCTGCTATTTTCCGGAGGACTTTCAGAACATAACCGCGTTGTCTTTTATTAGGGGTGCGTATGCATGTGAGTGTTTCACTGGGCCCATCCCCTTCATTGCTTCGAATTAAAATTACGAGGGACCCATTGATATAGACACCATACCGGGCCACCGGCAACAAGTGTTTGCGTTCCCATCTGCATGTGCATTGACGACACTGGAAATTCTTCTACTGTTTCAGAAAGGGCACGATGATTGGCTCCTCAATTTGTGTTCTTATCTTTGTGAAATGAATCGTTGATGTGTTGTTTAAATCATTTTCTTATCCCTCTTAATTGCATTATCAATTTCCATGCAATACATAGCGATTAGTATACCATTATGATAATGGCTCTTGAATAGATAGCAAAGGAATCCAAGTTTCCTTTTATGATTTCATTTCACAAAAACCTTTTTTCTATTCCTCAAAGCAAAACACAGGATTTCTTTTTTCCCTTTCTCTCACGTCAATCATTGGAGAGCTCCATTGATTAGATTCTATAACTACGAAGCGTCGAAGAAGTTTCTAATGAGTCCACTGATCAACATATGGTGGACAACTGTCTTGGTGGTAACCTGGAAATGACTGAAGATTCATATATATGTGTGTGTGTTCCGAACTAACTTTGCAACGAAATTAAAGTAAAAGATACAAGATAAGATAAGGGAGTGGAGCTAAGAAAAAAACCTCATTCCAGTTAATAAAGAGCAATTGAAAAAAGAAAACATCTAAACTCCAAGTCCAAACACCTAACAAAGTTGTCAAGCCAATACCATGCTCAGCTTCTTCCAGCCTTAATTTTTTGTGGAGATAACAAATGAATCATTTATATCCATACATTTATACATGTCTGGCAGAGTAGCGGCCACCACCTCCCAGTGAAGGCCGGAGGGAGCTTTTTGAAGAGACAAGACCGTGATGTGTTGCTAAAATATCTCTAAGAGATTATAGTAAATACATGATTATAGTTTTATATGTAAACATTGTATCTGTTACATAGCAGCTGCATATTTCCTTCTATAGTTTCTGTACAGCTAGAAGCAGAGCTGTAAATGTCAATTTTTGATTCCTGTAAACACTATATAAATCAATGCAAAGGCCATACAAACTGTAGTCTATTTTATTTACACTTTTTACCTTTCAAGTGCCGAGTGGAAAAGACCAAAATCAATCGTCTTCCACGTCGGTTTTATAGATGTTGGATTTTCAAGCGATTAATAATGGTAAAAGTATTGGGACTGGTACCCTTGTGATCTCACCCCTATCATATTTATTTGAGTTTTACTACTCATCATCCTTACACACCACACACCATACTTATTTTTATTTTTATTTTTTATTTTTAAAAAAATTTGGTTGTATTCTTCATAAACTAATTGATTTCATCTACTTATCATCCATATATCATACATTTGGTAACAGAAAAAATAAAAATAAAACAAATTATGTATAGTGTGTGTGGTGTGAGGATGATAAGTAAAACTGTTTGATGTTGAATTCTCTGAAATTTATGCTGCTGCCCATTCGTAGATGATACCAGGCCCATATCATAATATGCCTCATAACATGCCCATACCCTAAGCACTGCTCACTTAACATTTGTTTTTGTTTTTTTTTTTTTTTTGGTTGTCTTTTCTTTCTTTTTTATACCGATGCTAAAGCCCATTAGCACGAATTATATGAACTGCACGAGAGACCCATTCTAAAGTTGCCTCTAATAGATTCAATGGCCTGCTTCTATGTCTAGACTCTAGCCCACAGTCAAACCCAAGGGTAGTAGTCATAAAAGCCCATTTTCTCACTCTGTTCAAAACTCAATTTGTAAGATCATTTGTTATCTCCACTGCCACTGCCACTGCCACTGCCACTCACCCACACCTCTCCCCACTCCCCTCCCCACCCATTGCGGTGGCTGCAAACCAATCCATAGGGTGGCCCTCTACACCATCCCGTACTCATCCTGGCCACCCATAGGGTCGGGGATAATTACAATTTGCATTTAAAGTTTTGGTTTTCTAGTTTTAGTTTTATTATTTTTTTAATTGTCTTTTTTCTTATTTAAGTTTACTATTTCCAATTTTAATTTTTTTTTCTAATTTTTAAAAAATAATTTTCAATATCTAATAGTATTTTTAATTTTAAGAAATGAGTTTTCGTGTTTATTTTGTTTATTCTTTAATGTTTAAGTTTTTATAGTTTTAATTCATTTCTTTTAATTTTAGTTATTTAAAGTTTTTGTTTTTTGGTTTAGTTGTTGGAGGTTTTTCAAAACATGATTGGGTTGTAACATGAAAAATAGGTGTCATGTTAGCATTTTTCATCACAAAGTTAATAGAAAATATATGTAGAGGTCAATTTGTAATAATATGAACAATTTTAGAATTTTTCACAACATGGGCCAGTCTGTGATTAAAGCAAAACTCTAGACCAGTTTGTAAGATCCCCTGTGCCATTCAAACCAGAATTTCATGGTCCACACTGTCGCGTCGAGGTCCCTTCTACCCCCAACATCCCCACACACAAAATGAAAATAAAGTGTTAAATAATTTTAAACTTTACATTTTGAGCTTATCTATTTCAGATTATTTTATAAAAATATAATTTATTTAAAATTTTATTATTTATATTACATTATTTAATGATAGTTATTTGGGTCAGAGGGTGGGGGGGGGGGGGCCTCGTTGCCTTCACATACAACAGCAGCTTGGGTTACATCAATGTCTTTTCACCCTCCAATTCTTAAATTCCTATTCCCAAGTTGAAGCCTCTATTATTCGATGTTTGTGTCATCCTACTCGTCACAAGGCCCTTCCTCTTCGTGCATGCTGACGTTTTCTAGCCAATACCAACGTTGGGGAAAAGAAAACTAAATCAGAGAGAGAGATACGGAACAAATTTTCTTGTTCACCGCTGCCTGCATGCAGCTGCAGCATGCCCTACGACACACGCAATTGTAAGTAATCGCTTACCAAGTCAATAACTTCTTTGCGTCCAAGTGAAAACAGCAGCAAATGGAGGATGGATGTTCCTTTCAGTATTTGATTCACTCAGCTGTCGATTTCTATTATTAATTGCCAACCGGGAAATAATTAACATGTTATTATGTTTTTAAATGACATGTGAAATCAATAAAATAGTTTAGTAGTTGTGTCGTAGGGAGAGGGCATGGGCCATGACCCCTTGGGCAAGTTTCGATTTGACTTTCCGACGAATATTCTGTCGTGCCAAACAGATCTTGACTCTCTTTCAGTCCAGAATGTATGGAACACGTCGAGGAAGACCTGTGCATCACGTAATACTAATATTTATATAAGTTATTGGGCAATGGTGACAATAAAATGATGTACGAGTAATTCTACATATAATCGTGAAATGTGTAAACGTAGTTTAATCGTTTTGAAAAAGAGTGACGTTTCTTATTAAAAATTAAATTTTTTTATGTGAATCTCATATTTTATTTATTTTTTAAAAAACGATTATACTGCGGTTACACATTCATAATTACAAATATATTTTCTATTGTTTATGTATTGGATAGTGGGAAATAATGAAATTTGATTTTTGTAATGGTTTTACTTACTTTAGTGAACAGAATATACTAATAATACAATAATTTTTTTAGTATTGTATTTGTATCAACACTTGAAGAGGTGTGTTATTTACACAAAGTCAAAGTATGGGGTCATAAATTCTAAAATCATAAAGTCATAAAACAACCCCCAAAAATCCAGGGCCCCATACTGAACTCCTCCTAACTCAGTTTTTGGTGAACGACGGATTGTCGTGATGAACGCCACGTGTAATGGTGGGTTCAGGATTTTTCCATGCGAGTTTAGATAAGTTATTACGAGAGTGCTGGAGCAGGGATACAGAATTCGGCAACCTTTTTCTGATAGCCCAGAACGCCGTCCGATCCCTTGGTCCGCCCCATTTTTTTTTTATTATTATCTTTAAGTTCCCACACAAAAATTCATAAGTACGGTTGGCACTTGGGCTGCTCATTTACACACTTCAAAAATAATATAATAATATTAATAAGTACGGCGTTAGTTGGATAAACAACAAGCCTTGTATTTTGGATAAACAAATTTGATACTGATAATCGACTAACAACATTGATATATCCGAATCCGATAATAGACAGCAATTCTACGACAGCTAATCTCCTCTCTCCTCACATTAAAGCCCACACATACTAAAACCTTTTTTCTTTACAGAGGTGGACCCACTCTTCCTCGTTTCCTCAATCAACCTACTCTGGATGTTTATTAGCTTTTTTTTAAAAAAATATTTTATTTTATTATACCTCAATTATTGAGGGTTTGATCTAGTACCTTCTATGTAGATTTAAGAGTCTCGATATTGCATGTGAACTTCACGCGCCATATATTGCATCAATAGGTTAATTATCCTCAGACTTTCTTAAGTTTTTTTAGATTCAATATAGTTGATAGATTTAAGACTATCTGTTGTTTCGTGGAACTCTCCTTAATAAGAAATAGAAAACGAGTTTGGACATTAGGAGATGTTTGAATTCAAAACCTACCTCAACTTATCTTAACTCATTTCATCTCATAATTATAATTTTTTTAAATTTTTACATAAAATATAATAAACAATTTAATTTTTTTAAATTCAAAACAATTTTTTTAAATTCACACTAAATATAATAAATAATTCAACTTTTATTCTAATATTCACAAACCATCTCAATTAATCCAAACCCCTCCAAAAGAAACCACAATTTAAGGTAACGGCTCCCTTGAACTCTTCTAGAATCATTGTTATAGGTACAAATTAATTTATTACTCTTGCTCTTAATATATAATCAAGAGATCCAAACACCTCAAATAATTTGATCTTTTTTAATCAAGTTTTTTTAAATCATCCAATAAATAAATGACACATCAATTTCTATAAAAAAAGAAAATAAATCCCACACAATCAAATCTATTTAAAAATAAAAAACCAGATTATAAAAGGAGGTGGTGGGGGGCCATGGGTGATTCATCCACCCCTCTAATGGTCCGTCCACAACCAGTCACTACCACAGGTGGACCAACAACCCTATTTGGGAGGAGACCGACTATTCCCTGGCGATGGATCTTCCTGTCTTGTTGGATTGAATGATCTGAGAAGTACTGTTGAGATGATCGAAATTATCGCAATCGAAATGATTTAATCGAATGGTTTATGGTCGATCCACCAATGCGAGGGTGGATCATGTGCAACAAAATAATTTTTTTTTTATAATTCTGATAAAAGAAACCTATTGAGAATGACTTCATGTCTCTCTGTAGAGGTTCTCACAGAAGATTTACGAAAACATAATCAACCAACAATAACCGACCTTAGTGGAACTCCGAAACTTTTCATTGCATATTATATTATATCATAACATGTAAAAACAAACACATCAAACAGTCTCTTCCTTGCTCTCACTGTTGACACTTCACTCTCACTCTCTATACGGCTATATCTTCCTGAAGCTTTACACGCCGGCTCAAGCGAATTAAACTTCTAAAAAAACAACTCGCCTCCAGAAAAATATCTACAGGGGTCTTCATCCAAAAGTAATGTACAGTCGCTGCTTATCATGATTTCTTCCTTCTCCAAGCTAGTTCAGTTACCGCTCACTGCTCTGGTCCCTCCTCCACCGCCGCCGGTTATCCATGGGTGTCCTGTTTCAAATAAAACAACCACCTCTCAGTAATCATCAACTTCTTATAATTTTGTTTAAAACCAAAACCTCACCAGTTCTTCACTCTGTTGCTACTCCGTTTTTAATCGCTCGTTCAAAACAAAAATCTAAAAAATCGGATGCAGTTAGTATTTAATTTCCTTTTCGTAATGCGTTACAGCTTTAGGATTCACCGTTTAAATTTATATATAAAAAAGTTCTCCGGGCAAATATTATTCAATTTTCGAAACCTGTTTGGCTATGAGGAAAACAAAAGGGAAGCTTCCGCGGAAAGCGAACAGAGCATAAGACGAAACAAGCAAACGAGAGGCACTTACTCAGAACTTGCTCCGCCGAGAATCTTCTAGACACGTCCTTGCAGAGCATCCTTCTGAGCAAATCTTTTGCCGCCGGGGACACAGACTGGAAAAATCTAGCCGGAAATCTGAGATTGGCCCTCAGTACCGCCTCGAAGATCTCCACCGCGGAATCACCATAAAACGGCGGGAACCCCGCGAGCATTATATACAAAACGACACCGGCGCTCCACACGTCTACCTTCTCGCAATAGTCCCTCCCGGCCAAGACCTCTGGCGCCACGTAGTACGGCGTGCCGACGACTCCGCTCAGGAGCTCGCCGTCCTTGAATATCTCGGCCGATCCGAAATCGGCGAGTTTGAGGCGGTTCCACTCGTCGAAGAGGATGTTATCAGGCTTGATGTCGCGGTGGGCCACGCCAAGTCGGTGGCAGTGGGCCACGGCCTGTAGGAGCTGGGACATGACGGTGGCGGCCTCGGGTTCGGGCATGGCACGGCGAGTCACGATCCGCTGGTGGAGATCGTCGGAAGAGCATAGATCGAGGACCATATGAAGGTGCATCTCGTCCTCGTAGAGGCCGTGGAGGTTAATGACGTGAGGGTGTGGGGATAGGAGGTGAAGGATCTTGGGTTCGATGAGAAGGCACTGGGCGTCGAGCGTGTCGCCCAGGGTGAGCCGCTTGTCGACGGACTTGACGGCGTAGGAGATGCCGGTTTCAGGCGAAAGGCAGCGGAAAACGACGCCGAATCGTCCCCGGCCGATCTCTTCGCACAGCTGGTAGTCTCGGTTTAGAGCCTCGGTCATTCCTTTGGGTTTGTGGTGAGGGTGGGGGTGAGTTTTGAGTTCGGCAGGGGGGCTGCTGGTAGTGTTTTAAATAAGAGAAATGGTTTCGGAATGTTTAATGGGAATATTCGCAGCGAGAGCAATGGACAAATGCATACTGTGCACGTGGATAAATCCAACGGCATGATACGCAGTAACTGTGGAGCCGTGGGATCAGGAAACAGTCAGGTAGTTTGGCTGAATTACGGGAGTGCCCTCGATTTTAGGAGGGAGCAGGCTACTGAGGGACTCCGGACGGATGGGAGTCCAGTCCAACTCTGCCGTTATATCGTACAGAAGCAGATGTTGGAGTGGCAGCTATATAGATATATAGATATATATAGATATATTTGAGTAATGATACATATAATAAATAGTTCGTAGCCCTGTAATCTGGATAAGAAAGGAATCAAAGGTCCCACTCGATTGAAGGTTATCGCATTGTTTGAGTACATGTGTAAATTAAATTAGTAGCCAATAATGTAGCTTCCGTCTCTAATCTTGATTCTTGCATGCTAAATATATATATATATATATATATATATATATAATTGGAGAGTAGCAGTAATACTTCAATACATTTCTGCTGCTACATCTTTTTCACGCTGATAGCTAGGTGCAATGCTTAAATATTGCTACCTATAAGTAATAAGATATGTGCATCTTTCATTCAATTAGATGGTAAATTTAATACAGCGACATATGGAGATCATGATATTATAAATTTATGTATGATTTATGTTATTCGAAGATTTTATACAAACAGTGCTATTAAATACTCTAATGTCCATCTTTTTTTTTTAATTTCTTTATAAAATCATTTAATTTAATCAATAAGAAAAAAAAATATTTATTCAATACAAAACACTCACTATGACCAAGACAAGGAAATCGGGGGATTTAAATATAAAAATTCAATGAACTAATACCACTATTTGCTCCAGTACCGTGAATTTTAAGAAAATCTCTCAACCACAAAAAGACATTATTACAACAACCTATCTATCTTCCACGTATATCAAATATTTAAAGAGTGATTGCTTTAATTTATCATGCATAGAACATTTCCAAAACAAAACATCTGTAGAACCACATGGGAGTCTTGTATTGATTCTTTTCTTTACCCAGTCACTGAACGACACATGGGGGGAGGCGCATTATCCAATTTGAAGAATGGTACAAGTTAGGTAGGCAGAGACATCATTGCTGATGGCAGATGGCAGTGATGGAGGAATTGAATTTTAAAAGAAATATTATTGATAGCAGCCCTGTTGAGAGTAATTATTTTTACACACTTATTTAAAGAGAGTCGATGAGAGAAAGTAGAGATGAGAGAGAGTTGATGAGAGGGACGATCGATGGAGGGAGATGAGAAGCCGTTTGTACAAAAAAATACAAAAGAAATAAAAGGATGAGAAGCAGCCATGTATTTTATACACAATTATAGTGACAGCTCTCTAGTACTACTTATTTAAAAAATAAAAAAAGATAATTACACTATACTCTTCATAACATATTTTATAATTTTATTTTAAAATAAGAAATATTATTATAAAATATCATATAAAGTAATGCTATTTTATAAAAATGTTTTCATTTTACATCATATATTATAAAAAATGTTGTGTATCATTACTATTAAAAAAGTAGGTTGATGCATGTTGGTATGAGAAAATGCTGGCTTGCTACTGATCAACATGCATGACTAGGTAGGTAGCTTCAAGGAGTAACGTGATGGCAATGTATTTGCTATAAAATGCTACTATCCCTTTTGCCTGCATGCAATCAATTAATCATCCTTATAATTTACAATGTCATCTTCATCCAAAAGCGCGCATGAGAGTACAAGCAGTACATGAGCTGCATGCGCGCGGAAGGATACAGATATGAAGTACTGCATGCAGCATTTAGCTCAAACAAGTCGTATTAAACAATGATGATCATATTGTGAAAGACAAACTGTACATGAGTTAAATATTTAAGACATAAAGAAAGAGACAAAATGGTGATTAAGGTTGGTACATATATATATATATATATATATATATATTCAAGGAGGAATTAATTACCACGTCATCCGAGGATAATTCTAGAGAAATGCTAGCTTCTAATTCAGTCGGAGTTGATTGCGGGGAAGTGATTAGTGGCAGGTAACCTTATTCTAGTGAGACCCATGAAAAAGAAGAAAAGAAACAAAACAAAAAAAGTGGAAAAGTGGAGATCGGGAAGAAAAAGTTGGGATGTGATATGAGGGACTGCTTTTCATGACTTTTGGAGGAAGCAAAGGGTAATTTGGAGGCCAAATCTATTGAGTCGTGTGGAAGTAATTAGATGCAAAATGCCGCTACGGAATCCGGACAATGGAAAGGTACAAAATGCCAACACTTTTAATTCCGTATAAGTTCAGTCCAGAAGTATGCCTTTCGAAACAAGCTAGCTGGACCATCTTCCATGTCCTGACTTATATAATATAATATAATTAAGAACGTTATATTTTTTTTCCCTCCAAAAAATATTAATATTATATTATAAAACTTGCAGCTGTTCTGCTTCATGGGACTCTGTAAATTGGAAGAATCAAAATGGTGAGAATGTCATGCATTTCCTTCGTTTTTTATTTTATTATCAGACTAATAAGCTAAAGCTTTCGATTCAATATTCATGAAAAGCAACGCATGCACAGGAACAATAATATGCCATATTTAAGATATTGGATGTTGATGGTGCGAGTTCCATATAATGCATGCATGCATGCATGCTCCTTAATTGGTACTAAATACCCACTACTCTCAAAAATACCATATTGCGGTGTGATTCAGAGTCTATCAAGGCGTGCTTGATGCTGTTTGAGGCTTATCATGACTCTCGTATCCTAATTACAGATATTTACTTCTTTAAAGTGTGGATTGTTTGGCAATATCATCCCTATCTTGCTAATGTCGGTTGTGGTCTAGTTTGTTTTTATAACTACTCTTAATTCGTTTTATTTAATTATTATAATTTTTTTAAAATTTTAATATAAAATAAAATAAATAATTTAATTTTTTTAATTTCAAAATAAAAATAATATTACAAAAATATATTTTAATAATATTTTATTTAATTTTTAATTTTAATTTCAACCCATTCCATTTTATTTGCCAAAACTAATGAGACTTAAGAGTCGCAAGTAATATTAATGATGATGCACCCCACAAGCAAAAGCTACCTTTTTCACAAAGTGAAATTACTATTCTTTTTTTAGGAAAAACTATTACTTCTTTAGATTTCGTTTGGATTCAAAAACATCTCATCTTATCATTATAATTTTTTTAAAATTTTTATATAAAAAATTTAATTTTTTATATTTTAATTTAATTTTTTCAAATCTTAAAATAATAATAATATTAAAAAATAATATTTTAATAATATTTTTTAATTTTTATATTTCATTTGAAGCTATCTCATCTCTGAATCCAATTCAACATATAGTCGCATCCAATTGCGAGAAAAAAAAAAAAAAAAAAAAAATTGTAATCGTGAGTATGTAAGTGTCATGTAATCATTTTGAAAAAAGTGAATAAATATGAGACTTATATGAAAAGAAATTAATTTTTTAATAATAGATCCTATTTTTTTTTAAAATATCTACACGACGTTTATACATTACACAAATGTACGAAGTATTATTTTAAAAAAAAAAGGTTGGGAAAGTGTTTAAACTCGTTGCTAAAAGTAAAAACAACGTTTATTAAATTTAAAAAAAAAAGTACAAAAAATGGATGAAGATTTTTTCAGAGGCAAGGAGTTTTCTTCGGGCGGCAGAAATTCAACTGAACGTTTAGTGCTTTATAATGAGAGTCAAGAGAGGGAAAATATGATATACGGATTCCGGACAATGCGAGGTACGAAGCAAGCACGACCACAAAATAAGTGGGATATCTTGCTTCCTGCCACTGCCTGCCTGTCCGTCTGTCTTTTGCTTTAATAACTTTGGACTTTTCACCAAATTGTAAGCAATGTTAGAATATTCTTTTCTAATAAATCATTTTCGTCTTCAACTTACAGTCTTACAGACCGACCACCTATTTCCGGAACCTGAGCCCTTTTACGTTTTCCTCGAAATTTCAGAAACCAAAAATAAAGGAGGACTTTGCTTCCTAATTTGATCCTTCAAGTTGACGACTTAATATTTTTTTTATTTAATAATTAAAAAAATAATTTTAAATATATTATTTTTTTTAAATAAAAAATATAAATTGAAAAATTAAAAAAACACTATGAGCAAGTTATTCTGGACAGCTGAATAACCCAACTCAATTAGAAATGATCAACATAATTCCGTGTAAGGCTCCTTGATAGTGAAAGTATTTGATTTATCACATTTTATTTTATTATTATAATTTTTTAAATTATTATATAAAATATAATAAATAATTTATTTTTTAAAATTTTAAAATAATAATATTAAAATATAATATTTTATTCAATTTTTAATTTTCATTTTAATTCATTTAATCTCGACTCATTATCAAAATGAAAACTAACCTAATAGCCCAATTTCCTTTTTCCTTCTGCTCTCTGAGACTCTGAGTCTCTATGAGCTGCCCCAAGCCTTTCACGCCTTCAGTCTTTTCTTCTTGAACACGGTCTTTGAAGTCTTCTTTGCCGTCCTTTTTTCCCCTTCATCTTAAGCTTAAAGGAATGCACAAATTATTTAAGAAACTGATATTTGTTTTATGTATATTTTCTCTTAGTTTATCTACGAAAGTGATAAAATTGACTGACATGATCATTTTTGTTATGATCAACAGCCCGTAAGTTTGTTTTGATTCCGATTATATGTTTTGTTTTTTAATCTCTATCATACCATTAGAGAAAATGTCACACAAGTAACTATTAAGGATATTAAAAAAAGAAAGTTTTCAAAATAATAATATTATAAGATTTTAAAAATACACGGTTTTAATGAAAAACACCACACTTTCATTGACCTTTGAATCAAATATATACAAGTATAGGAGCTGGTTTTGATAACTACATATATATATATACAGAAACTGAGTTGTGCAAGAATGAAATTTATAATAAATGAAAAGATTTACAATGAATAGAAAAATAGGTAGGATTCTATATTTAAACTTGATTCAGTTGACTTGGCTAATTGGAGCTTAATTCATTTTTCTTTGCATGATTGTTGAAATCTTCCTTAATACGCCCCTACAAGATAGGGCTTCCATCGGTAAGACCAATATTGGATCGAAGAAGTTCAGTACGTTGCCTGGACAATGGTCTGGTCAGCAAATCCGCAAGCTAGTCCTGGGCATGAACATGCTTGACCTGAAGAGTCTATTTTTGAACTAAGTCACAGACAAAATGAAGATCTATTTAAATGTGCTTCGTACAAGAATGATAAACTGGTTAAAACTTAGATGAGTAGCTCCAAGGTTGTCACATAGCATAGAAGGTGGAGCTTTGAGGGGAAATCCAAGTTCATTGAGAAGGCCAAGTAACCACATTGTTTCCGAGGCTGCATTACCTAATGATCTGTATTTAGCTTCCATAGATGAGCGTGCAACAACCCTTTGTTTCTTGGAACTCCATGAGATTGGGTTGGTACCAAGAAAACTTATATAAGCTGAAGTAGAAGTATGATTATCAACATTCCCAGTCCAATCAGCATCGGACTATGTCATGAGATGCCAAGGAGTGTCCTTTCTGAGTTGAATGCCGTGAAAGATGGTTTGCTTCAGATATCGAATTAACCTTTTTGATGTTGTCCAGTGTGTGATTGTGGGCTTGTGCATAAATTGAGACAACTTGTTAACGGCGAAAGATATATCAGGACGAGAAAGTGAAAGATATTGAAGACTCCCAATAATGCATTGAAATTCAGTACTATCAAAAAAAGTTGTACCATCAACCAATTTTAAAGATGTACTAGTAGATAAAGGAGTTGACTTAGCACCAACCATGTTGGTTTTGGACAGCAAGTCACGAGCATATTTATGCTAGGACAGAAACAAACCTGCACGGGTTGGGATAACTTCCACACCCAAAAAATAGTGAATAGTGCCCATATCTTTCAAAGAAAAACTAGCACCAAGTTGCTTAATGATAGAATGCACAAAACTGGAATCATTTCCTGTAAGCACAAGGTCATCCACATATACCAGAAAATAGCATATAATCAAGCCACTTCAATAAATAAAGAGGGAAGAATCAGCCTTAGAGTTATGAAAACCAAGTTGAAGAAGAGCATCCCTGAGAGTTGAGTACCATGCCCAAGGGGATTGCTTAAGACCATAAATTGCTTTACGTAATTTGCACACATGATTGGGTTTGGACAGATCCTTGAACCCTGGAGGTTGACTCATATACACATCCTCAATAATTTTCACATGCAAAAATGCATTGTTAACATCCATTTGTCTTAAAACCCAATCTTACATGACATCAATAGTAAGGATAGATCAAATAATGGCTGGTTTAATAACGAGACCAAAAGTATTCGTGTAATCAATCCCGGGTCTTTGATTATAACCTTTCGCAACAAGATGGGCTTTGAAGCGATCAATGAGCCATCAGCCTTTAGCTTCGCCCAAAAGACCTACTTACAACCCACAAGATTAGAGCCTACTGGAGGGAAAACTAAGTCCCAAGTGCCATGTCTCATAAGAGCAGTGAGCTCTTCAGACATGGCGGCACGCCACTGAGGCGTGGATAAGACTTGGGTCACACATGTTGGTTCAAGGCTCGGAGGGAGGGGGTGTTTGGCGACAAAGTTGAGTTGTTTTGGTTTGAAGATGTTGTTCATAGATCGGGTGGTCATGGAGTGAGTGCGACGATTTGATGTGGGAAGTGTTTCAATCGGTTCTGAGTTGAAAACAGGGGAAGGGGAAGGATATGATGGGAGCAGATTCACAATGGGGTTCAAGCACACTTAGAGCATTCACATCCCATTTTCCATAAAATTTCCTATAATTTAGCTAAAAAGTACATTCCCTAAAATCTTTCCCTAAATTTTACTCATCTTAAAAAAATCTCATACATCTAATTCCCTATCATTTCTCTATTCTATTAAAATAATATTTATCTATTATTTCTTTATTACTTTTCTCTCACTTCTATTTACAAACTTAACTGCTCAATATTTTTTCTTATATTTTGAACTATTACTCTAGTGAATATTTTAAACAAAAATTTAAACTATTTTTTTTTTGGTGGATATGATAATATTTTTAAAATTAATTTTTTTTATATTTTCTTAATTAATTAAATATTTATTTTTAAAATTATTATTTAAAACCATAACAAATATAAGTATGAGAGAAAGTGTAGATGATTGGAAGAATAATTTATTTTATGTATTAGAATAAAATATTGATAAAAATGGTTTAGGGAATGAATAGTGATTCCCTATATTTGGGGAACTACTGTTCATCCCCTAAACATTTTCCCTAAAATGGGGATTGGGATGTATGGAGTATTTTGATCAAAATCTTGAAATAAACCTTAAATTATAGGGAAAATGGTGGTTTGGGGCATGAGATGTGAATGCTCTTATAGGCAACATAGATGTAGAATCCAAATTATTTTGAGAATCTAAGAATCCATGAGAAGGGGATATACGGGTATTACCTGGAGGAGATGAGACTGTAGCAGAGACAGTTTCTGAGACCACTGGGACGGCGTGAGATGGAGCCAGTGAAGGGACTGCAGGTGCGGGCGGAACGGCGTCGTGTGTGAGTGGCACAACAGACGAAGATGAAGATGGAGGTGGAGATGAACCAAGGGATGTTAGGGTTTGAGCTTCAACGAAGAGGCTGTGTCGAGAAGTGTAGATTTTGTGGGTAACGGGCTCAAGGCATCTGTATGCACGGGCTCGACTTGGGCTGGAGTTTGTGTGTTATAGGGCTTGGTAAGGGGAAAACAGAGACACCCAAAAGATTTTAATTTGAGGTAGTCTTGTTTTTGTCCAAAAAGGGCCTAAAAGGATGATCTATTTTGAAGGAGGCGGGTGGGTTGACAGTTTATGAGGTAGGTGGCAGTATGGAAGGCATGGGGCCAATACGAGAGAGGAAGGTTGGCATCATGAAGTAAGGTAAGACCAGTCCCAACTAAGTGATGGTGACGACGTTCGGAGACACCGTTTTGTTGAGGTGTGTGAGGGGCAGTAGTGTAGTAACTAATGACATGGAGAGAGAGAGAGAAAATGTTTGAGACTGATATATTCGCCACCATTATCGGAATAGAGACTTTTAATTTTTGCTTGAAAACGTTTCTTAACAAGATTTTTGAATTGGGGAAAGATGGTCTTAACATAAGATTTTGCATTTATGGGATAGAACCACATATATTGTGTAATGGTTAATGAAAAGCAAATAATAATGAGAACCATTGAGACCAAGACAATGAGCAGGTCCCCACTCATCAGTATAAATAAGATCTAGAGGAGCATGACTTTGAAAACTCGTGGGCCGAAAGGGTTGTTAATGGGCTTTATTAATAGAACAAGATGAACACAAAGAGTTCATTTTATTATTCATATCAGGAAGAGTAAATTTTTTGACAAGATGTTGGACAACTTTAAATGACGGATGTCCAAGATGCTTGTGCCACCCATCAAACGAGGTACGTTCATGCACATTGGCCACCATTTTGAAGAGGAGCCCACCAGTGATTTTGAAAAAATGTAAACGCCACTTTCACATGCACCTCTTAGTAGGGTCACCCTCGTGATCCGATCCTTCACAAGAAAATGGGAAGGGTGAAACTCAACAAAAATATTATTTTGTGATGTGAAATGATGAACGGAAATCAAATTTTTGCAAATATTTGGGACACAAAGAGTATCACAAAGAATAAAGGTCCGTTTTGGGGAATTTAAAGTCAATGAACCAATGTGTGAGACGGCCAAACCTGACCCATCACCAATAACAACTTCATCAATGCCATCATACTCAGAGTGAATAGATAAATTCATCAAGTCACCAATAATATTGTGAGAAGCAGTGGAGTCAAGAAGCCACTTGTGATCCTGTTGATTAGACGTAGTTGCACAGTTCACCGTGACTTTAGATGAATGAAGCTGGGGACAAGACTTGGCTGTGTGACTCATTTGTTCACAAAATTGGCATTTTGGCTATTATCGCCGTTGATTGGGCCGAGCGGGTGTATGAGAATGCCTGCGATTGTCTTTGGGCGGGCCTTGAGATGTGCGATTCTGGCCTTGAGGCCAAGGAGGCCCATTGGCCTTATAATTCCCTTTTGAGTAAGACCCACCAGAGGCACCAGATTTTTGCTTGTTGCGGTGAGAATAATTTGCAGAAGCTACAAGTTGCTGGATTGTCATCTCCAAGCGCCGCAGGTAGCTTTCATGTCCCACAAGAATGTCGTGCAGTTCTTCAAAGGCCAAGGATCTTTCTCGGGCACGAATCAGCACTGCAATTTCCTTGAAATTATAACCCAGTCCGTTAAGAATATAAAGGGTAAGATCATCGTCAGATATGGGATGATCGATAAGGGTGATTTCATCGGCAGGGGCTTCACTGCATGCAAATGGTCAGGGATGGAACGAGTTCCTCGTTGAATCAAGGTAAGTTCTTCCTTAAGTTGCATGGCTCGGGTTCTAGAATTACTGGCATACATATGATTGAGTTCTTCCTAGCCTCATGAGAGGTTTTGGCAGTGGCGATGAGGGGAGTAATGGTGGTGGAGGTTGAAGCCAAAATAGCACTCAGGATTAATTTATCCTGACGAACCAAGTGAGTTTTATTTAATTCGGTAGAAGAGGTGCCGACAGGGCAGAGACACTGTGAAATTCCATTGCCATAGTCAAGGAGATTATAGCCTACAAGGAGAGCTTCAAGTTGTGCTCTCCATTGAGAGAAGGTAAATGGTGTCAATTTCTCATTGATTTGTGTAAAAATATTGAGAGCGATGAGGGCATTTTCGGTGGGTGATATGGGATGAGTGTGTGGAGGATGTGTAGATGTTTGTTCTAATGAGGAAGCCATCTTAGAGAAGAGGATCTGTTTGCTCGTGAGAGTATGGCTCTCTTGATACCATATAAGATTTTAAAAACACACAGTTTCAATGAAAAACACCACACACTTTCATTGACCTTTGAATAAAATATATACAAGTACATGAGCTGTTTTTGGTAACTACATATATACGGAAACAGAGTTGTGCAAGAATGGAATTTACAATAAATGAAAAGATTTACAATAAATGGCAAAACAACTAGGATTCTATATTTGAGCTTGATTCAGTTGACTTGGCTAATTGGAGCTTGATTCATTTTTCTTGGCATGATTGTTGCAATATTCCTTAATAAATATTACATAGAGGTAAATATTTTAACTATAAAGGGATTATATAAAAATAATCTCATAAACTGATATTACTTGATGTGATTCTTTAGATTATAAAATTACTTTTATTATAAAGTAGATTTAACAAAACAGATGAAGCCACATCAGTTTGTAAAAAAAAGAAAAAAAGACCTTATCCCCTCAAAAATGTCTTCTCAAACTTATCCAGTACTCAGTAATACATTTGACAATCATATTTTAAAATAAAAATATTTATAATGAGTGTTATTTTTATAAATTATTGTATAAAAATATTCCTAATCATTTAAAATATAGTTAAAAAGGGTTGTATGATTTTTCATTCTTCATATCACTGCAGTTTTTTTTTTTTTTTTTTGTCAAAATATAATCAACAAACATCGTAAAATATGATATATATGTTAGGAAAAATAAGAATAGTAAATAGAGATTGCAGAAGATATACAGTGAGGTGATTGTTAATCTGTCTCATAGACAAATATTACCTCCCACTCGTATTGAGTTATGCAAAAGAAAATCTGACAATTATGTCCTTAGGATACAACACTGTTTATATAGTGTGTAGATTACAAATTCTGAACACTAAACCATAGAACGAATAGATGCAATAGCATCAGTTGCAATGTTTCAATTTGAATTTAAATGAGACAGCTACTGTCCGGAAAGATGTAGAATAAACTATAATTGACAGTTAACAATAACGATCAAAAAAAGAGAAAGAAAATATCTTTTCATTTAAATAAAAATTTTGTCACTTGTGACGATGCGTAAGTGTGTAAAGCATCTATGTGTCGCGCGCGCGTGTGTGCTTTGCACTGGATAACACTATTATTGTGTGTCTACCCCTGTGTTCCATTTTATGAATAGTGAAACTCATTCACTTATAAATCACTAAAAATTTTATTGTCTTTTCAATGTGGAATATTTGAAATAATCCAACAATATTGATATATATATATATATATATATACACACGTGTGTATTCGCGAGAGGTAAGGACATGACAACATTCATGGGGTGCATGCCGGCCAGGTGCTCTCATTCATGTGGCACGGTGCACGCCGCGTCGGTCCACACTCCACATACACTATCATTTTGTGACCATGAAGTGACGCTGTAAATTGTAATGGCATGGTATCTCACAAGGTGTATGATATACCAACAGATCAATGGATGCTGCGGCCTGGTCCCCCAGATTTTCGTATTCAAATTTTGGTTCATTTAAAAATAATCTCATTTCGTTATTTGGGAGATAGATATAGATCACGGAAGGTATAGCGACTTCTATTTTTTTTTTTGTTTAATTTCGTTTTAAGTGTTAGCATATGGGTTAAAGAAACAGGAAGGTTTTATAAAATAGGGATTATATTGATTTCAGGTGAGAAATTTAATTTGGGTACTGAGGAAATAGAGTCACCGCGTTCAGATATACATATATTGTGGTTTGGGAGAATGTAATTAGTTGAAGAAGAATAATAATTGATGGATTGTTGAAATAAACATGCATGGATTTTAGGCTGTCCGTTCTTTATTTCAGTATGCAGTATTCGTTGGATTTCATTGTGGAAAATGTCGCTTTAATATCATGCATGCCTTGAAAAAAGTCTTCTATAATCATCTTTACACAAAAAAGTTGGGATTCCAGTGATATATTTTCTATCTTGAAACAGGTATCAAAATCTATACGTGAGTTGAAAATATGTTAAAAGAAAGCATATGAATAATGAGAGAAAATAAAACCTTTACTGCCTGGGAACTACAAACAGCTTGCAGCCAGAAACCTGAGCGATAAATCATAAATTTACATGAGAAAGGAAAGGAGGAAATTCCACATATAAGTAGTCGTGAGATCAGGAGAAATACGAGATTTCAAACCCTACAGTTCCATCAAGAAAAGTCAAGGATACATAATATTCATACAGGGAAGGAACATCACACTCCCATACATACATTTTTCTTGGTTAACACAACAGTTGCCCCTCATGAATATTAGGAATGTGAAAGGAATTAACCTCCAATAGCTCCTGCACAAAGTAGATGTAGAATTTAAACGCTACCTTTGAGGCCAAAGAAGAAACTCCAAGGTGATTAACCTTAACCGAGAAGAAATAATAATAAAAGGAAGACATTCCATAACCAGAGACTTTTCAGATTGGAATTCCAAATTGCACTCTGCTGCCTTGTTTGCTTGGTATGAAGAATCCCTCAAGAGTTTTTCGTGTATAGCATAACAATGGTTTTTCTAAATTAAATCGTCATCCCATTGATTCATCTTGTTGAGAAATAATCCCATATTGGCTGTGGACAAGGTCTTGGGCATGTTTATAAGCAATGAGCAATCCTTTTTTGTAGAACCGGTTTTATGAGATGAGTTAGGCCTATGAATTTCTTCATGGTATCAGAGCAGAGGTCCTGAGTTCGAACCCTGACTCTACACTCTATCCCATTTAATTAAATATTTCACGTGTTGGGCCACCTATTGAGGGGGAGTCTAGCCCACATGTGAGAGGGAGTGTTAAGATATAAAATAAAATCTACCTCTTCCCATCAGCTTAAGCTTTTGAGACAAGTGGTGATTTCACACATCTTCAGCACTATAACGCTCCATCTGTTTCTAACAATGGCTTTCAAGGGCAATTATTTTGAAATGAGAGGCTCTTACGCCTAATGAAAACAGCTGGATAACATTTGCCTTAATCATGCTCCTTGGATTAAGTATCTGAGCAGGTCACTTCGGTGAAAGTGGCAAACACATTACAAAATGAGGCACCTATTATTGTAAACCTAGTTGTGTCATGTTTTCGGCAGTAATTTGCTACAGGTAAGAGCACCATGATTATTATTTGAGCAATATAAAAAGTGTAAGAGAGTGAGTTCAAACACCTAAAACCCATTTTATATTCTATTTGGATAAACCATATGTCCAGTAAGGACACAAGCTTTCTCGGTCATCAGCTTATAAATATTGGCTAGAAACCAAAAGCAGTGACTAAACAGATTTTTTTTTTTTTGGAAAGAGCCAAGGTAACATGTACAAGAGTGACCCCTTCCCATATTTATTTAAAAAACCTCACTTATGATGGAAGAATACCATAAACAATTCATCTAAGAACAAACATCCCAAAAAAATTCCCAACTCACTCACCAACAACCAGACCAAAAAAATCATCTACGTCTAATAAAATGAATGCCAAGTTTATCCATACGAATAAAACCCCTGATAGGACCTTCTATGGACGTAACACCTTCAAACTGCAAATTAATGTCTTGTGCCCCTTGTTTAGCTAAAAAATCTGCTACCATATTAGCTTCTCTGAATATATGGCAGAAACGAACATTTAACTCCCCAACAATAGCTAAAATTTCCTCCCAAAAATCCAAAGAAACTAATACTTACAAACCCCCGAAGCCAACCATCCACTATTACTGTGGAGTCAGACTCTACCAAAATGTCTCTCAAACCCAAATGCTTACAAAGCCGAAGCCCATCGAGCAGCGCTCTACATTCAGCGATGGTATTAGTAGCATGCCCATATGAATGAGCAAAACCCGCCACTACTTCACCTTATTGTGCTTTTTAATAAGATTTCTTACTGATTAAAAAAATATTAAAATTTATTCAGCTTTGAATATATGTGGTTATGCGAACTTGAGTAATTGATTGCAAAATAACTGATATTACTTACCATCTCCGCTTGGACTCTGCTCCATGTCAATCTGCTCTTGCCGTGGCCACTTCAAGTCAGAAGATTCGTACTCTGGAAAAGACTTGCCTTCTGATGAAAAACACAACTGAGGAACGGAAAAAGAATTTTGGCTGGTACTTTGCTTCTTAACTGATGAAGATTCAGCCGTAGAGCATACATCTTCATCTATTCTTGGGGTCCCAGCTCCATTGTTAAGCTTGAGTGAAAAATCTGGGAGTGGCTTTTCCTCTACCACATATTTTGATCTCTTCCTATTGAGTGGACGCTTCTTGGAATTTTGAATCGTTGGCACCCGTTGATCATTTGATGAAACAGTAGGACAAGGAGCATTTATCTTCAAGGCAACCGTTGAAATGGCTAAATTTTCAGTGCCATTAGAGTTATCAACAACGACTTCATTTGCACCAATTGTATTTGAGACCCTAGCAGCTGCTTCAATTTCCCACATCTTGAATATAGCTTCAGTCAAACGTTCTCTAGCCAAATCCAACCCAATTATTGGTTTTGGATAGTTTAATCCCAAGTCCACCCCTGAAGCTTTCAGTACAGAACATGGTGCATCCCAAGGATGATGAATCCACTCAGTCGGCATCCGTGCTAGCTCAGGCAGCCAATGCCTCACATATTCACCCTCCGGATCGAATTTTGAGCCTTGAATCTGACTCCAAAAATTAGATAGAAAGAAACAAAAAGTCAGGTGTGAACTAAATTTGTGGCTCACTGTCCACCAACAAAACTCTATTCTGCTCAGCATGAGAATCAGGGCACCAAAGGAGTAAAAAATGTGTTTGATTTTCTTCAAAAATATCTACTTTTACTACCTTCTCGAATCATGCAACAACTTCCAGGATATGTAAGAAAAATTTCATATTCAAAAAATTTTATGCTTACTCCAGTCCGACATCTGATGGCATGGCTTATTCTTATGGGGGCATTTGGACATTTTGTGGAAATTTTATACACACACAAAACAGCACTTGAAGGCGAGAAATGTAGATCACACTTTGCCACACAATTACAAGACATAGCCACATAATGCATCATTGCATATTAAAGATAAAATCTTGTATTGTCTTGAAACTCGGTCCAATAGCTTGTTATAAATTAAATTTCAACCGCTTTTATAATCAAACAAAGCCCAATATACCTCTGGGCTGTCCAGTCGCTCAAGTTCATGGCCATCCGGTAAGCTCCCAGATATATACTGCCAACCAAGGATATCACTTTCCATATCTGCATCCAGAAGTGTGTCCCAGAAATACTTCATCCCCCATTTCCATGGAAGAAGTAAAACTTTCACTGCAAAACTTGAAACAATCACTCTTACTTGATTATGTATCCATCCAGTTGCCCAAAGTTCTCTCATTCCTGCATCAACTAATGGGTAGCCAGTTCGACCCTGCCTCCAAGCCTTAAAATGGGCTTGGTCAGCATGCCAAGGGAAAAATTTCAAGTTGCTCAGTAATGACCTCTCATGAGTGAAGGGGAAGTTGAAACAAAGATAACGGGAGTATTCTCTAAGCCCGATTGCCTTGAGGAAAAGAGTCACACTCTCTTCCCCCAAAGAGTTCCCTTCTTTTGTCCATAGTACCTGTTTCATTCGCACATATTGGAAAACTTTCCGCACACTTAGTTCTCCATGATGAAGATATGGGGACAAATGTGATGTGGAGTTCCCCTCAACCCTTAGTCTATTCTTAGAATATTCAAGCAGATGCTGCTCCACAAATTCAGTTAGAGCCTTATCAGCATTGCTCCAACCTGGAAACCATGCTCTTCCTAACAAGGCATTGCTAGATTTTTCTGATTCATCCTCGAGACCCAATTCCCCGATTGAACACTTTTTAACAGTTCCTGTCATAAATACAGAAGAAGCACTTCTCAGATATTCACACCCACTGTTCTTTCACTCTTCTACACACAGACACAATATATTGAGAGGGTAAAATCTGAGCTGAACATCATGACCATTTTGCTCCCTATAGAAATATATTAAAACAGCAGTACTGCTACCTTCTTAGCTTTGGCCTCACTAGAACATATTATTTATTTTAACCTCTGAAGTAGACAGTTAGTTGTGTCATCAGGGAAGAACACACCTAAAAGAAGTTCTGTTAAAAATGTACCTGTAGCTGGAACTAATTTCCATGGAGGAAGAAGTGAAACAGGTTCTATTTGCAAGTGCAAACATTTATTCCAATATGCTTCAAAGGTTGTAAAAGCTTGACCACTTTCATCGTATACTTCCCATGGCTCATACAACAAGTCGCCAGTATAGCTTTGCACAGAAATTCCAAGCTCCACCAGTTTTTCCTTAATGTTGTGATCTCGAACAAGTGATACAGGATCTGGGATTATAGAAAACAAAAAAATTAGAGCTCTTCAGATGTACCAGAGGCCACTAGAGTTTTACAAGTTCACAGACTTGTTTCTTTATCTCCTTGACACCCATATCTTATATTGGTGTGGTAATCATGTGCCCGAGCTATAAACTCAAAGAAGAACAGCTATAATAAGCTGAAAGATTCATACATGGATTAGTTTGCCACTGAATATATACCATTCAAGTACAATGGACATATAAGCATGAACGACAAATGAATGTTAGAATATATATTAAATGATTAACTTCACTTATTCTCATCAACATGGGCTTTTAGTAGTGATAAAATGGTAGCAAAACATAAGTCCTGAGTATGATACATATAGACTTTTTTATATAATTAAAGTCCTGAGTATGATATATGACAACACACCTCACCTCCCCCTTATAAATTGATTATCTTAGGTGTTATGTTCCGCTTATAAAAGGGGAGTTTAGCCCACGTGCTAATGAATATCTTAGGTGTTAGAACATAAATGAAATAATTGATTCCCCTGCTTCCTATTAGCTTAACAATTGATAATTTAATTATAAAAGGGGAGTTTAGACCATGTGTGACTGCGAGTGTTAGAACATAAATGAAATTGCTTCCTATTAGCTTAACAATTGATAATTTAACAATGAATAAGGTCGTAGTTGCTATGCTCACTAAATTTATTTAGTCGATTAAAGTTTATATTGGTGGAGTCAAGCTGCTTTGAAGAAAGGAACCAGAACATACCATAAAGATGGTTGAACACTACTTTTGTGGCCCCAATTGCTTTGATGCACTCGAAAAGACTGGCAAGAGTACTGTCAGTTTTGATCAGCATAAGCTCAGCCCCAAGGGACTTCAGGGACCGTTCCAAGTGGGCAAGAGATTGCTTCAGCCACCACCTTGAAACTCGGCCTGGATAAAATTGTCCTTCCTCTTTAGGGCACCATATATAGACAGGAAAAACAGAACCATCCCTAGCAGCTGCAGCTAAGGCGGGATTATCCTCTATTCTGAGGTCCCTCCTAAACCAAACGACAGTCTTGATGCTACCCATATCAGATGACTACGATCCTCCAGGCTCAAACCAAAGTTCTAAATTTCATAGTGCTTACGGTATCGTCTCTCACCTTACTCCAGAAGGAGGAAAACCAACAAAATTCTTATCACTCACGATATTCTATCAAACAGCTCACCAGTTCCCAATTCGAGAACCCCACACAAAGAACCTCAAAACAAAGACAATCATTTGCAGCATACTATTGGAACGGGGATTTCGCCAAAGAATTCCAAATATCTACAATAGCTCAAGAAGCATAGAGTAGATGCTTATCTTCAAATATCGTTGCACAAAAGTTGTAACGAAGCAAGACCCCAACAGCCAGACCATCGGGCTGTTCAACTTCTATACCGCTTTGCCTTCAAAGATATCCCACCTTAAGCTACCCCAACTAAGGCTTCCCAGTCCCACCTCTAACCATCAATGAAATTCGGCCACTACGCAAACTATCTCCGATTCCAGAGCCCTTTTGTAGACTGCTGAAATCCAGTATACAACATAAAAGCTACAAGGTTTTGTCTGCAAAAAATAAAAATAAAACTGCAAGAAGAAAGGGCAGTTCGAGCCAAGTACTTTTCTGCAAACCTGTTCTTGCACCTATGGTCCACCATCCACCTGTGCCCTTCAACTAGAAGGTTATTGAAATAGAAATTCTACGTATCTACCTACACTCTTCACACACCGTGCACTCAAAATTTTTTTTTTAACTCAATATACTAAGTTTGTTGAGTGTGTGATAAATAGTAAAATATGAAGAAGATTTTTTCTTGTTGAAAATATTAAGTTCCATGTGAGTAAAGAATATAGATCTGAACCAAAATATTATTCAATAATACACATTAAAGAAAATTATCCACAGCCAGCTAGATTTGGAAAATACTATAGAAAGCAATAATAAGAATCATAAGAGATATTCAATACGAGGGTTTCAGCTGCACTCACATCTGTTTTGAGTAATTACTGAAAGAAACCACCAAATACCCATCAAGGCACCAACACAAAAACCGAGTCTATAAACCAAAAGACAACGACAAAATCCCCGAACTAGGCAATAATTTGTTGATGATGATCATATTAATTCACAAATTGAATCGGAGAAGTGTCTTTTTGTGAGGGTTCTACATAAGCGATGTAAATGTTGACCGTTTCTCACAGAGGCCGTTTGTGAGAATGAGTCTCTCGCTTCCTTAAGTTTAGGAATCCTTGAAGTGATCCACTCTAACTTATTCATCACGTTCATAAAACGTAGAAACTGATCCTATGAAAATTTGAGCACGTGGAACACATTACACCGAAGCTTAATAGAGGCTTCAGCTATAAATATTGTGTTTGGTCTCCAGTCTCACTCACTCAATTCCCTTCAGTCTTACACCATCTAAATAGAGTGAAGTAGAGTTTGGAAGTGCCAAACACCAGTGAGAAACGCAGCAAATCAGTGAAGAGCATCAATGGCTGGAGGTACTGTTCTTGGCATTAAAACTTGTCGATTCTTGTTTCTAAAGTGTTATTTCGCATTATAGAATCGTTTTTAGTCTAACATTTGGTATTAGAGCAACGTTTTAACTCTGCCTTGGTGTTTGAAGAAGTGCTCTGTTCATCTCTGTTTTTGGCCGATTTTTGAAAAAATTTCAAGTTTTGATTTCTAAATGTTTTTTATTTGAAAGAAGTTTAGAAATAGTTTTTCTAAACTTTATGTGATTAAAAACATGTTTTTTGACGTAAAAATGGTCCTAGAAATCCTGTTCTGTGAGCTGTCTGGAGGTTGAAGACGACCAAAATGACATGTCGTTTTTAGCCTTATTGAAAACAACATGTTGTTTAGTGGAGGTAGTCTGTCATTCAGTGTTTGTAAACGACACGTCATTTTCAGTTTGGTGAAAACGACATGTCGTTTAGTTAGCAGGCATTTATTCAGTATGAGATAAACGACATGTAGTTTTCAGTTTTGTTGAAAACGACATGTCGTTTAGTTGGGCCAGCGTTCATTCAGTATAGCAAATAAACGACATGTTGTTTAGCTAAGTCTCAATCATTCTGAAAAGAAAAAACGACACGTCGTTTATAAGTTTAATAAAAACGACATGTCGTTTATGTGGCATGTTTTCCTTTATACAATGAGGACAACGACACGTCGTTTTTTAGTTTTGAAAAAACGACATGTCGTTTTAATTAGTCAGTTTTCACAAACTAATTAATAAATTAATAAATAAATAAAAAATTCCCACTTTTATAGATGGTCTGGAAAGTGGGTTTTTGGGCCCATGCCATTTATGCTTATAATTATTATCCTATATAATTGTGCTTATAATTTTTTATTTGATTTAATTATATGCAATTTGGATAATTGTTGTGCAAATTTATTTATTATGCTCATATTTAGTTTGCATGAATTGATTAAATTTGCTCTAAATTGATACATGCAATTTTTATAAGTATATAGTTAAAGGCATGTAATTATCTGTTATGCATAATATTATAGTTCTAATTGTGCAATATTTATGCTTATATTATGAATATTTTGTGCATAATAATAACATGTTAGTATTAGTTAAAATTATGTAATTCATAATATTAATCTATTCTTATGCATTTTAATGTCTAGTGATCCATATAATTTTAATTAATTAGAGAATAGCCACAACATATTTAATTAAATAAAATTATATATTATTGATTAGGATTACATAAAAAATATTAGATATTAATTGTAATTAATTATACTTAATATAATAAATTTTATCCCACATGAATTTTTATTATATTTATATTATTAATTAAGATAACGTATCAAGTTATTCATAACTTACCTACATGAATTATGAATTTAGTAAATGATTTGATAGTTTTATCATAAAGTTTAATTTAAGATAGAATATATATATATATATATCAAATTATAATCATAATATACCCTTTAAAATTATGAATTAAGTAAATAATTTGATAAAATTATATCATAGAGATTAATTGAATCTACTTAAATTAAAAATTTAGCCCACAGGCAATTTTATGTTATTAGATTCAATTTTTAAGCATGATTTACATTGGTAAAATATGAATATTTATTTAGGCCTTAATTTTAACTTAAGCATGTAATATATAATTTTATGCAGTTGCACAACCTGCAAATTTCTCTGATATTCGTTATGATATCCCTGAACTTAAGAGAGATAACTATAAGGTCTGGAAGAAGAAAGTTCTTCTTCATTTAGGGTGGATGGACATAGACTATGCTATTAGGAAAGATGAACTACCAGCACTCACTGATACCAGCAATGCAGTAGCCATCGTACTTTATGAGCGATGGGAGCGATCTAATCGCCTCAGCATGATGTTCATTAAGACTAGAATTTCTGCTGGTATTCGTGGTTTTATCGATCAGCATGAAAAGGTTCGAGACTTGCTAAAGGCCATTGATGAACAATTTTTCACTTCAGACAAGGCACTAGCAAGCACCCTAATCATGAAGTTCTCATCCCTAAGGCTCACCAGTGTGAAGGTGTGCATGAGCACATCATGCAAATGATGGACAATGTGACTCAATTGAAGGAACTCGAGGTTGAAATGTTGGAGTCCTTTCTGGTGCACTACATCCTGAACACCCTCCCGCATCAATATGGACCCTTCAAAATCTCATACAACACACATAAGGATAAATTGTCAATTAATGAACTCATGACCATGTGTGTTCAAGAGGAAGGGAGACTGATGATGTAACATGGTGAAAGTGCAATGCTGGCAATGCATGGAAAGGGTAAATCTCAAGCCAAACAGAAAGGGAAAGACAAAATACCTCCCCAATGTGGTATTAAGAAAGATTCCAGGTGTTTATTCTGTAAAAAGAAGGGACACATGAAGAAGGAATGCGCCAAATTCTAGAAATAGCTTACAGACAAAGGTAATCCAACCTCACTTGTTTGTTATGAATCTAATATGGTTAATGTCAATATTAACACATGGTGGATTGATTATGGATCAACAATCCACATTTCAAATTCTTTGTAGGGTTTGCAAAACCTAAGGAAGCCAGTGGGAAGTGAGCGAAGCATCTTATCAGGAAACAAGATGGGCTTGCATGTGGAAGCTGTAAGAACTTGCTATTTAATTTTATCTAGTGGTTTTGTTTTAAAGTTGGAAAAGACATTTTATGTTCCAAGTTTATCTAAAAACTTGATTTCAGTCTCAAGACTAGTACCTTTTGAATATTCCTTTAATTTTTCAAATTCATCATTCAGTTTATTTTATAAATCTGGTTGTGTTGGGAATGGTACTTTGTCCGATGGTCTTTAATGCATTAATTTACAAAATAATACCACTTATAATTCAATACATGTTCACACTGGCACTAAAAGATGTGTTATTAATGAGGATTCCTCTAAATTATGACACTGGAGATTAGGTCATATCTCTATAGATAGAATTAAAATGTCAGTAAGGGATACTTAATACTCTGAATTTTACTGATTTTGAGACTTGTGTGGACTGTATAAAAGGAAAGCAGACCAACAAGTCAAAGAAATGTGCCAATAGAAGTTCAGACATATTAGAGATCATACATATTGATATATGTAGTCCAGACATGGACTCACATGATCAGAAATATTTCATCTCTTTTATAGATGATTACTCACGATATATGTATCTCTACATGCTTCATAACAAGAACGAAGCATTAGATGCCTTTAAAATCTTTAAGGCTGAAGTAGAGAACCAATGCAGTAAGCAAATTAAGATCGTGAGATCAGATAGATGTGGAGAATATTATGGTAGATACACAGAGAATGGACAAGCACCTGGGCCATTTGCAAAGTTTCTTCAAGAGCATAGGATTGTTGCCCAATACACCATGTCTGGTTCACCGGACCAGAATGGTGTAGCAGAAAGAAGAAATCGAACATTATTGGACATGGTGCGGAGTATGCTTATCAGCTCCAATCTTCCTAAATCCTTGTGGACTAAAACACTTAAGACGGCAGAGTATATATTAAACCGAGTTCTAACCAAGGATGTTCCTAAAATACCATTTGAATTATGGAAATGTTGGAAACCGAGTTTGCGACATATGCGCGTTTGGGGATGCCCGTCTGAGGTGAGAATTTATAATCCACAAGAGAAGAAACTAGACCCAAGGACCATTAGTGGGTTTTTCATTGGATATGCTGAAAGGTCTAAGGGTTACATATTTTATTGTCCATCTCACAGTACTAGGATTGTGGAAACAAGAAATGTAAAGTTTCTTGAAAATGACTTGATCAGTGGGAGCGATCAAACCAGGAACACAGTTTCTGAGAATGATCATTCAGAATCTCAACCTTCCACCTCAAGTGATAGATTGGTTATTGTTTACAACACTCCTCAAGTACAAACTAGTGTTAAACAACCAATCATTGAGGTTCCACAAGCGGCTGACGACATTCCAGTAGATCAGGTAGTTCAAGAGTTGCCAACAACATTTGAACAACAAGTTGAACCACATACTTCTCAGGAAGATGATGGTACAACATTAAGAAGATCTATTAGAGTAAGGAGATCAGCAATTCCTAGTGATTATGTTGTGTATCTGCAAGAATCTAACTATAACATTAGAGCCGAAAATGATTCCGAGTTCTTTTCACATGTCATGAGTTGCAAAAAATCAGAATTATGGTACAATGCCATGAAGGAAGAGATGTATTCTATGAAGAGTAACGAAGTCTAGGATTCTATTGAGTTGCTTAATGGTGTAAAAGCCATTGGATGTAAATGAGCCTTTAAAACTAAAAAAGACTCATTGGGCAACATTGAGAGATACAAAGCAAAACTTGTTGCTAAGAGATTCACTCAAAAAGAAGGAATTGATTACACGGAAACTTTCTCTCTTGTATCTAAGAAAGATTCCTTGCGTGTTATTTTGGCATTAGTAGCCCATTTTGACTTAGAGTTGCAACAAATGGATGTGAAAACAACATTTCTCAATGGAGATCTAGAGGAGAAGGTTTACATGAAACAGTCTGAAGGATTCCCCTCTAGTGATGGTGAGCAATTGGTTTGCAAGTTCAAGAAATCCATATACAGTTTAAAACAAGCATCCCGCTAATGGTATTTGAAATTCCATAATGTAATTTCTTCATTTGGTTTTGTAGAGAACGTTATGGATCAATGTATATACCAGAAGGTCAGTGAGAGTAAAATCTGTTTTATTGTTTTATATGTGGATGACATTTTGCTAGCAACCAATGATAAGGGTTTGCTGCATGAGGTGAAACAATTCCTCTCTAAAAATTTTGATATGAAAGATATGGATGAGGCATCTTATGTCATTGGCATTAACATCCATAGGAACAGATTTCGAGGTATCTTGAGTCTGTCTCAGGAAACCTATATTAATAAAGTTTTAAAAAGATTCCGGATGAAAGATTGTTCACCAAGTATAGCTCCCATTGTGAAGGGTGATAGATTCAATTTTAATCAATGCCCAAAAAATGACCTTAAAAGAGAACAAATGAAGAGTGATCCAGAGTGATCAGTGTGATCCAGGTTTAGACCACTGGAGAGCTGCAAAGAAAGTAATGAGGTACTTTCAAGGAACCAAAGAATACATGCTTATGTATAGACGAACGAACAATCTGGAAGTAATTGGTTATTCAGATTCTGGCTTTGCTGGCTGTATTGATTCATGCAAATCAACATCAGGATACATATTTTTGATGGCCGGTGGAGCTATATCATGGAGGAGTGCCAAGCAAACTTTGACTGCCACTTCCACTATGGAAGCTGAGTTCGTCTCATGTTTTGAAGCTACTTCACATGGTGTATGGCTTAAGAGTTTCATTTCTGGTCTTAGAATTATGGATTCTATCTCTAGGCCATTGAGAATGTATTGCGACAATTCAGCTGCTGTTATTATGGCTAAAAATAACAAAAGTGAGAGTCGAAGTAAACACATCGACATTAAATATTTAGCCATAAGGAAACGTGTTAAAGAAAAGAAAGTGGTCATTGAGCACGTAAGCACTGAACTAATGATCACTGATCCTTTGACTAAGTGTATGCCACCGTTGAAATTCAATGATCATGTAGTGAATATGAGACTTGGTTCCATTATGTAATTTCTCATTGTATGAATAATGTTATTTTAATGAAATTCTTAAATATTTTGGTGTTTTTTCTCATATTGATGTGCACCTTAATTTATTTTTGAGAAAATTCATCTGTATTGGACCAAGAATAAACATAGGGTTTATTCATTAAAAAATTGTTGCCACATAAATTATAATGTTTAAGAAATAAATACATGGTAATACATGGAAGGTAATACTCGTCATTAGAGGACCTATCGCCATGATTAATATATTTATTACTTAAATGTAGATTATAGATGAGTTTAAGATGAAATATTAGATTAGAAATGTGAACCAAGTGGGAGAATGTTGACCGTTTCTCACGTAGGCCGTTCGTGAGAACGAGTCTCTCGCTTCCTTAAGTTTAGGAGTCATTGAAGTGGTCCACTCTGAATTATTCATCATGTTCATAAAACGTAGAAACTGATCCCACGAAAATCTGAGCACTTGAGACACGTAACACCGAAGCTTGATGGAGGCTTCAGCTATAAATATTGTGTTTGGTCCCCATACTCACTCACTCAATTCCATTTTGTCTTACACCATCTAAATAGAGTGGAGTAGAGTTTGGAAGTGCCAAACACCAGTGAGAAACACAGCAAATCAGTGAAGAGCATCAATGGCTAGAGGTACTGTTCTTGGCATTACAACCTGTCGATTATTGTTTCTAAAGTGCTATTCCGCATTATAGATTCTTCTTTAGTCTAACAGTAAAATCATCCCCCAAAGTGGCAATAATTTGATAGATAATTGGTGGTGTGAGACGCTTGTTTGTCTCCTTCGTGAACCTCCTCCTGTGATACGGATGTTAAATATTTTAACATGAATATTAATAATTGAATCTTTAATTTTTTATGATCGACAATAATAAAAATAAGAAAAATTTTAAACATAAGCTTCACACTCTTGCACACCAATTAAAAATATGTGATTTTACCATTTTATCATCGTATTTCATGAAATATGAGGATAAAAAAGTTATGTGGTGTGTAGAGTATAGGGATTTTGTATAGCACGACTCTAAAAATCATGATAATTAAATACGTACATTTCTCCATCTGTTTGATGAAGAGTTTGATCTGACTATGAGATAATGACCATCGTAACAACTTATCCTCACAAGTGTCTCCCAATGGCTAGAGGCACTCTTATGTTATAGGCGAGAACCCTTTAACCCCTCAATACTATTTATAGACTTCTCACTATCAAGAAATCTAAAACTTTGTATTTGACTGTGATTAGAAAAAATATAGTTAATCTTATCTCTTAGGAGTTTTCTTATCCCATTATAACTCATCTATTAACTAATAAGTTTTGAGCTACTCTAAACTCTATCAAGATGGGTGTGTGGGACATTAAACTTAAATAAAACTCTTATATTCTTCCACTTGGCCCATACGCCCATAAAATAATATTTTCTATTCATGGGTTTATTACAAGAAATTAATCATACTGCGCAAATTCATTTTTAGAAAACTTTCATAACTCAGAATACTTTATATGAGTTCCATAATATTAATGTCAAACCAGCTATCAATGCGAGTCATGGTGATCCTCTGTTATATAACCAACAGATTCCCTTCCATGTACCACAACACTAGTAACTTAATTTAATACGATCTTTAATTGGGACAATTAAGGCTAATACTGTAATGCCTTGGATTCCAATTCATATCTTTTGTAAACATTAACTTGTCATCATTCATCCACATCATTTAATATACATATAAAGTGGAAAGACAAGAAAACAGAAACAACCATAATAGATATCTTTCAATTTCCAGTAACAAAATACTCAGCATATCAATGATTTTTTTAACATGTTCACATCATGGGTATAAGCATATGACCCATCTTTTCAGCATATCCCTTAAAATATAATCATTAACACACTACTGTTATGGACATATTTGTTTCTGTAATTTCTCCTTAACATTTATGTATCTAAATGTTCATTAAATACTTATTATTCGGAGAAAAAAAATATTCTGAGAAATTCTTACAATACTTTCTTAGTGACTTGGCTATAAGTCGACAATTCCAAAATCGCCATCAGCAACTTACATTCCCAAGAGGCAAAAAGGAAAATGTAGGCCTAAAAAGGTTGCCTTATCTCTCTCGCAAAGGTGTGAAGGTCAGCTATTGGCCACCCAAAGATAGAATCTCCACCAACGGAATTTCTATCAACATAATCTTCATCAACAAAATCTTCATGAACGAAATCTCCATCAACATAATCTCCATCAGTAGAATCTCCATCAACAGAATCTTCAACAACAGAATCTCCATCAATGGATCTCTATCAAAGAAATTTTCACAGACAGAAACTAACACTCTGATAAAGCAGGAAGGAGCAAATGGAGAGGAAAGCAAAAGGTAAGAAAAAAGGCCCGACGAGGTAAAGCAATGGGAGCGGAAGGAACGAAGCTAAAGGAAATAGCTAAGGGAAAGGCAGCTAAAAAAAATAGGAAATGGAAGGAAAAGATAGCTAAAGGAAATAATTAAAGGAAATAAAAAATGGAAGGAAAATGCGACTAAAGGAAATAGCTAAGAGAAAGGCAGTTAAAGGAAATAGGAAAGGAAAAGAAGGTTAAAGGAAATCGGTAAGACAAAATGACGACAGGAAGGCTCGGCGGGGTAGAACCCCTCCTAAAGACCGACAAGTGAAAAAACTGACGGCCCAGCAGAATGAGGTGAGGCGAATGGAAAACATGCTAAAAAATTCCCATCAGACAAGTCCGATGGAATTGGCGGGGTAACTGTGAGGAGATTTTTCCCCCGGCCCATGGAATTTCCTAGGCCTAACCCATTGGGGGAGGGCTCACTAGGAGAAAGGAAAGAGTGAGGGAAAGAGGGGGGGACAAAGGCATGAGAAGCGCAATATCAGACATGAGAAAGTAATGTCAGGAAATGAAAATGAGTGATTTGACATAAAGTAAGGGTGTCAGAAGTGAAGGTGTCAGGAAAGGGGGTTGTCAAGAGAAAGTAGGAAATGAAGATGGTGTCAGACACGCAAGCAGAGGGTCATATAAAGGGGCAGAAGGCCTACGGTTTCGATGACTCTAGATTTTCTTCGACTTCTTCTTCGACCTGAAATCTCTAGAGAGAACTTCTTTTCCAACAAATAGATCTACAGCTTCCATTTTATAGTGAGAAATGAGAGGCTATGAGAGACTATAAACAAGCTTATTATAGTGGAATCTCTCCTCCCTAAACTCTCGTGGATGTAGGCCTAGTGTCGAACCACATAAATCTGTGTGTTCATCTATTTTTATTTTCTCTGCACTTAAATATTGTTCATCGCCATGGATGTACGCACTGACACCGTACAGCCGCACCGGACCACTGCTGGGGGCTCCCCATAGCACTGATCGAGGCCCAGTTCGGAAGACCTCAACTACTGGAACCTGGCTCAAAGGCGTGCGAAACACGACGATAACACCTACCATTGATCAATTTTTCTCTAGAGATTCTAGAACTTATAAAGACCACTGTAATGAATGGGACTAAAAAAATCCAAAACAACAATCCAAGATGACCCCCTCCCACCGCAAATCACTACTCAATAACTTTTGATGTAGTAATCAAACCAAATGGAAGCACGACAACAACAATTTGTAGATCAAGAAATGGCTCTTTGAAATTTGTAATAATCGTATTCACGTGCAGTACCAACCCAAATCAAGTGGAAGCCATTGCAACATTTATAGGAGTTCAAGAAACTCATTCACAACATATAAGAAGATCATTATTGATGGTGACTCACAAGTAACCATTAAGGTCATTGATCAACCTCGAAATACTTCTAATTAAAATATGGAAGTAACTGTCAGAGATAACAGAGTTTTACTCCAAGATAGCTGGAAATTAATAAAAATACATCGATCTCAAAATTGATGCACGCATTCCTTTGCATAATGGGCACCTTCCAACAATTTGTATGGAATCATCCTCTTGTTACAATTCCCTAGTGATTACTTGAATTTTTTTCCTTTTTTTTTATATGTAGGATAAATAGGACATATTTTTATGTTTGTATCATACTATTTTCCCTAATAAAGTTTGTTTGCTTGGAAAAAAAAATTCTAAAATATTATAAAACCTAATTCACAAGACGAAAAAAACATTGGTAAGTTACATCGACTCGTTGAAAGCTCTACATTGAGCTAAAAAAATATAAAAAGTAACATCTCTCTTTTTCCCAACCAAACCTCCAACATTTATATTTTTTTAACCGACAGCGGGTGTCTGAGACAAAGTCCTAACTAATCCTGGATTCTCTGGAGTGCATAAGAAAAACTCCAATATCATGTATATATCACCACAATCTGCCTACAACAGTAGTAAGAAAACCTAAATTTGGAAACGACAAATCCTCAGTAATAGAATCCTTAAAGTTAGTATGCGAACCTCCGAGGTCCAAGTTGTCTGTTCAGAAAACCATAACTTGCCATGATAAGCGATAAAATGAACTGAAGAGAGGCCCGCTGGTACAACATCCACATATTCGTAAAACTGCAGTCATATTCTCAATACACATAACATACCCATATTCACCTGGGAAGCATCATGGCAATAAGGAAGCCCAAATTTCCCCGTACATCATATCTACGAGCCCCCCAATCAGCCTTCCCAGGTGGCAATTATTTAATAGTCAAGCTATATATAATTTGTGTCCAACTAATTGCAGCAGGAAATTGCATTTCATTCGATCACCAAAGAAAACCCTTGGCGTTCTCTGATAACAAAGCCTTTTGAATCCAATGCTCAGTTTGCACGGTCTCTGAGGACTTCAAGATCCATTTCAGTTGGGTCAGTCGCCTAGATCTCGTAATGGATGCCATCCAGCTCCCTTCTGAACCTGTCCTTTGATGTCGCATAGAGCATCTTAGCACGGATTCTAGATACAGCAGGAGACCTGGATTTATTGAGAAGGGAAAATTATTAACATCACAGATTAAAAAAAACACATGCAAAAATACAGCTAAGAGACATTCCCACAAGACTAGTATTCCAATCATTCCACAAGGAACATTGAAAATTAATGAACAGAGAACATTCACCACAGCCACATTAATGAGCCGAGCACAAATAGGAACTTTAACAATTTGGAAACATGCCCTTGTCAAGATCTGTCTTCAGCATCACTTGCATGGAGACCAGATTCCAGCTCTGAAACATTCTCAAACATCATTCTTTCATCAAATTCGAGAGAACTTGAGGATCATGAAACCAAAGAAAGGGGAATGGATTCTCAATGGCCCTACAAACACCAACCATTAAAACCTTACTTCAACCTTCTCATTACAAGAGTTGAACTCTAGAAATCCTCGACTATTGAAAGCACCCTTTCAAATGCTCATCCAATAGTACACACCAGAGAGAGACATCATTGTTATCCCATACATTAGTAATCCTCTGTCTTCTAATGAGCAACACAAATGATGCAATTCTCAGAAAGACAAGGCCATCTTGTTGCGGAAAGGCCGCCTGGTCACTTTATTTACCCAGTTTTCATGTAATTGTACATGGAAGCCAAATACTTGAATTATGAAGCTATTCTTCATAGAACATTGGCAACCACATAATGACATTGACGACCACATGATGAAGGGAAGCTATCTATATCACCACGCTGCCTACTCTAAAAAACAAAACGAGCGAGACATGAAACTTTGATCGAGATGGAGATGCTCCTGTGTCGATTACTAGTCCACATGTACCAAACGAATGACAGTTTAAAAATCAGATCGAAAGTTGCGAGGTAGCAGATCAAGGTTGGACAGGAAAACTTCATTTAGACATTGTTCTGTAATAGACTAATCATCGGGAAAAAAAAATAGTGGTTGCAGGAAAAGATCATCTTAACACACCATAGAAGTTAAGGGAAGGTCCATGGACACAATGTGGTTATGTATAGCTCCTTCTCAATGTACACACTTCATTCTCATTCCAACAAAGAAAAAAAATAAAGCAATGATGTATTCAGATTGCAACTTCAGCACTTGCCAGAGTTTTTGCCAATAAAAAGAAACACGGGAAAATACTGGCATGAGGTCACAGGATCTAAGGCACATTTGATGAGTGCAATACTATAATTGTAGTCTGTTCTCGACCAAATAGTACAGAACTAAGCAATTGCAAAAGAGACTAACCATGCAATAAAAAATATTTTGCTCTTCTGGCAGTTCTCAGAAGTCACAAAGTCGAAGTCATAAACTGCATATCGGCAATCATTCTCTGGCAAAGCAGCAGTGAAGTCCTCATAGCTCTCAGCCAGGCCACCAGTTTTTTCAACCACAACCTCATTTTTGTTCTCATCAATCTTGAAATTACATAGCGGTGCACCTTCTTCCTCTGCAGTTCGAGGTACTTGATCTGATAAATTGTTAATAAATATAATTACAATGATAACGATGTTGATGGAGATAACGGTAATAGTAAAAAAGCAACTATAACAATATAGCAAAGATAATTCTGTATTGTTTTGTGATTTTTCCGATGCTAATCCTAAAAATATCCTCCAAGTGGCAGTTCCTATGATCAACTTTTTCTGGCACCTGTGAACGTCTTTACTTTGGGAGGCTTTTGATTGGTAGGACTTGGTTACCCTCTAAAACTGTTACCATTTGACAGTTGAATGGCCCAAGGACCATGGTTATGGGGCTTCTTCTTGAGAAGTGGAACACAATTTTTGGCTAGTTCTTTGGCAGTATAGCATACATGAGTATCCCATTCTTTAATCAACTAAAGGTAAAACATACTCAATTTCAGATTATTTAAAAATGGAGGAAATAGGCACTGATACCCAAAAAAACTTCCCAAACCAGTGGGACAAAACCAAAACCAACTGGTATTGAGAGCAAACCACAACCTTTTCAAATAAAAAACTATTTTAAAAAAGTGCAAGATAGATACTACTTCATTTCTTGATAAGGAATAAGAATTCCGAAACAATAAAAAGGGAAAATCAGTAAAGCAAAGATATATTCGACTTTTCCCAATAGAAGCTCCATCAAATAAAATCTCAGAACTTAAAGAGAGTTACTCTGAACTACAAGAAATTAAGATCTATATCAAATTTAGATGCACGCCCAATTATATATTTAAAAAAAAAAGAAAAAAAAGAAGAGGAACCAAACATTAGATCTAAAGGAAACGGTTTCAGGATCGAAACGAAGTGAAAATCATTGCAATAATTGTTGATGGATGATCACTGAGCAGATGATGGAAGTGAAGAATTTTTTTTTTAATTGTTCATTTTTTTTTTCCTAGATGAGATAATTGATGAAGATCTTAATTTATTCCGAGAAATGCTTCGTCCATAGATATATTCTACGAAAATTAAACTCATAAATTCTATATGAGATTGTAAAATTTATTTTATTGTAAAATTGATTTGACTTACTTTAATTTATAAATTTATCTGTGTGAGATCTATTTGTAGATCTAGGGTTGTACAAAAATCAGCAGAATTGGCAGAAATCAATGGAGAACCGATTAGCCGGTGGTGAGAAATTGATGAAATCGACGTCGGCCGATTCGGTCCCGAACCGCCCGATGCAATATATTATATATATATATATATATATCTTATGTAAAATGATGATATTTCACTTAACTTAAACGATGTCATTTTACACTAACCGTTTAGGAAAAAAATTAAAATAAATTGACGTTGTTTGGTTTAATACACCAAACGACATCGTTTAAATTTAAGGTTTAATACCCCCTTCCCTCCCGCTTCTTTACCCGATTCTCTATTTCACTCAGACTCTCTCTCTTATGTAGCACTGTTTGTCAGCGCATCTCTATCTCTCTCCCTCATCGCAACTCATTCTATCGACATTCTCTCTCATCGCGCCACCGACGAAACACCGACAAACAGATTGGAATCACACTGAAATCGAGCATGTCGATTTTCTCCCTTTAATTGGTCGGTTTTAAAATGTATGAAACCAGTCGATTTGATTTTGTCGATTTTCACCCCTATGTAGATCTAACACTCTAAGGGTAGGTTTGGGGGGTGAGATGAGAATTTTGTGTTTTGTTTTGAAGTTTAAAATATTAAGTTTTGGTATTATTATTGTTTTGGGATTTGAAAAATGTGTATTGGGATTTGAAAAAGTTGAATTGTTTATTATATTTTGTATGGAGATTTGAAAAAGGTGTAATGATGAGATGAGATGAGATGAGAATTTTGTGTTTTGGTTTTGGCCCCAAACCTGCCCTAACTCTACAATACCAATAATTGTTTTTATTGAACCCTAAGATTTAGACTTAGAGAAACATAAACATATAAAGTAGTCTCAAACATTTATTAGGCATCTTTTTAAGAAGAGGGATGGTACCCCCAATTTTATTGATAATTCTCTCTTATGGCGGATGAATATATTTTACAAGTAGTGGAAGAGTTTTGGGATTACATTAATCCCAAAACCAAATCCCTTGTAAAATTATATTCTAAGAAAAACTAATATGTACAATAATTGTTCCAAACTATCTAGTACAATAAAAGAAATAAAGTTAGTGTTCAAAAAATTTCTATATCCATCTAAAGTTTGGGATACCAGATTTATCAGGAACAAAAATCTCATATAGTTTCCTAGGTAATTGTAAAATGGAAGAAAAAGATAAAGGTTAGCTAAGTCATCTGTCATACCATTACATTATCTATATATATGTTGCATATCAAAACTTAGAAACTTGTTAAAATCAATTATATCTTCCCAAAAAATGTTTTTTTTTAATTTTAATTTTATTTTATTTCTATACCAATTAACTACTAGCTAAGCATACGACTAAACAGACATCATAAAAATCCAGTTAGTAAGAGACCTTAAGTGCAAAAATTTATACAAAAATATTTGTACCAATCCCCAAATGAATGGAGAAGTCATGTATAAACTGTCCATAGTGACTAAACAATTCGCTCTAATTACTATAAATAATATATGATTTACTTTATATGTTTATCTTTCTCTGCTCTAATTTTAAATTTAGTCAAGAACTCTAAAAAGTACAAATCCGATATAATGCTATAAATTTAGATCATTGCAAAGAGCCCATTTTATTAAAATAATAAAATAACAAGAAATGATATGCACAAGTTTCAAATAGACAAATTTCGCACAAATATTATATAAAAAATTGGACTTAAATTTGAAAAAGTACAAATAAAATCATTCTTTTTTATTGTGATCCACTTTTTTTTTTTGACAAAGGGTCTGTGCATGATTTGCCTAATTGGAGCTTGAATATAGCTTTATTCAAAATTATTTTTTCATAACTTTCACAAATATATTTTGGAGAAATACTTTAGTCATAAAGGAATTACACAAAAGTAATTCTATAAACTAATGTGCCTTAATGTGATTTGTCAGATTCTAAAATTACTTTTATTGTAAAGTAAATCTAACGAATCATATGAAATCACGTAAATTTATTGGATTACATTTATGTAAGTATAAATAGTTGTATCACTGTTTTTTTTAAGAGGACTGCTACATCCACAAAAGAATTACACAAAAATAATCATACAAACTGATGTGGTTTCATCTGATCCGTTAGATTTACTTTATAATATAAGTAACTTGACAATCTGACGAATCATATCAAGTCATATCAGTTTGTAGGATTGTTTTTGTGTAATCACTTTGTGGCTAAAATATTTCCCTTTTTTTAAAGGAATGGTAGTTGTGCCAAACTTAAATTCAACTAAAAGGTTATAGTGTGACTGGGAGGTAGGTCATCCAAACTTGCACATGGCTATGAGTCTCAAGCCAGGGTCTATGTAGTAATGTACACATACTCACGACCATGGCTGTGAGTTTCGAATGCATGGACCCACGACCACACCTGGGTCTCGAAGGCGGATGAGCCATGGACCTCAAAGGCAGAAACTGTTACATCCAAGGTTGTGGGTCTAAAAGCCACACATCCAACACGATCGCAGAGCCACACAGGAATTTGGTCTCGAAGGCATGGATCTTAGATGGGGTTGATTGGATTGGTTTTGGTGTGAGAGTTTAGCAGGGGTGTAAAAAAAAAAAAAAAAGATAAAAAACAGTTGAATTGGATCGGATTGGTGCGATACCAATTTGTAAGTAGTCCGGTGCGAGACACTGGTTCGGTGTTCTAAACCGGTGTGATATCAACTTTCATAGTTTGAAAACCGGTTTAAACCGAATTGGACTGATATATAGTTATAAGTTTTTATATTATATTATATATATTATATGCTAAATTGTTAATTAATATAACATGAAATTCTAATATTATTATTCAAGTCTATTATTTTTATAACATAAAATTAATATAACATGTGATATAATATAAAATTAATCTTATAATTTTTAATAAAACAATTGATATAACATACAAATTTTAATTTTAAACATAAACATTAATACTAAGTTATTAATATTTAATATACACTTACTTTTGGTATATATATATATATATATATATATATATATATATATATCAAGGATAAATACATTTTTGGCATAATAAATTATAATATATATATTATTTTTGTAAATATATTTTTATACATTTGATCATATATGCTCAAATAAAAACTCTAGAACTTATATAGACTATAGTTAAACTCAATATTATACTAATATTTGTTAATTATTATAAAATAATGTACTTATATTATAATATAAATAGACTAATAATTTAATATATGTAAACATCATATTATTACTAATATAGATAATTCGTAAAACTGAAAAAAAGGGATCGGACTAGACTGAAACTGGAAAAGCTGGAAGTTCCGATTTTGGTAGCGAATCAATCTGGTATCGGTTCTTAAATTTTCAAAACCAATGTATACCGTTTTAGTTCTAAAAAATGTATAAAATCAAATCAAACCGAACCGATTAAACCTCTAGATTTTAGGTTGATTTGGGTTTGATTTTATTTGGAATTCAAGTTTGAAAATTAATATTTGCAAGTCAGTGCGTAAAACATACGTTGATACGGTAAGACTTGATTTATTATAAAAAAATAAAATTAAAATTTCTTACAAATCAAGTATTGTCATGTCAATGATATGGAGCATGTTAATAGTATTAAAGATATTATTTACACAATGACTTACATGTAGAACAACTCTCTAGTTTATATATTAAATAAAAAAAAATATGTACAAATGAGATGGTAGTTACATGGCCTCAAACTTAGTGTACATATTTAAATTTGGGCAAAGCAATCAATCTGGACAGTCGTCTTGGTAACATGTTCAACATGTACAAGTGGAGGGGGCAAGATCAGAGTAGGGATGGGGAAATAGCCACCCTGTATAGGTGGCGGCCAAATTGTAAGTAGGCCTGTGCAGAAAAGGCGCAAGGCCTAGTCCGCCCGAATGGTTCGACCCGACCCGATCGATAAATGCGATTTAAATTATTTTTCGGATTGAACCTGTGAAATGCCGGTTTTAACCCGAGCAAACCACTTAAAGTCATGTTCTAAGAGTGGAATACAAATCAAACCCTAGTCGACTAGTCCTCCCCATTCTATTCCTCATTGTCATCACCTCTGTTCGTCGACATGGTCGTTGCGTCCGTTCCCTCTATTCGTCGTTGCATCAATCCTTCTCAGATTGCGACAGGGCGTGCCCTCCATAAGTTTATCACCCACCCATCTTTCAGTTCCAAAATATGTTTCACCTACCCTCACAGAGAGCTAAGATTCGTTGTTTCAGACCAAGAAAGTTTCAAAGTCCCATTTCCCATTTCAGTTGCTTTGATTCTAAGCTTGATAGGTGCCGGCTTCTCTTAAAGCAAGTCACTCGTTGAGGGCCTCAAGCGAAACATAGAGGAACCATCATTGGGCCTCAAGCGAATTTGAGCTCTCCAAGCCTATCACTGCTTATTGCAAGTAAGAAAACCTCCATTTCATACGGTTCTTTATTTCCTTGCCAATCAACTGATTGTTGCGTAAGGTGTCAGTTTGCTATATTTACAAAAAGGGAAAATTGCAAAGAGGACAATAGTTTAGAAAGTGTCTGCTACATATTGATTTCTTTATTTGCTTGCTTGTAATGGATACACACAATTATGCTGCGTCTTAGGTTTTGCAAATACATATTGTGTAGATCAGTAAAGCAGACTGGTGGAATAAATTAAACACATATATGAAATTGGGAGGCGTTATTAAAATAAGCTGACTTTAGGTGCAGAAACCAGAATATAAATGCTCTATAAGCATCCATTTTGGCCCAGATGCCAACTACTCAACCTCTAGTTTCTGCACTTTGCTTACTGGGATATGGAGCTAAAATATTTGTTTCATTTTTCTTTTCAAATGTAAGGTCGTCATCAAAATCAAATGCTCGTAAAGAGAAAAAGGAGTCTGGTTCAACCTCTACTCACTGGTCTCTTTGGATTCAAATAGATTATTCATTAAGCACAAATGGGGAGCTTGCTGTAACATTAGAATAGAACTTCCAATAAATTTTGTTGGAAGTTTGATGTTTATTTCTTTATTTGTTTGTTCAACCCAAACAAATTTGTTTGTTTAAATGATGGTGAAGATGCTAGCTGTATTTATTCCATATCAGATTTCTTGTAGAATATCCATTTTTGAAGTTGATATAGCAGAAAATACCAAGTCTTACAAATTTAAATAAACAAACTATTCTCATGTCTTCCCTTTTATATCCTGAATAGATGCAATGTTGTGTCAAATTTGACTTCCTCTATGCCACGATCACTGTTGTGTTTTCATAATACTTGGAAAGAAGTTGGTATGGAGAATACTCTACTGATGGATTGGCTTTGTTTCGATATTGAGAACGAGGTTAATGATCATCTCTGGTTACCCTGGCTTAAGGAAGTGAGTGATCTCTCTCATATGCAATATTTTGAATACCGTACCGGATATCGTACCGGTCAAGGCACTGGAACGAAATATTTCGGTACCGGTACCGTTTCGGGATAACGTTTCGGGATAGTCAATATATAAATAAATTATATATATAAATATATATAAAAATTATATTCCAAAATAATAGTCTATATATAAATACATTATATATAAATACATATATATATAAATTATAAATAGTCTAATTTGAATTAGGGGTTAAAAATAAGTTTGTAGTATGAAAAAATCGAAAAAAAAAAAACACACAGGCCGAAATATCGGCCGGTACCGGCCGAAATACAGGCCGGTACAGGCCGAAATTTAGTCCGGTACGGACGGTACCGGCCGGTACGGCCGGTATTTTAGCCGATACGGTACAGATATAGTACCTGTACCGGTCGGACGGCCGAAACGAAAAATTTCGGCCGTACCGGCCGGTACGGTACGGGATTTAAAACACTGCTCATATGTTGTGTCGATTTGTTGTTACCCATGACATGCTTTAATTAAGCATCTTGAATCATATAATTTAGTGTACTAGGTCATCTTGGTATTGATATTTACCCAAAAAACTTATATTCTATACAAAAAAAAAAAAAAAAGCAAATCTTACCAAACTTTAATATGACCTCCACAGATAAATTTCTTAGTATACCACTAATCATAACATACACATTGTATCACATCCATTCTTTTCTAGTTTGATTTTCTGAGCACACTTAGTTAATAATCAACCGATCTTCACTTAGTTTTAGTGTTTTCATTCTTTGCATTTTACTGTTTCATACATTCATTCAATTCACTGAGTTTTTTACTATTTTTATTTGCACTTATAGGAATAAACTACAGCAGAAGAGAGAGAAAAAAAAAAGAGAAAGCAAAGGAGAAAAGATCAGAAAAAATTCTAAATCAATTCCTTATATTATATAAATATATCATAATTGTCCATGATGCTCTTCCTTCTCTGTCTTTTTTCTTTCCAGTCAGTTTCAAGCTTAAACTAATTAACTGATATCTTTCTTTTCCAAACATTTTTTAATTTGAAACTGCACATATTCATTCAACTCATGAATTTTATGTAAATTGTAAAGACGATTTAATCTTATTCATAGTGGGAAAAAGAAGAAAAAAGATAAGGTTTTGTGAAATAATGGGTGTACTAATTAGTCACAGAGAGTTCATTTCCGTCTTCAATGGACATCACTGCTATCTTATCTTAAAAGAAAATTAAAAAAAGGAGACTCGACCCAAATTTTCGGGTCGGGTCGATCGGGTTAGATCGGGCTCAAACACTGAACGGTTTGGACAGGTTGCAAGCCTAATTGTAAGATAAGTTATAAAATTATTCAAAGGAATATCATTAAGCATCCCTTTGGATTTAGAGTTGATATCAATTTATCTTATCTCATTTTATTTCATCTCATCATTACAGCTTTATCAAATTTTTATATAAAATTTAATAAAAAATTTAATTTTTTCAAATTTTAAAATAATAATAATATTAAAAAATAATATTTTAATAATATTTTATTCAACTTCTACCGTAAAAGTCTAACCTAAATAACAAATAAATCGACACAAACCAATTTACTAAGGTGTTATTTGGATTTGAGAGTTTTGAAAGATTATGAAAACAGTTTCAGAAAAAATGAGGGACGAATTATTTGGATTAGAGCTATGAATGTGATAAATTTAAGATGTAATTTTTCATTTCGCGTTAAAAAAATAGGAGCGAACGCTTAAATCCAGAAAGGTCTTGGCCATTATTCAATCCAAATTCCAAAGGCTCTATCTAAAGCACAGGCTCGCTCCCTGCCCTAGGCCGAAGCGCTCAATTGTAGAAAGATTTTTCAAGCCTTTCTCGAGATTTGTAATCCACCGCGAAAATGGATTCCGATGGTAACTTATAACCATTCCCGAATTTCCTCTCCTCTCCCCCAAAATATCCGCCGAAAAATAGAGAGAATCAATCTTTTTCCAATTTCAACTTTACAATCTTTACTATTTCCTGCCTCCGATTCTCTGGGAAATCGATTATTATATTTATTTTATTTTTAAATTTTCCCTCTCGGGCTTAATTTGGAATTCTTTGAATTTGTGGTCTGCATGAAATGTTCTTAGGGCAAAGAGGTTCTACAAATCCTACGGCCTTGCTCCAGTCTCTCTTGAGCAAGAGGGAGAAGCTTCAAGAAGAGCTCCGGAACATCGAAAAGCAGGTAATTCGACTCTATTTGGTTGCGAAGAAAACTAAGCAAAACAAATTGGAAAGTAAATAACATAATGTGGGTTTGTGCTTTTTATCTTTTAATTGTTTTGGGTAAGTAAGGTTTATGCTTTTTATTATGCCCTCCTTTTGAAAATGCAAAGCACAGTGAAGTAGTTGAATTCCCAATGGTTTCATTTTCTTCATTTTCCTTAATTTAATGATTTACTTCTTTATTCAGTACACTAATTTCTTGCAAAACACCCATATTCATGTATTCTTTCTAAGTATAACTTTTGAGCCAAGCTAAAAATTACCCGTGTTATCAAATTGTAGGTTTATGAGCTAGAGACGAGCTACTTGCATGATTCCAGCCAATTTGGGCACGTATTGAAAGGTTTTGAAGGCTTTCTTTCTTCGTCCAAGAACACAACAAAGTAATTGAATTCTAGACAGTAAATGCACCGATTCCTTGCGATGCAAATACATATCCCTTTTCTCCCCGGTGATTTGAATGCGAATTGTATGTTTTTCTTTTCTAATTGTAGTGGTTGTTGATCTGCACCACATGGAAAGTGATTCTGGTCAACGAATTGGCATGTTTGAATGGAAAATTTAGTCTTTTATGGGTGCAGATGATGTGTGAAGTCCTCGTTATGTTGCTTGCAGAGTTGCAGCGCGAGTTGTCTTACAATATATGTAAACAATATAATAGTTACAAAGCTTGAAACGAGAAACTGCAACTGGTTGCGAGCTCACTCTTCTTCTTTTTTTTAATGAGGAGGGAACTTTTGTTTGATAAGTAGAATATCAGGAAGGAACCTGATCGTTGGTGTAAAGATCAGGAGACATTGAAAATATTCTTAGGAAGCTATAGGCATGTTGAAGGATAATTTGTAGAAGTTACACTTTAAAAATTAATTTGAAACCAAAGTTCATAAAATATTTCTTCTTTCATATCTTGTAGGGAGTGAACTGCTGAACAGGCAGACAGAATTGTATGAACAATTGCATATCAAATCTGCTGCTTTTGGATATTATGATATCAGATGAGAATCATGAACTTTTCATTTTAGTTCTAAAACAGACACTTGAAGCTTCTTAAATTACTTGCTTTTTATTGCTATTTCTGAAATACCTTATGATTTTGCACTTAATATCTCAATTATTTTGTCCTTTCCAAAATAAGTATGTATTAGAAACTTCAATAGCGTAATTGTTGACTTGGTTTATTAATTGCAATCATATTACCAAGACGACGTTGCTTCTTATGTACAAGGTATATTACATCTGTATGCATTGTTTCGGTGCTTGCAGTGAATGTGAAATATGAAATATTCAAGTGTGACTTTTGACTAGATTTTTGTGACAAAAAGTTTTGCCTAAAACTGTTCCTGCAGCTTAAAGAGGTCCAGGAAATTCCAGCCTGAAGATAGACTCTTCTCATTGTCTTCAGTTACCTCACCTGCAGTATGTATTGAATTTCACATTATATTTGATGAACTTCTTCAAGATCAAACAGAATTATCTTCTTGTTGATGCTGAAAACTCCATGTTAGACTGAATGCCATCGATCTTGTGCACCTATAACCTCGCAACTTTGCTTATGTGAATAGAACTCTAGATGTAGATTGGGCTTGCACCCAAGGCAGATATAGGGTTTCCTCCTAGCTAGTTGTTTTTTCTTTTATACACCTTGTGTACTTGGCTACACCTATTGATATTAATCAAATTTACTTATATAAAACAAAAAAAGATGTATCTTAAATAGGGGTGGCAATATGTGACATGACCCGTTAACCCAACACGAACACGTCACGATAATAACGGTTTGAGTTTAGTCTTAACGGGTTTGGGTCAAAACGGGTTAACCTGTTAAAACACGATTTCTTAACGGGTTGATAACAGGTCAACCCATTTTGACCTGTTATAACTTGTTATGACCCGTTAAGAAAGTTAAAGCTACAATTATACCCTTGTACCTAACAGTAAAATTGTTGAGATTTTAATTTCGATATTTTTATTGTTTGGATTGTAATTTTGGACTTGTAATTAGTTTTATATTTTTTTATAGATATTGTGATTTTAACATTAATATAAAATTATGCTAAACTTAATATGGTCAAACGGGTTAATTTTGAGTCTGTTCTACCCATTTACATAAACGGGTTGAAATGGGTCGGGTCATGTCGTGTTAACCTATTTCGTAGTATTAACTAACGGGTCGTGTCGTGTCAACCCGTTATGTTAATGGGTTGTGTTAGGGTTTGAGATTTTGACACGATAAACTTAACGGGTCGTGTTCGGGTTTATCCATATAGTATAATATACATGTCTTGGCACGACATGAACACGATCCGTTAACATTAAAGGGCGTTTTACAAAATATGTCCTAAAGCATTGAATCTGAAATCATTTTCTGGTTCAGGTAATTGGGGATGAGAAAAATAAAAAGGGGTGTGGGATGTCCAATGCGATCACATGTTGAAGGCAAGTATATGTTTTTCAAGTGAGAAATGATTCAAATAAAGTTTAGAGATTGGAAAAAGTTTATTTGAAGCTATATTTTCGGAGAAATATAAAATTTGATGATGTATTAAGACTCTTTTTACCCTTCTCACTCTGGGAATCTATGCTCATATATTTAATTGAAGGAGCATAAAAATTAATGCAGAAATACCATGGGGAGATTATGAAGTAAAAGTGGTCACCTCACAATCTATATGTATCATATGAATCTTTTTTGAGCTAATTGCTTCCCCTTTTCCTTTCTTGAATGAGTTTGCTTCCCTTTTATCATGTTTGTGCGATGTTTATTCTGTTTTCTACCAGAAGCTGAAATCACGAAATGGTTATGATGAGGCTGCATCTCACATAGGGTACTGATATATTCAGACTTAACAGGACTGATCTCTTAAATTGTTTTTCTATGTTCAGGCTGAAGAACTTGGAGTTGGGCGCGATGGTGAACCCATATCCATTGTTTTACATATATTCCTTCTCTAAAAAAAAAAATAGGTTGGAAATTCCATAATTCTTTTATGTTTTCCCTCTTCTTTCTATTCATTGCAGATGGAAGATCCGATTTTGGTCCAGGTCGGTCTAAGGGTGGAAGCTTCCCCACCAATGGCCAGTAAGTGTACCTTTCCATCTCAATGCATTGAAGTACTGAATATCAGTAGCAAAAAAAAAAAAAGAAGAAAGAAAAACATAGATGTTTAAAAATCATAATGAATTATACTCTGAATTTTCCATTCATGAGAAATTACTCTGAATTTTCCATTCATGAGAAATTCTTTTGGCATCTTTCAATGCATAACGCAAACCATATTTTAGGGGGAAGCCAAAGAAGGGAAGAACAGCATCAAGAGATGGAAAGAGAATCAGGCCATCAAGTGAACAAGAATTTGACGAGGAAGATGATCCGGATTTGAGCTTGAGATGAACTGTACTTGATGAAGGAATGGCTATACAAACATTCAGTGTAATTGCAGGTTATAGGAGTTAAAAGAGAGACTTGTGTTGTACCGTATCCTAGGAAGTTTCTCTTTAGGTCAGGCTGACTAGGTTGATTCAGGATGGCTGCGTTGCATAATTAGCTTGTCTTTAGCAATGAAATGCCTCCTTAATTTATGTATTCTTTTCACCTTAGGGTTCTTACCCAATTCTGTTTCTCTTCCAATTGAGGTGTAAGTATTATTGTATAATCGGGAAAAAGAGAGAGTGAACAGATTAGGTAATAGATATATTTCGTCGTCACAGTTTCAATAAGGTGATGCAGATAAACCCCCCCCCCCCCCCCCCCCCCCCCAAGCAACATAAAAGCAAGCAAGCGCGCACGCACGCCCATCTTTTCTTTTCTTTTTATTTTTCTTTGACTCGGCCTTGTTTGTTGAATGCAATCATGCATATCTCTCTCTCTCTCTCTCTCTCTTTCTATGTGGGTGTGGGTGTGGGTGTGTGGATAGGCAGCGTGGTTCTTAATAAAATTAGAAGAAAGTTTCAAAGGTATGCACAGGCAACCCAACTCAGGAAAGCACGAACCACAAGAAAACCTTAATACGGAGGGTTGAAAATTGGCGGAATGATTTGAAAAGGCCTTTGTTGGTTCTGTAGTGAAGGACATAGGGAACGTCTTCCAGAAAGAATGACTTTTGATTGCTATGTACATTCGAATGGCTCTTCTCTTAACCCTCCCTCCCTCACATACCCCTGGACTTTGTATTTCGTTCTTCATATCTTCAAGAATCACCACCTGACTTCTCTTCCAAATCCTGCTAAAACGATGCACGTCATCTTTTAATATAAGAGTTCAACAGGAGAGATACCAAGAGAACTTTTTTTTTGGATATTCTAAGAGACGAATGCATTTTGCGTCTTGGTTTTAGCAATCGCATCTTAAATTACTAAAATTGACATATTACTGTTTACAATATTAAATTATTAAAAGCGGGTATTCTGAATCCTTTTTTAAGATTCGATCCTTAAAACTGTGTTACGGTCAAATTAATGCAAGGTATCGATTTGAAATAATCTGAGGATCTAATGTATGGTTTTGAAATTATATAATTTTTCCCCATTTTTCATTATAAGTTGTCACACTTCCATGGGCTTGCTTCTGTCAAATTTAAAGCCTGAAATGACAAGACAACGACAAATTATACACAAATGGGCCACCGCTCGTCCATTTATTGGACTTTTATAATTATGGGATAAAAAATTCTATTTACAGTCCTCAAATGAAGACTGCACATTATTAAATGAGAGAAAATATCATTTTAGGAAGGATAATTTTGTAATTTTAAAAAATTTTAAAATTAAAATAGCCTAAACTTGCATTGCAGTCCTCATTTGGGGACTGTACCTAGTATTGCTCGGATGGGATACCCCTTATCATGATGGTGCATGGTTTCACATTAGCAGTTTGAGTTTGTATTATCATGATGGTGCTAGTATTCCCATTTATTAATGTTTTCTTTCTTTCCACCACGACGATGATGTTATTGGTTTTCTTCTCTGAATTGGCAAATACTTTCGAAATTTCCCTGAACTCAAGTTTGGGGGGTGGGATGAGACACAATTCTCATCTCATCTCATCTCATCATTACACATTTTTCAAATCCTCATACAAAATATAATAAACAATTCAATTTTTTCAAATCTCAATTCACATTTTTCAAATCTCAAGACAATAATAATACTAAAACACAATATTTTAAACTCTCAAACAAAATACAAAATTCTCATCTTACCCCCAAACCTGTCCGATCAAGCAAGCATCTAGATCCCACTTTAAAAGATTAGGGATATTGAAACTTTCGCCCACCAATTCAACACCCATAATTTACAGTTAATGTATAACAGACTGCATCATACCTAATATCCGTTTTCCTGGTCGAGTATTACGTAACGCTTTGATGAATTTTTGCTGCATCAAGAACGAACGTACGCGTCTACAGTTGACATGGGAACCCCATTGAGTGGATATGATGCAGATGCATGTTCGCACGCAAATTAATTGCCAATCTAGAAACGATGAAGTGGATCATGCTGAGATTAATATGTTTCATTGCTGAGTTGACGTGCTTTTCTGGCCGTGACAAAATCAACCAATCCATGGAAAATCTAAAAATATGCACTCTTTTTAAATTAAATTAAACACAACACCGTGCCTTTGTCACATTGCACATGCTGGGAGAATTAACCCAGTCATTGATATGACCCTAGCTAATTATAATGATCTTGGGTAGATTTTTTTGGGTTCAAGATTGGTTGGCTAGCTCTGGGAATCATTCAAATTTTACCCATTTGAAGGGGTCTGTGTCGGTATGCATTTCGAGAAAATATTTAGGGAGTGAAGAATACAAAAGTTAGAACAGTACTAATTAATTCCGATAGAATAAAATAAATCCAATAGGGTCGAATAAGAGCATAATTACTCATTACAAGCTTAGCCAGATAATTTACTAGCTTCAGGTAATTAAGGAAGGATATATATATATATATATATATATATATATATATATATATATATATAATTTGAGATTTCCCATTTAGGAGTACGTACGTTATCTCCTTAATTTACTTGTTCTGTTTTGGTTTTTAACTAAATATATAGAGAAATTCTATTCATCATCATTTTAATCATCATCCTCTCAACATTCTATGATGTGACATTAAATGATATATTCATATATAAGTAAAACATAATAAATAATTTTCAATCATCTAATTCCACATTAAGAGATGATGAGAGGATGAAGATAAAAAGAATTATGAGTAACATTACTCATCTAAATATATATATATATATATATATATATATATATAAATATATATTCTGCGCAACATATTTCTTTCTATATGTGATCAGACGTTGGAGCATACAATTTTGGGGGCTCTTTACATAACTTTCGAATACCAGTTACAAAAATATTTTTGTTTTTTATTTTTTATTTTTTAACCTCAAGATGATCAGGATACTCTATAATAATAATAATAATAATATATTTATATATCGATGTGTCAAAATCGCAGAAAGACAGAAGTCACTAATTTCATATATATATATATATATATATATATATATATATATATAATGCTTCTTTTTAACAAGACATGCAGTTTAATTAATTAGACTTCATTTGATCTCCTACATATACATATATGTTGTAAAACTTATCGACATTTTTATATTCGAATCACCAGATTTAAATTCGAATCACCAGATCAAGACATGCATTCGCCTTCTTAAAAACATATATATATATATATATATATATATATATATTTTCTGGGACCAGAACTAACGGTTACTTCAGACTTGATCGATCGCCATACCTCCAGGGTGGCGCGTGGCTCTCACGCGCCATCACAATCGCTGTTTTTGTATTTTATTTTTTTCCAAGGTTGAAAATGCAGATCTATATCTTTCTAAGATATATTCCGTTATTTTTTTAATTTTTGTAATGTCCTTTGTTTTGGAAAAAAAAAAAAAAAAAAAAACACAGTCTCTAGGACTTTCGTCCATAGAGTGTGTCCCTCTACTTCATATTAGACGGAATATGAGGTTTGGTTAACTATGTCTTGGACAGAGATGTGCTATCTCTCAGACTTTAGGTCTGTAGAGGTTTGCAGCTAGGGCTAGACTATGTCAGTTACGGTTGTGTACTGGAGAGCTATCAATGTTGTAGTTGACTTGTAATGTATGTTTTAGTTCGAGTTTGTAATGTCCATTATGAATGAAATCAATATACTTTTCTCTAAAAAAAAAAAAAAAAAAAAAGTACTTGTGTTAAATGAGCTGCTTGGAGAACAGGAAATTTCTCGACACGTGCATACAATAAAACATGCCGTAAATAACAGTACTAAAAAGATCGAAGAGCCGTAAAGGAATCGATTATGATGACTAATATTGTACAAATTATGAGATGCATAAAGTTAGTGGCCGAGCTGGGGATAACATTACGAGTTTAAAGAAATTAATCAAGTGGGATGACCAGACTCACCAGAGTACTGAAAATCCTGATGATTAGTCAAAATATTGGAGTATTATATATATACGCATGCATGCAGACTAGTCAATGATAATGAGATCTAACAAATCTTAAATATTTAATATATTTACATCTTCATCTGGTGTACTTATGAGGTGATCAGGGACCATATTTACCGGACGATCTTAAATCACTGACCGACATTGTAATCGATCTCTTACTAGCTGCGGCCTTGCACTAATCTTTTGTTAAAAAGTGAGCTCGGCCACCATAAATAAAATAAAATTAAAAATTTTAATTTTTTTTTACATTTTTTATTGGTAAAAATTACTTTTTTATAAAATTCTACGCAATGTTTGTATATTTTAGACTTATATATATATCATTATAATTTAGTCATATATAGTACTATGATCATTAATTTTCTAATAAATTCTAACAACTATATATATATATATATATATATATATATATATATCAAAGTCATTTTTAGTCGGGTAAAGTCCTACTTGGAGATGTTTGGATTCAGAGATGAGTTGATATGGTTTGTGAATAGTATAATAAAAATTGAATTATTTATTATATTTCTGTGGAAATTTGAAAAAGTTGTTTTGAGATTTGAAAAAGTTGAATTGTTTATTATATTTTGTGTGGGAATTTAAAAAAGTTGTAATGATGAGATGAGATGAATTGATGTGAGTTTTGAATTCAAACCTCTCCTAAATCTTAATGATCATATAGCCTTTATTGTATTTAGAATATATTGAAGGCTACAGTACGACAAAAGATGAGTTAACCTTGAAGTACCACTTGTAAACTAGAGAATGGGATATATACACGATTATCGTGTATGCATGGTTTGCGAGCGAAGCTAGCTTGTACTTTAGCATACGATAGATTCATTAATTTATTGGGAAGTAGTATTTATTTCGTCTTTGACTGTACTCTGGAGTCTGGCTGCATCATCACCAATTCTGAGTTATGCAGACATATATAATTAACTTATAATATCTTATATATTGCATGCCTTTAATTTCATGTACAATATCTAAATATTATGCATCTACATGAACGTGCATGCAGCATGCTAGCTGTAGGCAGCAGAAAAATGCAACACAAAGCATATATGGAGCGGATCCATCATTTCCATATAATATATATATATATATATATATATATATATTATATTATATATGATCGATATTCTGTCAATTTGTCTTTTATTGTTTTGGTTCTTTGGCTGCTTGTTCGTATAGCAGTCTTTCTCTGGAAATATTAAATCTACAGAGAAGTAAATTTATATAATATTGTCTACAAAATAAATAAAAGGCTACAAAATATATATAATTTGAATCCAAAAAAACCATTAGCTCGGGTTTGAATGCGTACATATTAAAAACGACGTGCACATTGCACAATGCATATTTGCTGAATTGACAATAGCCCACAATATTGACTTGACCCTTAATTGTCCGTCTGTTGGCAACCCAATCTTGGTAACCATTCATTTGCAAGCTTAGCTAGCTTGACTTGACCCGAACAGCTCACGTACATATCCATCCGTGAGAAGTAATCATTTTAGAGAAATATATTATAATTATTCAAAAATAAATTAATAAAAATAAATAATATTTATAATCATAAAATGTACAAACAACATATATTTTTTTACTAAATAAGTAAATATAAGACTCACATAAAAAATTAATTTTTTAATAATATTACCTACTTTTTTTTCAAAATAATTAATATGCGACGCTTGCACAACTCATGATTATATCTAATTAGCATTACTCATGTATCAAATGATATGATTTGATATCATGTATGCTAAATTCTAAAATTATTTTTATTATAAAATAGATTTAACAATTCATACACACATATACATACATACTCTGTAAATTCCTAAGAATAATTAAGATGGCATGTGCAATATATAGGAACCAGCTTATACTAATTTTCTGTAAAACCTATACTACCATGTCAATAAAATGTAATAATAAAGGTTCGTATATTGTAGATAATTGTTCGGGTATAAAACTTGCAAAAAAGCAAAAAAACGGTGCATTAATTACGATAGCAAGACATTTCGTTTTTTTTTTAATTTGGTGTATTAGACATGATCAGGCCACACGGTTTCAATCACTACAAAAAAATTATTTATTTGCGATCAGTTAATTCTAATAAAATGATTATTTATAATTAAAATTAATTATAAAAAATCTTTTAATCATAATAAATTAACCGTAAAAACTCATTTTACTTATAATGAAAACGAAAAGGTTTTGGTTACGAGGCTGGCGGATGGCCAAGCCTGCCGTCATAGACCACACACACGTGCATATCTATAGATATATATTGGTCAAAATTTGTAGTTGAAAACAATGTTTAAATACGCATAGAATAGCTATATATGCAGCCATTATTTGTAAACATTATTTTGTTGGACTATGCATGTACCCATTAATCAATTTGCTATATATATATATGATCATAATGCATGTGGAAGTCATGGCCGCATTCGATTTTAATTTTCCTTTTGGAAGGAGAACATGAGGATTTCAATTTTATTATATATATATATATATATTAAACTCTTATTTTTAATAAATAAATTAAATACCTTTTCACAAAAGAAATAAAAGTTTTGGGAGTACTTTCTTTTCAGTTAATTAAATTAATTGAGAAATTCCTATTAATAAAGGTCTCCAATGTCTTGTTCTCTTACAATGTTCATTAACTAGTCCAGTCAAACCAATCGGCTTGTCCAATGAGAAAATGGCAAGTCATTTTATTGGCAATGTTCCACGTACCGACGAGATACACTACTAGTCCATGTACGTGCACTTTGCAACCAAATGCCATTAAGAGAACAATAATAAGTTCATCACCATTGTCCCTGTATTTGACTCTGGAGCATCCTCGTATCGTATGATCATCGATGATGATTAGTCTTAGGTTTCGTAGAAAAACATTAACAATTATTATTCTAATTTCCAGTGGCACGTACGTGGCTATTTGATCAATTTCCTCCTATTGACCAAGTCAAAATGACAAACTGTCTTTTGTGGTACTGTTTATGATACAAATACACAGAAATTAAATGGGGCAAATCTAATCCCACTAAACTCTCTCTTAATTGATTGATTACCTCTATATATAGTCCCAATTCCATTTGGTAAATGCTAATCTCCCTAATCCTACCCATCAACTACTCTTACATGCATTCATGTCCAATCCTCATGTATACATGTATCCCCTGCATGGTCGAAACTTGAATGTAATTTTACTTTGAGGTCCTTTGACATCTCTTTATGAGATTAATTAATGTCAATGCAATTGCAAGTGTTCTCCACTAAACTCCAAAATTTGGAGGGCAAATACATATGGTTGGGTATATTCGACTTACTAACCATATCATGCATCATAGATTTAGCTTGGTTTGATCCTATTCTCCATATATCGGATAAGAGTACTGTGTGTGGATGGCAAGAAAGTTGATCACACATTCACCCAAACAAGAAAGCTAGCTAATCCATACTCAAGATAATGAGATCATAGTACAAAGTCTAAAGCTGGAATTTTTAAAAATATATACCATAACGAATCGGCAAACTATATAATTCTTTGTACAAACATGTAGCTAGCTAATTTGAAGATAGACAAACAAGCAGCTTTGGAGATAGATAAACATGCAGCTTCACATAAATGTTATAAAATTATTCGGACCGACCGAAAAATGAAAAAGAATCTCCAAATGATGTTTTAGTAGTGCATGGCAGCTATAAACAAGATAAAAATGCTAATAAGAAATTATATGCATGGAAGTGCATGCTGAGTCGCTGACTGCCCACCATTTTCATTGCTGATGTTGTAATTTTCATTTAAATAATCTAATTTTGAGGAAAGATATTTAAAAAGTAAGGGTTTTATATATCGCACGGGTTCGATCGATCTCTTCAGTAGAAAACTAGTAATTATGAAAAAAGTACTAAATGTCAAAAAGGGCGTCTTTTTAAATGTTTATTCTATAAAAAGAGGAACGATCTTCCGTCTGATTCACTTCCTCGTGTGCTTTCAGTAGTCGCTAAAAGTTCAAACCTAGAGTTAATTGCAATACTATTAATTGTATATATTTACGTTTATTTTTCTTCGTGAGGGGAGAGGTCCACCTCCTTCCCGGAAGTTGCCAAGAATGAAATAATCCTCATGATGCTCCTTTTGTCTTGATCTGTTCAAGCTACTTGCGGATTGTGGAATATTTCCACTATAAATATCTAAACAAGGGCTAGGAAGATTTTGAGCTCACGGATCTCATTTGAAAAGTAAAGGGAAAGAGCATTTGAGAGAGTGCGAAAAGACTTGAGAAGAAATATTTTGAGATCATCATGGTGAGAGCTCCTTGCTGTGACAAAGTCGGACTAAAGAAGGGGCCTTGGACTTCCGAAGAAGATCAGATTTTGATCTCCTACATCCAAAACTATGGCCATGGCAATTGGCGTGCGCTTCCAAAGCAAGCCGGTAACTACAAATTCCTACCTGTTTTTCTCTATGAACAGGTCCAGGCCATACAGATACATCACTACATAGAATTAATCCAACGAAAAAGTTTCAAAGAAGGGATAAAAAAAAAAGATATACATGTTTAGGGTTAATGAAAACTGGGAACTAATCATTAGTTATCTTAATAATGATCTGTTTGCCCATTTCCTCTGTTTTGTGTAGGTCTGCTACGATGTGGGAAGAGTTGCAGACTCCGCTGGACAAACTACTTGCGGCCAGATATCAAGAGAGGAAACTTCAGCAGAGAAGAAGAGGACACAATCATTAAGTTGCATGAAATGCTAGGGAATAGGTATGCATCAATACTGGAGTAGTTTTTCAACTTTAAGAGAATATTGTCTTTCTTTCTGGTTATTTCATAAATATATTCATTGGTGCCGACATGAACCATAAGAGACAGTAAATTTATAAGCAAGTCACGGTATTTATGCTAGGGAATAGGTATGCATAAATCTTGATGGAGATTCTATAATCCAAAAGCTTTCAAGTAGTCTTGTCAATCAGTTGGAGGTCACTGTAGCCATTGCCACGAATGTACAAGTCTTTTTTTCACATGTAGTGGGGACTAGAAGCCATTGCTGGCCTGAAGAAAAAAAAGGAAGATTTATCTCTTAAGAAAATCTAGTAGTGGGGCTTGAAAGATTCTCTAGGTTGACCCGACATGGCTGCAACAATATTGTTGCGCGCAGCACATGCAGCCATGATACATGTCTATATTATGTGCATGATTGTGAGAATTAGAATCTATTAGCTAGTTATTTAATTGTATAAATAGAAATAAGCTTTTCTTCTTCTGGCCGCCACTACTTCTACTAGCACATACAAATCAACATCATTAACGAAACTTCTTTTCCTCCATTTTTCAGGTGGTCAGCCATTGCAGCTAAATTACCAGGACGAACTGACAACGAAATAAAAAATGTCTGGCACACCCACTTGAAGAAAAGACTGAAACGAAACCAGACAAACCCAGAAACCATCCTGCAGTCTACGAACTGTGATTCCAATGCCCACAGCCAATCGCAATCCTCCAACTTTAATCTTGCTTCCCATCAAGGGTTTGAGAGTCCAGCATACACATCAACGTCACCGCAACCATCTTCTAGTGATTTTTCATCGGCCACGAATGCCTCAGTTACGTTAACCATGGAACCAAATTACAATTACATGATGAGCCATATTAAGGCTGAAGACATGGACTTGTCGGGAACTTTTCCTGAGATTGATGACAGTAGTTTGTGGTTTGAACCACTGCTGCCCGAGAACACCATGGCGCCGTTTGATTTACCGGCGATCACCGACGAATCACAAGCTCAGTATCCGCCCTTCAATTCAATCGAACAAGTGGAACCAGGCTATCCTTATGGCTCAATTATTGACGATGGTATGGAGTTCTGGTACAACCTTTTCATCGGAGCCGGGGGTTCACCGGAATTATCAGAATTTTGAAAGTTTCGCTTTCTGTTTGGCGGTTTGGAGGATTTGATCATGGCTTTCATCGTATCATGTTTTGACCGTTGCAACAACGAAAGGACAGCACCAATGTTTAGTGTGGGGGGCAGATTTGTCTCCAAGTCCAAAAGCTGTAATAATTAATCATCCATTGACGAACTAAAAGCAGGTCATGGCAATGAGGTTAAATTATTAGGAAAAATACATCTAAACTGGTAACAATTGTGGTGAATTGAAGGGAATTATAGGGAAAAAAGAGAGATTAATTACTTAGAAACAGCTTTGTAAAGTGACAGGAGGACTACGTACAGATCAAGAATATAGTATATATATATATATATCTTCGCGTTCTAATCTTTCATTGAACAAATAAATTATGCTTCTTCAGCTTATCCTTGTCAATTTTTTTGTTACCATAATATATATTTATATATATAATGAAGATGACAACAATGAATTAATTTTTGCATTTCATGGCATTAATATATGTTCGTTCGAGGAATATGAAGTTCTTTCTTTGCTTTGGATAAATTATTTATTTGATCTGATCGTGGAAAATGAAAAGGAATAAGATTTTTTCTTTGCTTAGGGTAAATTGTTGAGTTGGTCGAAGAATTAATTCATTGTTGAGTTGTGTTACACAAAATTAAACTATTTTATCTGATCATCTCATATAATTATTATAATTTTCTTAAATTCTCACATAAAATATAATAAACAATTTAATTTTTTTAAATCCTAAAATAAAAATAATATTATAACAATATTTTTATTAACTTTTAATAAAATATTTATCACAACTGCATAACGAAGAATTTTAATCTGCAGCTGGTATTTGAATTAGTCGATTTGACAAATGACCTGAAATTAATAAGATTTCGAGGTGTACAACGTAATAATAGCATTATAATTGGGCATCATATAACAGAAATGGGACAGAAAAGAAGTAATTGCTATTACGGAAAATTAAAATCTAGATTTTAATGCAAAAAAAATAAAAATTGTAGGTTTTATTATTTAATTTATATATTAACATTCATCCACCTGTGGATTAGATTCCTCAATAAGTGAGCCCAAACGTGAAATATTTAATTGAATTCAGGCGCTCAGCTCTATGTCATGTGATCAAGATATAGATTTAATTGCTTGTATTATATTATTAACACTCTCTTTAATGAGTGAGCCAAATATACATGTATAATATTTAATTGAGTGAGATAGAGTGTAGAGTCAGAATTTGAACTCATGATCTTTGTTTTGATACCATGTGAAATCATTATTTATCTAAAAAATTTAAGTTGATGAGAAGAAATAGATTTTATTATTGAACAGTTTTGATGTGCACATTCTGGTGAGAAAGGCAAGAACCATTAGGGCTGTAAATGAATTAGTCTATTCGATAGTCCGCTCGGTTAAACTCGAATCGAATTCGACTCGTAAAAAAAAAAGCTCGTTCGTGAAAGTAGATACCTGCTCGATTTGTAAATGACATATACCTGACAAAACTTGAGTCGACTCGTTAGCTTGACTTGATTAAAATTTATTTATATATTGATAAATATATATACACCTATGTATATATACATATATATATATATGTATTAGCTAATAATATAAGCATACCACTTTTATAATTAAATATATAATATGTAATCTAATTATTTATGTCTATATAGTGAATATATTTCATAGGTATATTTTATAATTTGTATAATAATTAGTCGATAAAATTTAATAAATTCATATACTAGTATGTGGGAACCATATATGAAATAGATATATGCTATCATATTAAGTGTATGTATTAATAATATATGTAGATATATAATATATATTGTTATTTTAGATAAATATCAACTAGTTAGATATTAATTATTTATAAATGTTTTAAAATTTTATAATTTAATAGAGGTTTTACTTGTTAGTTGTATAAACTCAATATTAGATCTTTTATTTTTTATTTATTTAATTTATTAATTATTAAATCTTATTCAAAAATAAAAAATAAAATAAAAAATTCTAGCTCGAGCTTGGTTCGACTCAAACTCGTTTGTGAGACGAGCTTGAGTTGAAAATTTAGCTTATCGAGTCGAGCTCGAACAAAGAATAAAAAGAATTCTCGAACTTAGGCTCGAGCTCAAGTATTTTGAGTCGAGCCGAGCTCAGCAAACTAAAGATCGGCTCGGCTCGATTACGATCCTAACTGAACCATGGTCTAATATTGACTATTCGACTTCAAAGGAGCAAAAATCACAAATAACGCATGCAGATGAAAGAGGACCATTAATGCATGGGGCAAAGAAATTGATAATAATAATAAAAAAAAAAAAAAAGAAGAGAAAAAGATGAATACAGATAAAGAGCTTGAGAGTAGACTTGCCAACCTTTGCTGACTATGTAAAGCTTATACACCCAGTCATAAGACTGCGTTGATTGTGAGAACAGGCCAGACCGCCATTAAAACAGATATGATGTATTTAATTAGTTTCAATGTATTTGGCTCCTTTTTATTTTTCTGTCAACATGATGATGACTTTAAACACTGACCAACAACAGTATCACTACATATACCTTGTCAATCAAGCTTAGAAAAAACAGGAAAGGTGGAATAGAGACGGGAATGGCTCTCTTTAGATATGGCCTCTGGGCTCTTTAGATATTTTCCACTACCCCATCAGTGTACTACTGCCTTTTCCATTGGAGTTGATCGTTTACTCATCAGAATTTCTAGTCTTCGCTAATTAATTATCTTATGCTACTTCCTCGTTATTTCATAAGGTTTTCTTCCACAATATGATCTAATGCCTACCACACTTTTTTTTTTTTTAAACGCCACTGATTACGCATGCAGTTCTATCTCTTGTGGTTTCCTTATAATTTTACATCAAATGAAATGCAAATACTTTACATCACCAGTTAAAGTAGTACTATATCCTAGCATTGAAAGGCCACCACTCCCCCACTCCCCCAGAAAAAAAAAAAAGAAAAAAAGAAGAAGATATTTTCTAAAAGATGAATTAAACAATCACTATTTTTATGGGATTTTCCAGAATTTCTCTCATAATTTCATCGATTTTGAATGCCATTTGCTGCTTTATTTCTTCTTTTTTTCCTTTCCCTTTAGACCCGATGTCTTTAAAAGTCACTGCACTTGGGTTTATTATTCTAAAGTTGATTCTACTTCTAGTTCTACGCACATCTTGTTAAATACTTGACCGGTGTTTCATTATTTTAAACGTGTTGGCCATTGCACTGATCTATAATCCCGCTTCATATCCTTTTTCCTGTTCCTTAACCTAATTCAAATGGGATTATTCCATGGAATTCTCATACCGTGTCAAATAAGTTTTCAACCAAAAGCTAAATAAATCAATATCAGGACCTGGAGGGATGAAAGCGATTGAGCTTGGCCAGGTGCCTGGAGGGTTTGTTGTTGCGTAACTTCGCCAATTTATGATATGAAACCTAAAAGCTTGGCTTTTTTTATTGACGATCCCAGCAGCTCTTGTGTTTATGTTAACCATTTTTGCAGGGGCTGAGCTGTTTCTCTTCAACAAAATCCTCGAAAGATGGTCCCATACCAGAATTGATGCCCGACAATGTGGACTGCGAAAGGATGTAGATCACTAGATTGTCTATTATGGGTGTGAAAGTTCAAATTCTACGAGGATTTCTTAGCCCCAAGGGGATTGATTTCGGTATCCACTCACTCGGTCGCTGCAGAGCCGATCGAGGGACCACCCTTCAACTAGCAGCGTTGATTTAGGAACTGTTTGGATAGTCAACTAACATAAATTGAGATAAGATAATTTTAAATGAAAGAGAAAAGTTGAATCAAATACTGTTAAAATATTATTTTTTAATATTATTATTATTTTAAAATTTGAAAAAATTAAATTGTTTATTATATTTTCTATAAAAATTTAAAAAAATTATAATGATGAGATAAGATGAGAGTATTTCTTAATCCAAATGAACTCATAGATTATTGCATAGAGTAATGCTACATGTGTAGTCGTGAAACGTGCAAGCGCCGTGCAGTCACTTTGAAAAAAAAAGTGAGGTCCACTATTAAAAAATTAACTTTTTTTCATATTAGATCCATATTTATTTACTTTTTTAAAATGATTACACGACTGTAAGTATAATTTCTCAATCGCATATCTTCATCATCTATGGGCTAGTAAAATTAAGTAAAATTTTCAACCAGTTTATCAAAAAATAAAAAATCAAATGCCAAAAAAACTGCTTATCCTAACATGCGTGGTATGTCATTAAAAATTAATAATTATGTAAACATGACACTATAACAGGATAGAACTACCAGTCATCTATGCTCTGAAAACAACAAATAATTTTTCCAACAGCAACAGGTGAAAGATGATTTCTGGTGCTGAACAGCTGCAGACTATTGTCTAAAAACCACTGCCTTTAGTTTCTGATTATCTGGACAAGTGTTTAACTTATAAATAATTATCTGAATTAAGTTAATACAACACAATTAATGATGTCGTTAACCTTGTGCCAACTCCTCTATAAAATAAGAGCAGTGCTGCTCTTTGCTCATAGTAATCCACTCTAAGAGCATTCTCGCTAAATTCCAATAAGAATTTAGCTATTAGGTTATAAAATTGTTTACATTGAATTAGTTATATTCCAAATATCTACAGTAATATCTAAACTAATTTTCAAATTTGAAACACACTATTCATTCATCAAATCCCTTTTATATTATTTATTTCTCTCTCCCTTTAATATCAATTATTTCTCTCTCCATTTTAAATGACAATTGAAAAAATATAATTAGAATACAATTACTAATTAATATATAATATTATAAATAGTAAAATATGATAAAATAAAATAAATTCATAATTAAAAAAATTAAAAATTTTTCAAAATTATTAATTACTCATTACTATATAATGAATAAATGGATAATTCAATGTGGAGATTTGATGTGAATAGTCAAAGTTAAATTTATCTTATATTATTTTATTATCATATAATGAAAAAATGACTATTCCAATGTAGAAACTTATGTGAATGTAATAGCTAAATGCTAAATTTATCTTACATTCATAAAAAATGTACTTTAACTATAGCTAATCCAATGAGAGTGCTCTAAGTGACCGTTAGGTCAAATTAGTCTTTTCATTTTTTTTAATTTTTTTATTCAAATTTTTTTATCATTTTAAAATATTTTTAAAAAATATAAAAAAATATCAATTCATTAATAGTCACTTTCTTAATTATAAAATAAAGAAAAAAATTTTAAAAAAATTAAAATACATGAATTGTCAAAATAAAGGGACAAGTCAGTAGCATTTTTCATAAAATAAAAACATCAGTAACACCAGCCGGGGAAGTTATGAACGGATTCATCGCAATCAGGAACGGCTGGCACATGGCAACCATCAAAATAACCAGTCATCAAATCCCAATTACGCAAAAGCGGGGAGAACCAACAAAAAAACCCACAAATTATAGATCGACAAAGCCACTTCAAATGTTTAAATGTGCATTTGATAGCACGTGATATAAGGATAACCGTTATAAATTCAACCGTCCGGGTAGAAATGAAAGCTGCGACAAATATAAAATCCAAAGAAGCAGCCTCTCCATCATTAACAGTTTCTCTAAATCTTTAACAATGGCATTATTCAAAACTGCAAGCTACTTCTAGAGACAAACAAGAAAAAGCCAGACGTAATACCACGTTATATAAGGAACGAGAGCATTCAAGAGAGGCATGAGTAAGCCAAGGCCTTCTCCTCAGTGAGCTCCTCTGCTGTCAAGTCCAGCTTCTTCCTCGAGAAGTCATCGATTGAAAGTCCTGGGCAGATAAAAAGGATAACAACAAACAGGTGAGTTTCACCAAAAGAATCCTACACTGAAGACAACCAAAGAGCATAAAATATCCTATTTACAAACAACTTTTTTATATTGAAGCCATTAACAGTACCTGCACATACAACTCAAAATAACAACCAGATCTTAATATCCATCATTCAAAGGCAATGATAAAGCAGCTGGAAGAGCTTTTTTAATTCAAATACACAAAAGGCATAACCCAAGTGCAAGTAGATGGGAGAGCTCAGACGGCACTGTAAAAAGGCAGCAGCAGCCTTGAACCTGAGCCTCAACCTCAACCTCAACCTCCACCTCCACCACCACCACCACCACCACCACCAACACCCCCCCCCCCCCCAGCCCAAAGAAAAATATACTCTCCCTCAACATGATAAAACTTTAAACTTGCTATCTCATCCCTCTTAAAGCTGAGGTCATAGCTTGAACCCTATATGCACGTTGAGCATCATCTAATGCCAATCATTAGTTAATATTGTTGCTACATCTTGAATATAATTGACCTTAAAATCCCAAAATTAGTTGTGTTGCGTGAAATTACCTTTAACTATCGTCCACTCTCCATTGCAGCAAGTGACGGGGAATGAATAAATGAGTCCAGCAGGTACATTGTATGAACCATCAGAGTACACCCCCATGGACACCCAAGTGCCCTGAATTTACAACCAAAATTGTCAATGATAGGAAACCAACTTTTACACAGTATACAATCAAGGAACAGAGAGAATAATTCGAACCTCTGGGGTTCCTAAGACCCAATCACGTATGTGGTCACAAGCAGAGCTGGCAGCTGACAATGCACTTGACAGCTTCCTAGCTTTGATAATTGCAGCACCGCGTTGTTGAACAGTAGTTATGAACTCTCCCTTCAACCTTTAATAAAGGAACTTATATCAATACAAATGAATTTAAACCAAAAACTCATCAAAATTGAGCATTATCCATTTTCATACCATGCATCATCAGCAACAAGCACAGGGACAGGCTTCTCTCCAGATGGTGTTTTCACTGTTGCGTGGCTGACATCAGGATACTGGGTTGACGAATGATTTCCCCAGATAATAACATTTTTAACATCTGAAACCTGAACATTCAGTCTCTCAGAAACCTGGCCCAAAGCTCTGTTATGATCCAGTCTTGTCAAACAAGTAATGTTTCTCTCGGGGATAGATGGTGCAAATTCCTTCAAGATCAGTGCATTGGTATTTGCTGGGTTAGCAACAACCAAGACCTGCATAGGAAGCAGAAGCAATAAGTGCACGCTCAACAAAGTAAATTGGTCCAAATTCATATACAAGAACTTGCTTGTTCATTTTCATGTATGGGCATCACAAAGACAACAAAATCGCCTGTCAAGTTCTACTTGACTTCAAACTAATTGGTTTAGTACACAAGAAAGGTTCCAAATTCACAACGGGTGCCACTCCAATCTATGCCAGCTATCATGACTTGTCAAAGTAGCTATTTGAAATTAACTGACTCTGAGTAATGATTTCTTCTAGGTAAGTTAACGTGGAGATCTTGAGCCTACAACTTGACCCTCCACCCTTTGCTTACAAGGGAAGGAGGTGCCATTCAAACTAGACATCATTGACCCAAGTGATAAATTTGTAACTACAATCTAAACATCAATAAAACCATCTAGTGCTCAGGGGGCATACATACACGCTTGAAGTTTTTCAGAGAACCTTTAGATTTCTACACTGTCACATTATTTGAGTTGATATCAGGATGCATTTAAGAAAAAGGGAGAAAAAATAAGGCAAAATTTCTTTTCAGCTTTTAACTGCCATCTGTGCTGCAAGAGGGTTTCGGATTTGAGATGGCACATAATAGATGATTAGGTGAATTCAATCATCTTAGACACCAAAATTACCCAAAAATTTATTTTCCATATTTTAAGAAACTCATTCACCTTGCAGTTTGCAGCTGCATGTTTTTCAAGGGCGGAAGCCTGAGACTTGTAAATTGACACATTTTTCGACATCACATCTTTCCTTTCCATGCCTTCTTTCCTTGGGAACCCACCAACCATGATTGCAATGTTAACCCCAGTGCATGCCTCGACAACATCAGTTGTAGCAACAACACCTGTTGATATCACACCATACGTCAGTCATAATCTTACATATCATTAATATCAGTAAAATGCTGGGGCATCCAGATTCTTGAGTCATTTGACCCATTAAAGAGCATTGGCATACCTTTAAGAAGAGGGAATGCAGCATCCACCAACTCCATTTTCACCCCATTCAATGCCTCTGCAGCAGGTGGGATATCAAGCATGTGCAGGATTACAGGCTGGTCGGCACCCAACATCACTCCCCGAGCAATCATAGGGACAAGCGCATATCCAATTTGTCCTGCAAATCCAGCAATAGATCCTCAGCACATCACTCAAAATATAAATTATAAAGAGAATGTTGAATAGCGAGCAACCACAGAATTAACTGTATCAGGTGCTAAAGCTACCTTTCTATGATAAAGAATTAATATAGGAAACAAATAACAAGTTCCCAAGGTTATATTGAGCATGTTACCAACAGTGTCATGTGGATGGTTGAAGAATCATCATGACGATGTTGCTCAAGCTGCAGAACATGTTTTGGCAACACGACCCACACATTGAAAAAGCATTTCGTGTACCAATACTGATATTCTCCTTACCTAAACCTTAAATATCTCGCTCAATTGGTATTTCGTTGTTACCGTGCGAGATTTAATATCGGAGAGTTGAGTCGTTTCACTGTTTTATTCAATTATCGATAACTCATGGATTTGATTAGTGGCCAAAGCAAAGAAATAAATTCAATATTTGGAGGGGGGGAAAAGCATTAACAACACCAACCATCGTGACATAAACCAAATATTGCACCCCAAGCGCAAGCTTAGATCCGCAAATTGGATTTTTTTTCATACGATAAACTAAAACTTACCTCTTAGGGTACAGATCACAAAGAATGCAACCGAACCAACAAAATTTACACCAGATTCAAACAACTACATACTCTGTCCAGCTCAATTAGCAAATAAAAAGAGTGTTAAAAAAAGTCAATCACAAGCACGGATCTGCGTGATTGCTTCTTAATCATGACAAAAAAGTAAAAATGAAATATAGAATCAAAAGATCAGTGATTCTCTTCGCACACATGGGACATTTTGTAGATCGTCATGTACCAGATCTAAACCACTCTCCGAGCAGACTAAATTGAATACAGAACACCAAAAAATAGTAGGATTGAGTCTCAGACAAAAGCGATGAATCATTAAAAAAATGAAAGTGATAGATCTGATGCAACAAGAAAGTGGTAATGGATTTGATACCTGCGGCTCCAGTAACGAGGACACGGACTGGTTCTTTCGCCATTAGATCGAGATCGAGGGGACTGAGAAACGAATGGGCTTTTCGACGAAGGCGGAATCGGAGAGTGAATCAGTCTAGTACTGGCAAGAGCGAGGGACAAAAAGGGGGAACCTTCGGATATATATTGGCGTGGAAATGGTGTTATCCGGGGAATGCTGATAGCCGCAAGTGTGCATAAACGTCGGCGTTTTAGTCATGAAAGAAAAAGAGCAAATACGACGAAGTCGTCAATTCGCTCTTTCACTTTTTAAATTGCAAGAGCAATGCTATAAACATATTTTTATTCTATTTCGATCATATTAAATAATATATAATATATTCATTATTATTAAATAATAAAAATATATAATAAATAATTATTTAATAATAATAAATATATTATATCATATTTAATATAATAAAAGAAAATAGTAATATAATATATAAAATTTTTTAAGTTGTTAAATTTGTTTCGGTGGGGTGGGAGTGAGTCTCTGACCCGTAGGAGGAATATTCCGCTAAGATGCGCATGACAACGTTAATGTCCACGGGTGTCAAATAAATCAAATTTAATTTTAAATGTGAGGTGACGTGGCTGTACCAAGAAAAAGGGTAAGTGAGGTCATCCAGCAATGCCTAAAAGTCTTTAACAATGCAGTTGGGAACTAATTCAGCTCTTAATTGGGTGGGAGAGTCAATGACCTCTATAAAAATCAATAAAATATAATGGCATTTACTATTTAGGTCCTACAATTGCCTTTCTATAATATAATATATCGGTTTATAGCTGAGTGACTTCAGAAATTCCTACTTCATTTATTCATTATTATTATTATTCGTTCTTTTTCTCTTCAAGACAGCCTATACCATTACGGTTGTGACGGAGATATTGATTCCTGCAACAATAGCTATAAAGAAAAGTCTAAGGTTCGGTATGGATAATAAAATGAGTGAAGATGGATTTAAACGAAAATTAAAAATTAAATAAAATATTATTAAAATATTATTTTTTAATATTATTATTGTTTTAGAATTTAAAAAAATTGAATTGTTTATTATATTTTGTATAAAAATTTAGAAAAGTTATAAAATGAAATGAGATGAGAAAAACACTTTCACTATCCAAACAATGCTTTAATTTTCTATTTTTCATTTTGGGTATATTTTGAGTGATTTTAAATTCATCATATGAATTAGTAAATATGAGAATTTCAAGATAAAGAGTAAAAGAAACAACTAAACAAAGAAATCATGAATGTCTAGAAAAGCATAAGATTAGGATTCATGGTGTCAACGTTGTGTTCCATATGCCTTTTGGCAGGGTTCCAGCAACTAGGGCTTGGGCCTTTATACCTATACACTCAAGAAAATAGGGAAAGGAGAAGTCGGGGGAGATTAGGGAGTCTCCGATGCTTAAGTCAGTATATCTACTTAGTAGTTTGTGCGAGAGTGTAAGAGCTTAGAGAGAGTTTTTTCGTACCTATGGGTCAGCTTTATATGAGATTTTTGGTTGGGGACATCACGTACCTTGCCTTAGGGGGCTCATGTTACTTTGACTGTTGTTTGGTTAAAATCATTTAATGAGGCGTGGCTCCCTGATTAGACTTTAGCTTGCGAGTGATCATTGTCGAGTCTCTATACTTTTTGTCAGGAGATCGAAGGTCCTCCACATCTCTCACCCACCTGCCTATACAGATTCTCGAGGGTGTCACTGGGGTGTGTCAGGGCAGCGAGTCTCATCTGTCCCTATCGTTCGTCTTTCTGGCATGAGGTTGCTTCACGGATTGGCTTTGCTTATGGGCTGAGTACTCCGCAGAGGCCCAGTGACTTCTTTTAGAGGAGGATTGTTGGGCTGGGTTGGATTCTCTCCACCCTTTTCCCGAGGTCCCTCATGGGCTTGTTACTTGGGCCTACACAAGAAAAAACCCCTTTACACAAGGCATTTTTATCCAAGATGTAAGACTTATGCTGAGAAATTGGTGGATCAAATAGGTCTATAATATTTATTATTGTATATAGAAGAAGAAAACAGTTTATTGGGCAACAATGTTATAATATCAGTTTTATAGCTCACTCTATATGTTGGTCTATCTCATGCTCTAAGTCTTCAAATTTACATAATTTCATACCAAATTGATTTTTTACATAGAAATTCATCTCTTGTCTGGTAATCGAGCTAAATTAAACATATCTTTGCAGTTATTATATGATAAACAATCATTAAAACATATCATCAATTTGGGTATTGAGGTTTTCTAATTTCAACAATTTAGAAGATTGCATATATAAACCAAATAGAGTTAAGAAAATGTCAACTAACAACAAAGAAAGGGCTTGGGAACCCTCGGATAGTTCGAGATCTCCATCTGATGGTGGAGGAAAAGAAGCCCAACTTGATTTTTCTTATCGAAACCAAGCTTAGATCAAGTGAACTGGAGGTTGTTAGAAGGAAATTATGTTTTGAAGGGTGCTTTGTCATTGATGTTGTGGGAAGGAAAGTGGGGTTGGCTTTTTTATGGAAGCAGGAAGAGTTGGTTGAGATTTTTAATTTTTCTCAAAGACACATCAGTGCCTGGTTTCAGGGGAAGGGATGAGTAACAGGTGCTTTCTCACTGGGTTTTATGGTCATCATGAAACTGCTAAGAGGCAAGAATCTTGGAAGTTGCTTAATGATTTGTAACCTTGTGTGCAGGTCCCTTGGTGTGTTTGGGGACTTTAATGAAATTATTTTTCAGGATGAGAAGAAAGGGGGTAAGCAGAGGGATGAGAAGTAGATGGAGCTGTTTAGAGAAGTGTTGATGGAGAATTTTCTAGATGATGTGGGGTGCAGAGGGGAGTGGTTTACTTAGAGCAATAACCATTTCGATGATATCTTTACTAAGGAAAGGTTGGATAGGTTCGTAGCTAATCCTATGTGGTTCTCATGTTTCAAAGGGGCTGAGGTTGAGGTCTTAACTGGTAGATGTTCTGATCACAGGCCCTTGCAGCTGTGTTGGAAAGCTTCTCTGCATCTAAGTAGGAGGAAATAGTTCCTATTTAGGTTTGAGGCGAGTTGGGTGAAAGAGGAGGTGTGTGAGAGTCTGATTGCTGAGGAATGGGGGAAAGGTGGAGTTTTGACAGATCCTTTGTGGAAAGTACATAAATTATTGAAGGGGTGTAGTGGTTCTCTCTTGGATTGGGCCAGATACAGAAAGAGGAATAGGTTCAAGGAGATCAAGAAGTTGCAGACTGATGAGGGTCCTTACAACTCTGAGAGGATCAAATAGTTACAGAAGGAGGTGGGGACTTTGTTGGAGATAGAGGATTTGAAGTGGAGACAAAGGGCAAAGTGCAATTGGTATAAACTGGAGGATAATAACACTAAGTTCTTTCATGCTTGTGTCTCACAAAGGAAGAAGAAAATTGCATCAAGTCTTTGTTGGATTCTGAACTGATGGAATGGGTGGATCCTGCTAGCATTGTGGAGGCCTTTCAGAAGCACTATAAGCAGGTTTTTAACTCTACAAACCCATCTAGTGCAGTGCTGGAGGCTTATTTACAATTTGTGCAGCCTAGAGTTACTAGCGAGATGAATGGTAAGCTTTTAAAAGAGTTTACTAAGGAGGAAGTTGAGACTACCTTGAATTAGATTGGGTCATTGAAGGCCCCAGGTCCTGATGGATTTGGGGCGTGTTTCTATCATAATTACAGGAATTTAGTGGGTGAGGAGGTAAGTGCAGCAGTGTTAAAAGTGCTGAGGGGGAGCAGTATGGGGGAGACCTTGAATAACACATTTATAGCCCTTATCCCTAAGATAAAAGACTGCAAAGCAATAACTGATTTTAGGCCTATTAGTCTTTGCAATGTCTTGTATAAGATCATTGCTAAGACTTTGGCTAATAGGCTTAAATTAGTGTTGGATGAGATAATATCTAAGAGTCAGAGTGTCTTTATTCCTGAGAGGATCATAACTAACAATATTATGGTGGCATATGAGGTTTTAAACTCGATGAAGGCTAGGGGCAGAGAAAAGTTGGTCATATGGCTATCAAACTTGATATGTCCAAGGCTTATGATAAGGTGGAGTGGGTTTTTTTAGAGTCCATGATGCTGAAAATGGGTTTTGAGAGGAGGTGGGTTGATTTGATTATGGGGTGTGTTATGTTTGTTTCTTATGCCATTTTGGTGAATGGTGAACCTAGAGAGAAATTACTTCCTTCTAGAAGACTTAGGCAAGGGGATCCACTATTCCCTTACTTGTTTTTGTTGTGTGTAGAAGGCTTTATCTCATTATTGGAGCAAGCTGAAAGTGTATGTGAGATTAGAGGGGTAAAAGTGGCAGGAGGGGGGATGAAGATTTCTCATCCTCTTTGATGGTGAATGTGTTATCTTTGGGAAGGCTAGCTTAGATGAGTGGAGAAGGCTCAATTATTTGTTGGGAATTTATGAAGCTGCCTCAGGCCAATGCATTAACAAAAATAAAAATGCGATGTTCTTTAGCTCAAATGTGAAAATAGAGGTGAAACGTTGAAGGAAGTGGGAGTTTGCAGTAGCAGTAGTTATGAGAAGTGCTTGGGGTTGCCAACTATGGTGGGGAGATCAAAATACAAAGCTTTTAGAGGTATTAAAGATAAAGTGTGACAGTTCCTCGGAAAGAGGTCCTTCTGAAAGCTTAAGTTACCTGTGAGACTGTGTAAAGAGTTGGCTAGGATGATGGCTCGCTTCTTCTGGGGCCACATGCAGAATGATATAAAAAAAAAAAAAAAAAACTCACTGGAGGAGTTGGGAGTTAGGACAACATGGGGTTAGCTAAGGACAAAGGTGGCTTGGGATTCAGAAAATTTGAGTGTTTTAACCAGGCTATGTTAGCTAAGCAGTGTTGGAGAGTTTTCTCAAATCCATCATCACTGGCTGCCAGGGTTCTCAATGAGAAATACTTTAAAAATTCTGAATTTCTGGAGGTAAGGTTAGGAAATAGACCCTCTTTAATTTGGAGAAGTCTGAGGGGGACATTGGATTTATTGAAGGAGGGGCTGGTGTGGAGGGTGGGAAATGGTCAGAGTGTGAGGATTTGGGGGGATAAATGGTCCCAAAACCTACTTGTTTTTGTATTCAATCCCCTATTAAAATACTTTACAAAGACTCTCAAGTGAATGAATTATTTGTTGAAGGGGGCCAAGGTTGGAATGAGGGCCTGGTGTCAGAGCCATTCTTTGTGAAGAGGAAGCTGAGTTAGTATGTGGTATCCCTGTCAGCTTAACTGGTCTTCCTGATAGGAGGATATGGTTTCACTAAAAAAAATGGGATCTTCTCAATAAAGAGTGCATATCACCTAGAGATGGAAAGGAAGCAAAGGGAGAGAGGGGAATTCTCTGATATTGACAGTTTGAAAGATGTGAGGAGGAGTAGAGCTATAAATGAACCAGTCTATTCGATAGCCCGCTCGGTACTTGCTCGGTTAAAGTCGAATCGAACTCGACTCGTGAAAAAAAAATCTCGTTCGTAAAAGCAGATACCCGCTCGATTTGTAAATGACACATACCCGACAAAACTCGACTCGACTCGGCTAAGACTCGTTAAGGCCCGCTCGTTTATACTCAAGTCGACTTGTTAGCTCGATTCGATTAAAACTCATTCATATATTGATAAATATATACATACACCTATGTATATATACATATATATATGTATTAGTTAATAATATAAGCATACCACTTTTATAATTAAATATGTAATATGTAATCTAATTACTTATATCTATATAGTGAATATACTTCATAGGTATTTTTATAACAAAAAATCTACTTACAACTGGTTTGGGGAATCGGCGCGGAACCGTGTCCTACGTGGCACAAAAAGGCGTCGTTTGCATTTTGAGGATGGGAATTCTTTTTCCTGCATATTTCGCCTTTTCACATTTCACGTTCACGTTCTCCCGCTCGATCCAGACCATCCTCCCCATTCCCATCATCTTCCTCTGCTCTGGTTTAGCCAGCGTCGAAACGAGTAAGGGTAAGTGGTGTATGAGATCCTACATTGCTTAGGAATGAGAAGTTCTTGCTCTTTATAAGGTTCCAATGGGGCTTTAATTGTATCATTGACTAGTCCTTTTGGAGTATAGGCCATGTGGTTTGGGCCTTCCTTTGGAACGTTACAAGTTTCACGAACCCACTTCGTCTTCTCCACTAAAGCCACGAAGCCGATTCGTCTTCTCCACCATATCGAAAATCTGAAGCCTACAGAGCAGGTAGGCACTTCTACTCTTCTTCTCCTCAAACTCAAGACCCACAAACCCTACTATCTCAGGGCTCTTACCACATCACCGAACCACAAACCCGATTTGAACCCACGAAGCCCTGTCGTCTTCAAACACCAGAGCTTAAATGTCAAGCCCACAGAGCATCGAAACCCTAACCCTAACCCGAAACCCTAACTCGAAACCCTAAGCCTCTTTGCCTTTGAATGTTGACCGAGTACTTTAAGGAAATTGTGTGTTGGATTCAGATACAATAACAAGATTTATGATAAGAATCATTTTTCGTAAGATAGATAAGTGAGAATATTCATTTTTGCTTCTATGTGATCCTATTCCTTACTTGAATATTTTATGCTGATGGGCTACTTGGAAGGTGGATATCATGAGATTTCTTATATGCATTGCTTATATGCATTGCTTATAGATTGTGGGTGGTGGGTTACTTGTAGATTGTAGGTGTATTTACAGCTGTGTTTATAGTCCTTTTTGCCATTGTTTAGTCTATAACATTAAGTTGACTGATTTATTGTTCTTTAAAAACTTTTTACAGGTACCATTTGTTTTTGGTGTACCACCTTTTGAGAAAGTTGCAAGTTCTGTTATTTATTTGATATTTAGGAGAGCAGGTCAACATCTTTTTCTTACTAATGATGATGAAGGAAAGCCTCCATTACTTAAATGCATGATAGAAGATTATGGTTACTGTTATTTTACGTACATTACTTGGATCAATTTTTCTTATGTGGATATCTAGAATGATACCAATAACTCTTTGCTCTTGGATTTGGGTGTTTTATTTTTGAAGAAGAAAGGAAGGGGAGTGTATTTTTGCTTTACAATTATTGTGGATAGGGTGGAGGCAACAGTAGTGTGCTGTTGTGTTTAAGGACAGTACACAAAATGGTGTTCTTGTTAGTCCAAGCTCTTTTTTCTGGTTTATCATTTAGAGACATTTTTCTGACATTATGCAGAAGACCTTACATTTGCAGATGGTCATTTTCAGCACAGAGCTGCACTACTACTTATTGTTTTGATTTGTTTTGTGTATGATTCATTATAGTTCAACTACTGGTGGCCACCTTTTTCCTCTCTAAACATATTAAAAAAAATTCTTCTTAAATTCCATTTTCAGACATTCTCTAAATCGAGTATAGGTATCAGTTTGGAACCACGGATAGATTGTAGCTTCTCTTGTATAGCTAGCTGGTTTACATGCCTGTTGTGAAAATTCAATGTAGAATTTGCATTAATTCTATTTTCTGATTGGAGCAACTCGTTAATTTGCAAATTGTTGACCTTATAAGTTCTGGGTTATCATTTAGACACATTTGCCTCATTATCGATTCTTTCATCTGATATGTATGTTTCTACCATTTTTCAGATTTGGGTTTGAACACTTGGTAAATATTCCATGGTGGTATTTTGAATGAATTTGTGGCACTTCTTTCAGATGAAGATTTTGACAATATTGGAAGCGAAGACAAGATCAGGATTTTCATTTGCTATATATTTTGTTATTGTATAACTTTAATTTGGTATGTGGTTGCTAAGCATGCACTGATCTCTGTATATATTGAGAGAGACAAGACCACGATTTTCATTTGCTGTAATAATACTGTAAGTTTATTTCATGCGAAAATGATGAGGGAATTTGGCAAGATTGCAAAAGGATCCAAGTGTGTTTAATTCATGAGCATGTATACAGACATAAAGATTGCAAAAGGATCCAAGTGTGTTTAAAAGTAAGGAAACCACGCAGGCATTTCAACGAATTTGAATTCCATATAATTTACTTTTTCTTTTCTTGCAAGTAATTGTAAGGAGGAAATAAAAGGGAAAAATGAGACCTATAATATTTGTTTACTTTGTGTTTCATTTGCTATAATATTTGTGAGATGAAAAGAATTGATTTTGTTAGGGTCGCTTAGCCTCATTTTGATCATGTTGGACCCCCAACCCCACCCTGCAATCTACTATGCCCTCATATTTTACAACTTTATATCCAACAAGAATTTCTAAAGGTGTGCATTAAAACAATAGGACTCTTCCACTTGCAAATACAAATAAATAGAAGAGATTCTCCATAACAAATTGTACCTCCAACACAGGGTGGACAAACACTACTAGTCCGTGGTGTAGTAATTCATCTATCCTTACATCAGTAAAAATTCTCTAGTTCCCCCTATGAACCTACACAAGGAATCTCATAAAAAAATTGTGCACCATCATCATCAATCATGGGTTGATATGGTGTGTTGGGTTCAGTGATTTTCTATCTCACAAGCTTATTTGCTTCAATATCCTCCCAATTAGCCGCATCCCATCTCACACGGCCCCTGTTATCCAAATGGAAAGAAATGCTAAGATATTAGTATATATTGAAATTAAAATTCATCATATAGAGCTATTAAAACTCAATAACAAAGAATTCATAATACTATACAGAAATAGAAGGACACAAACCGAATATCCTACTGGAAAACGTGGAAAGTAAAACTAGAAAGTACAAACCCCAAAAAAGATCTTGCACCCACAATACCAATTAGTCCAGACACAGTCTATGGTTGTAAGGAAATAACTCTTCCACTTTGATCTCTTTATATTTTAAGACAAACCCAAATACACAATCTCACCCACCAAAACCATGTATTGGGTAATCCAAGAAAACTCTTGTGCAGAATTGAAGCCTGGATGTCTGAGTCTACAGCTCATACCAAGCCTGCCTTTTGGCCGTATCCTAACAAGTTATAATTTATCTATCTCTTTTCATGAAATTTTTTTTAATGATTTTCTTCCTCTAAAATAATGAGTATCTGTAGCATCTATAGAATTTATATTGTAACATCCACTTCATCCCTATCATCATCTAAAATAATCCTAATCACTGAACACCCTCGCTTCTGAAGATATGATGATAACCAACTTCTTGATTGATTATTATCTCTGAAATTCTATATATAAATGTGACACAAAATCCTTTCTTACCATGTTTTAAGAAAAAAAAATCATTAACAACTTTTGATAAAATCTAAAGAGAATGTGTAAATTACTTCATTTTGCTAATGTCCTCAAATGGCAAACAACAACACAACCACCTAATTCCCCTGAAAATCAAAATTTCAAAATCTCTAGTGAAATTCTTAACACTAAACACCAATGGTATTGATTATAATGGGGTATCTACAGAAATATGAGAAAGGAGAAATAAAATTTTAAGTATTAATGAGTGGAAGTGACACACGAAAGAGATTATCAAATCATTTACAAAAAGGGGAAATCACAAGCAGAAATGCAGGAAGAAGCAATGCATATAAGAAATCACATGATATTCACCTTCCAAGTAGCCCATCAACATAAAATATTCAAGTAAGGAATAGGATCACATAGAAGCAAAAAATGAATATTCTCACTTAAATCTATCTTACGAAAAATGATTCTTATCATAAATCTTGTTATTGTATCTGAATCCAACACACCATTTCCTTAAAGTACTCGGTCAACATTCAAAGGCAAAAAGGATTCTAAAAAAAAAAAAGAAGCAGATACAAACACGAGCACATCTAAGATTGCAAAAAATTGTAAAACTCCTTCTACGAAAACAGTAGTGAGTTGACGAAACCTAAGTATGAATTTTAAAAAACTCAAACACAATTAATTGAACTGTGAAATCCAACAAAGATCAAATTCACAGGCTAAAACCCAGTAACCTATCAATTAAAAAGAACAAAAAAAAAATCCGTGGAGCCACAGATCAACAACGTATTAAAGCATCAAACACAACGTTGAAAATATTGAAAACATAAATCTCTACATTCAAGAAGAGATGGATACCTTACACTCCGTTTTGATTGCTGGAGAAAACACGGGGTCAACTCAATGTTATATTATGGAAGGAATCCATATTTTCTTAGGGTTATGGAGAATCAAACATATAATAGAATATATAAATTTAAGGAGTGAAAAACGTTAAAATTAAGATTAACAAGTTAAACTTGTTAGATACTGAAATTTTGCAAGCGAGTTGTTCAAACTTTGAAGAGTGAAAAGGAGGGAGAGAGAGAGAGAGAGAGAGAGAGAGAGAGAGAGAGAGAGAGAGAGAGAGAGAGAGAGAGCACTTTCTAGTGGGAGATAGAAAAATGACAGTGGAGTTACCTACGAAGCTGAGCAAAGGGCGGCGAGACAGAGGGAGGAGTGAACGCGAGCAGAGGAGGTTCGGGTGAAAAATCGGAGGAGGCTCTCGAAGTAGGATGAGGGCTAAGAGCCTGAGGCGGGGTTTGAAGACGAAGGCGCCTGGGTGGGGAATTAAGGATGACGGGAAAAGAGGAAAAGAAAGGATGAAATTTCAGTTTCAGTTTCCCTCCCTTCTGCATATTTCATTCATACGTTTTCCCTTTTTTTTTTAATAATAAAATATCAACTGACGTGCCACGTCAGTCGGTTTCGCACTGGCGATTGTATATAGAAGAATTGATCTTATAATTTATATAATAATTAGTCGATAAAATTTAATAATTTCATATACTAGTATGTGGGAACCATATATGAAATAGATATATGCTATCATATTAAGTATATGTATTAATAATATATGTAGGCATATAATATATTGTTATTTTGGATAAATATCAACTAGTTAGGTATTAATTATTTAAATTTTTTTTAAAATTTTATAATTTAATAAAGGTTCTACTTGTTAGTTGTATAAATTCAATATTAGATCTTTTATTTTTTATTTATTTAATTTATTAATTATTAAATCTTATTCAAAAAATAAAAAAAATAAACAGCTCGAGCTCAGTTCGTCTCGAACTTGAGTATTTTGAGTTGAGCCGAGTCAAGTCGAGGTTGAACAAAGAATAAAAAAAATCTCGAGCTCGAGTATTTTGAGTTGAGCCGAGCTCGGGAAGCCAAAAACTGGCTCAGCTCGGCTCAATTACAGCCCTAGAGGAGGTTGTGGAGGCTGAATGTCCCTGGTATCGTGAAGACTTTTTTGTGGAAGGTCTTGAATGAATGCCTTCCAACAAAGAAAAACCTATTTACAAGAAATATTTGTGATTCCCAACTTTGTCCTATCTGTGTAAGGGAATTGGAGATTGTAGAACATGTGATGTGGGGGTGCAGTGCTACTTCTGATGTGTGGTTGGAATTTCCTGCTCCCATTTAGAAATGGTATTGCTCATATAAGGATTTCATGGTGCTATGGGACTCTCTTTGTAAGAGATTATCAGAAGAAGAGTTAGAATGGGTGGCTATTACTATGAGAGGTATATGGATGCGCATGAATAAATAAGTTTTTGAACAAACTTTTTACAAGTCCAAGTCTTTTGGTACAGGGGCAAAGAGAAGCCTTGAGGAGTTCCAAAAAGCACAAGAGGGGCCCAAATCAGAAGTTCATCCCCAAAGGGTGGTGAGAGATTAGATTAGGTGGAAGGCACCAGTGGATAACAGATTAAAGCTGAATTGAGATGCTGCTTTGGATTTGAAGAGAGGTAGAATGGGTGTAGGCATCATCATTCGAGACTCAAGGGGGGGAAGCACTGATTTCTCCATGTATGAATAAAGATGATGTTTTTAAACTAGTGGTGGCTGAGATCCTAGCTTTGTGGAGGGCAGTGGAATTGTGTGTTGAGATGAACTTGACTGATGTTATATTTGAGGGGGATGCACAGGTAGTGGTGAAGGCTGTTAACAGTAGAGATGAGTTGTGCTCTTGGTATGGACATCTGGTTGATGATATTAGAACTTACTTTGTTTGTAGGGAGGAGTGGGATATTATACATGTTCATAGGGAAGGTAATAAGGTTGCCCATAAGTTGGCAAGTTTGTCTTTGCCCATTAGAGAGGAATTAGTTTGGGTAGACGAATGCCCTGAGGAAGTGTGCAAGGAGTTGTTGTTTGACAAATTGGATATAGCTTAATATTGAGATGAATGAAGTATATGTTTTACAGTAATATATATATATATATATATATATATTTATATATATATATAGATGCAATACTATTTAATCAATTGAATTTGAGAAAATTCATCCAATTCATTTTAGTGGAAAAACTTTATCCATTTTCATAGGTATAGAATTATTAAGGAAATAATCACCACCAACGTTGACATCCAAGATTAATTATAACTGCATCATGATTTGCAGATGTCTGTAACATTTTGAAAATATTTTCATTCTTTGTGTAGTGCCTCAATTATTTCCTTCTTTATAACTTCTTGTAAATCTGTTATGCCATAGACGTTATGACCTCGGACAGACTGTAAATAGATTCTAGCATTGTATACTTGGTACATTGACTAATATATAAACAGATATCTCTAATTGTAAAACACACGAGAGTTTTCCAACATTGTCATGTTCTTACATGGTATCAAGAGCTTAAGCGCAACCTCTATTTTTTTTTCCTGATTCGACACTATGACTTCACCTTCTCCCAACTCTGTCTCTCCCGTAAACATCCATAGCCTCGTAACTGTCAAGCTTACAAAGGATAATTATCTCTTCTGGAAAACACAAATCATCCCCTACCTGTGTGGTCAACGTCTATTTGGCTTTATTGATGGATCTATATATAGACCTTGCCTAACTATTCCCAACCCTGAAGCAGCCACCTCTCAATCTGCACCCTCCGAAATTCCCAATCCAAAATATATTTCCTGGTATGATCAAGATCTGATTGTCCTCTCCGCACTGGTGTCTTCCTTGTCCAAAAACATCCTGGCACAAATGATTAGGCTCTCTACTTCAAGAGAAGTCTGGGTTGCCCTTGAGAGAATGTTCGCCTCTCAGTCCTCCGCTGGTGTCTTCCTTGTCCAAAAACATCCTGGCACAAATGGTCGGGCTCTCTACTTCAAGAGAAGTCCAGGTTCCCCTTGAGAGAATGTTCACCTCTCACTCCTCCGCTTGAGTTATACAAACTTGACAATTTTTGGCTTCCACCAGGAAAGGAAACATGTCAAGTTCTTATTATTTCCAGAAAATGAAGTCCTTCTTGGACAACTTGGCTGCAATTGGACAACCCCTTCAAAACAATGATTCACAACATACATCCTTGGCGGTCTTGATACTTCTTATGATGAGATCGTCACGTTCATTTCCACTCAAATTGACAAAATGTCCTCTGAATATATGTTTAATCATCTTCTTGCCTTTGAGTTAAGGCTTGAGCAGCAACAAACTGCTCTCGACACCTCAGTTGGCTCTATGAACGTGGCTACTCGCAATGACTCTCGGTCTCGCGGTGGCAAAAATCCACAACAGCAGCGTTTCTCATAGAATCAGTTTTCTTATGGTCCCAACTCCAACTACAGAGGACGAGGTTGTGGCAATTGCGGGAGGAGAGGTGGTCAGTCTCAACACTCCTCCTCTAATTCGAGACCTATGTGCCAAGTCTGTGGCAAAAATGGTCACACGGCCATACAATGCTTTCACCGTTTTGATCATGCCTACCAAGTCACCCATCTTAATATGGCAGCTTATTTGACATCGCCCTCTTCACAACCGGATGCTAACTGGTACCCTGATACCGGTTCCACAAATCACCTCACCAGTGATTGACACTGCAATCTAAACCTTATATTGGCAATGATCAAATTCATGTCGGCGACAGGGCAGGTTTGCCTATAAAAAATATTGGTTCTGCTACTCTCTCAACACCGACTCATTCCTTTTATTTAAATTAGTTGCTGCATATGCCACAGATTAAAAAAAAATTAAATTCTGTGAGTCAATTTACAAATGATAATAATGTGTATCTTGAGTTTCACTCATCTTCCTTTTTGGTGAAGGACGAGGCAACGGGGAAAGTACTGATGTGCGGCAAACCTAAGGACGGTCTCTACAAATTTCCTTCATCTGTGTCTCCCACAAGCTCTCCTCAGTCCTACCTGTCTCAACGAGCTCCTCTTGATGTGTGGCATTGCCAGATGGGACATCCGTCTTATCGGACGGTCTGCCATCTAATTTTCAAGTTTTCTTTACCTGTTTCATCCAATAAAATCTCAGGTGTCTGCTCTGCATGTCAGTAAGAAAAGAGCCATCGCCTTCCTTTTTCAAATTTTCAGTCAATTTCCAATTCTCCTCTTGAATTAATTTTCTCTTATGTTTGGGGTCCATCTCCTATTATGTCAACAAATGGAAATAAATATTATGTGTCTTTTGTGGATCATTTTAGTAAGTTTACTTGGCTATTTCCAATCCCCAACAAATCAGATGTCATGAAAATAGTTTGTTCATTTCAAAAACTTGTTGAACGCCAATTTAATTGCAAAATAAAATCTGTGCAAACTGATTGGGGTGGAGAGTGTCAGTCTCTTCACAAATACTTTGCAAACATTGGTATCCAACACCAGATTAATTGTCTACATACATTCCAACAAAATGGGTCCATTGAACAGAAACACTGTCACATCGTTGAAACGAGACTTTCCCTCTTGTCTCATAGCAGTGTTCCCTACGCCTAGTGGTAGGGCTATACAAGAAACCGGAGAACCGATGGGGACCGACCCAGACCGGCCACCAGAGCTAGGAACAGGCAGAAACCGGCATAGAATAGGTTGGCCAGCGGTTGAATTTGGCAAAAATCGATGTCTAGCGGTTCGGTCCCGGTTTGATCCTAGGTCGGATCGTTGAACCGACCGAACTGATAAAATGTTTTTTTTTTAAATTATACATATATAAAATGACACCATTTCACTTAAGTAAGTGAAACGGTGTCGTTTTAAGACTCAGTGTTTGAAAAAAAATGAAAAAGCCAAACGACGCCGTTTGCCTCTAGGGTTTAAAATCCCAGCACCTTTTCTTCCTTGTTTCTCCTTCTTCTTCATCATTTCTCATGCAGCCTCTCTCTCTCTCTCTCTCTCTCTCTCTCTAAATTCTAATCCTTTGCTTTGAAGCGCACTTTCTGTATGTCGATCAAATTTGGTGTTTGGTGTTCTAGCTGATTTGACTGTGAATTTACAGAATAATGAAACATTTCTTCAGCAACGAGGATTTCAACTTATTTATTTTCTGGTGGAAGGTTCACCAATGGGATATAAGTGCTGTAAGAAAGCAGTATGGATTATGGAACAGTGATCACAGTGGTGCGGCTGGAACTAAGGCTGCTGAATCTGCGGCAGACCTAATGAAGGAAACATTTCTAGTAAAGCAGCATCTGAAGATTGATATTCCTAATTTTAATTTGGGAATTTTGCCTGTTCTCTTCTTCCCAAGTGCAATTTTTGCCTCGACAAAGTTTACATTTTGTTTTTGTTGTGTTCAATTCCAGCCATCCATTGTTTGACCGAAATCCCACATGGTTGTATTGGTGTCTCGTTGAGTTTCATAGTTCATCTGAATGTCCGTATGGGCTTATTGGTGTCTACGTGAACTTCAAAGTTCATTGTGCTTTTCAGAACGTTTGGTTCTTTTTATGTATCTGAGCTTTATTGTACGATGTTGTATTTATAGTTTTTTTTCTCTGAGTTTGTAACTTCCTTTGATTTTAACATAGATGCTTGCATCCCCATTCTAATTGGATCTTCAACTTGAATGCAGAGGTGCCAGCTCCAGCAGAGGAGAAAAGGCTTGCTGCTTGCCTGCTTGGGGAGCTGATTTTGTACCTGATGACTTAGTCCGTGACGGAAAAAGACTTACCGAGGCCCTTTGAAAGGTGAACTTTGGGAATCTTTCAAGCTTTCTACTTCTGCTGCTTCTTGTGTCGTTTCATTTTATATTATTCAAGACATGAATTGCAGATGGCATGCTTTCTACCATTTGCTTTTATTTGGTTTTAATCAAATTGCTATTGTTGTGCAGCCTGTGCACGTTCTATGTCAAGCGATCACATGTGAACTCCTTGCCTGGTTAATATATTATTTTTTTTAATGGTTAAGTAAGTGACTATTAGTGATATATATTTTTTTATTTTTTCTTAATGGATAAGAATGTTTAAAAAATGATTAAATAAAAATAAAAAAATTCATTTGTACTAATGTGCTTATTTGGTAGTCACTATTGTCCTTTTGTCGAACGAGGTTTAGAACATTTCCAAGAAGGGAAATGACACTCTTACCAATAGTGACTATTGAGAATTCTCATCGACATGTTTCTTCTTTTTTTTTTTACTTTTTTTTTTTTTTTAAGTAAGCATTTCATAGATCAATTAAGTGGCCGGTTACAAGATATTAGATTGAATGGAGTAGGAGCCTCCAACAATCACCTCAAAACATACAAATGCAACACAAGAGAAATAAAAAAGAAAGATCTCGAGTTAAAAATTTGGCTCTCTCCCATTTCCCACAAAGGAAAAGCTGCTTAAAGTAGTTTTTGTACAGTTTGATAAAAAAAAACTATAAAACTATGACGACAAGTCGTAGTGGATTGTTGTGTGTTGCATTTTATTGGTCTAGACTGGCTGAATGAGACTTTCACGACTACTTTATCTTGATCATTGGTTAGAAAAAGCAAAAATATAGGAAAGTAGCAACCGGCAAATGAATCAATTCACAGGCAAACGACCTTCACTGGTTGTGGAGGCACATGTGGTTCACGCGCCATTCTTGGAAAAAAGGTAAAAGTCGAATATAAGAAATCCGAAGCCGCTAATCTCGGTGGTGCCGCACGTGACAATGGCAAACTTCCCCTAGCACGACGGGGCGTGAGTTTTACGCACGATGTGAGCCGTGCGAGCTCTCTTTTGGTCGATTTTCTTCTACTGTTCGACAGATCGACGGTTGGAGAATTTGTTGGTGGGGCATGTGGCGCTCTTAGGAGGCCGGTAGGCAGCAGATCGACGCATCTTGGTGCTTTAGACTGAAAATTAAAGAGAAAAAAAAAAAAGAAAAAAGCTATGTACAGTTTTGACGTTGGCGGACAAGAGGAAAACTCCAGCCCCCTCTGGGAGGAAAGGATGGGATCTTTGGTTACTTTGGTATAGAAAAAAAAAAAAAGGCCTCTGGAGAGAGAAACGAAAGTTTTTCAATCGAAAAACGCTTTGCTTCGGTCCGACTGTTGTTGGGGCTTTAACAGCCACCAATAGAATTTTGCCACGTTAGCAATTTCACACAAAATAGAAGATGTGCATCACATTGAATAGAATAGAAACTCATTCGGTAAAACTCAACCTCACATTAAGGCCCAGTTTTTGTTTTTTTGAATCAAACATTAAGGCCCAGTTGAACCTTGTCGTTGTAGCACTAACATGAAGAAATTTATGCAAAACTCAACCTCGGTCATCACAGAAATTTCTTCAATATTTCACGGATGTGGTAAGAAGTTACATGAAAAAAAAACCTTCCATGAAACTAACAAACCATGCAAGATTTCTCTCTGTCAAACGCACGAAATCATATAAATTAATGTTTGACCAGATAGTTCAGTTCATCTTCTTCCTCACTTCGATAGACCCTCTCTTCTCTTATCGAACTACGCTTCCATGGAGGGTCATAACACAGACATCGTTGTAGACTTGCGGTAAGGATGGGTTGAACAGTAGTAATTACAGAAAACAAAAATCAAGGTTTATTCGGGACATAAGGGCAATAGAATTCTAGATTTGCGAAAAAAATCAAGGTTTATTTGAGAAAAGTTGTAGATTTTGGTTGCGTATATTGTGAATGGCTTGGGGGCGAAGGAAAGTTCTGTATGGCAGTTTAGAATTTTAAATTTGCTTGTTGGGTTAGGAATTGGGATTTTGATCGGAAAAGGAAGCTTTTTTATAGGAGTAGTCGAGTAGAACTAGATGTAATCTCAAAGGCGGCCACTGTTGATGTAATCTCCAATAACCAGTTGCTTGCTCGTTCAACCTTTGGTCTGTACCATTTTCGTGCGAGAGGGAATGAGGGGCTGGAGATGATGTGCGTGATCTCCTGATGTGCGGTCACATGGGAGTTAAGTTGGCAAGCTGACTTAGCACTCACTAATTGGAGGGCTGTTATTTAGAGAATAACAGATGGACCTGTTAGAAGATCAACTCTTTTCAGTCTTTTCAGGATGAATTTGAACGTTGAAGTGAGTTGAATTGAGTTGAGATGATAAAATATTGTTAAAATATTATTTTTTAATATTATTATTATTTTAAGATTTAAAAAAATTGTAATGATGAGTTGAGATAAGTTGAAAGTAATTAATGATCCAAACGAAGCCAATCTTTGGTTACTTTTTTTTTCAAGAGTATTTGCCAAACCATTTGAGAATATGTATTTATTTCTTTTACTTGATAGGTAAGAAAGTATTTTTTTAATGACTTTGTGATTTTTTTTAAATGTTTAAGGGGATTTAAAAAAAAAAAAAAAAAGGCTATTCGGTGAGAATTCTAGGTGGGTGTAGCTGTAGCATCACCATTCCAAAAATCTGCTATTGTGACTTGTGAGAGCTCAATGAGCAATTTGTTTTGAGTAGTACTGTATGAGAAAATATAAATAACAGTCTATTGTACATAACAGCCGTTGCACACTCAATTGTTGTTTGTATGAACATTCACAGATTCATATATTCTTGTAAACAATTTTTCATTTACGGCTGGACAAGTCAGACTGACTCATATATAATTGAATGCACTAAATTTTTAAGCCATTTTTAGCTACAGTAATGTTAGATATAGTCTTAGAATTTATAAATTCTACGCACTTTCTTTAAAAAATAAGTGAAGTTACCAAAAAAGATTATTTTTTCATGTCGATCCCAACTTTACTCAAATGTTTTTTTCAAAAATAATATGTGAAACTTATGCACCTTAAAATTACAAATATCATTTCTTTTTCTAACTAATCACCATAGACTTGCTTTACAATGTTAACAACTTTTCATTTGTTTCACACACCTAGATAAAGAACACTCTCTCACTATATAATTACCAAATCAACAAAAAAAAAAAGAAAAAAAAAGGAGCCACTTGCATGATAAGAATACAGAACAAGCCCACAACCTAAGTTCCTATACATTTTCAAACCCATTGTAAAACCAGTGTGTTGACTGACTGCACCCCACGGAAAAAAAGAATAAAATCTCAAAGCAACAAGCATCTTGCATAGCTTTCATACTTCGTATTTGAAAAATGGAAGAAAATATGAATGCTTGAAAAAACAAAAAACCCAATATAGTAAATTTAGGCACTGCGCTCCAACATCTCCTGGAAAGATCTTTCCTTCTGGAGCTTCATATCTTCGCGAAACTTGGAGATGAACTCCTCCGCCCTTTCATCCACATTTCGCAGTTGTGGCGACGAAGCAATGATCGCTTCCCATGCGTCCTCAACACTGTGTATGCTCTTGCTCCTTTTGGGCCTTTCGTCAATCACTTGTTTACCTTTACTTGTTTCTGAGCGCGCGTGCAGAGTGTTTCTGTTCACCGAGGCAGCAGGCCCCTCAAAGAGCTCGTCTATGTGTATAGCAGCGAAGTTCATCTTATGGGACTGGCTGTGGTTGTGACGGCTGTAATGGTAATGTTGGCTGTAGGTGTAGGAAGGTCTAGGGAGAGGGTGGCGCTTGAAGGGGAAAAGGAAGCGAAAGGTGCGCAGGGCTCGGAGGCGGCGAGTGGTGGTTGTGATGACTTTGGAGGTCTTGAGCTTGTGAAATTTGGTTTGGAACTCGAGGTTGAATCTCTTCCAGGCCTTCTTAGCGAGGTGAAGCTTCTTTGCCAAGCTCGACCGGGACATCAAGATGGTTATAGTTATGTGACAATGATTTGTCTTCTTTGAAGGGAGACGTCGTACGCTTTGACAGTGAGCTGGAGAGAGTTCAGATCGATCAGATGTTTCTATTGAAGAATTTTTTGCATCACATAGAAGCTTGGTTCCAAGTTGGAACTTCCAACTTCCCTCTGGTTTTTATTTCTCTTATACTTTTAACAAAGTTACCAGAATGCCATTTCGGGAATCTGAACGAGGAAGCAAAAAGTATCTTTGTGAAGGACAATATAGAGATTTTGTTGAAGAAAAGGATCAATAATAAAAAGAAAACAACTGTAGCGTTGGAACAGTTGTGGCCAACAAATCAAGTGATTTCTTAGTCACGCAGACTTTACTTTCGGTTGCCATGGAGGCCGGGCCCGACTCAATAGCGAGCAAGCTTGGTTTCCAAGTTTTGAGTGACGAAAGCGAAAATACCGTAAAGCCCCACTTATTAGTGATGTGGTATTGGTAGAATGAACGTGACCTTTTATGTCAACATACATTTTTATTTTATTTTATTTTTACAACCAACAACCTTTGGTGTGGTAGCTGTCAGCTGGGCTACGAAGTGGACAAGAGAATTACCTTAAAACCTCTTTTATATATGTTAGATTTAATTCATTTCGAAAGATCAATCGAGTAATGTTGTACATAATTTATTTCCCCTTGGTTAAATCGGATACCAAAAAGATGGTGATATAATATCAGTCGATTGGCTTTTAGAATTCACCAAAGTTAAGGGAAGGCTATAAGAAGAGCGGCTGTCTTCAATGGAACTTATATAAAGCATATATCCTTTTCCTCCGATCTACAGTGTAAATATATTATACAGGGCATAGCATCAAAGTCAGGACTGTGTTAGAATATTGTTAGAATATTATTTTTTAATATTATTATTATTTTAAGATTTAAAAAAATTAAATTATTTATTATATTTTGTATTAGAATTTGAAAAAATTGTAATAATAAGTTAAGATGAATTTAAGAACCAAACGAAGACCACATAGGACAACTTCGAAGCAGGTGAAGGTAGCTGGCGCCTCTCATTTCTTTTGTCTTCGCCCTTTCAACTCCACAATGTATGGTCGGCAAGCCACCAATTGCCTTTCCAACTTGTAAAGTTTGTAAAATAATTGGTCGCCTCTTTTTTTCTCAAGAAACAGCAAATGCTCATCCCATTTCTAGCTGGCTCTGTATACCTTGTGAGACCTTTTACATATGAAATTACTCTTTTTTTTTCCCTCTTATTAGCCTGTTTGTCGGATACCCAAAACTCATATTTACATATAAAAAAACATATATATATATATATATAAAAATATAAATTTTATTTGTAGTTTTAAGTGGGGGACTTTGTGTGCAAGGTACGTATGCCCCTTGCATGTATGTCCGGTTGAAGGATAAAAAAGGCTATAAAAAAGTAAAATACTTTCACAGAATCATATTACAGTAACAATTCATCTAAAAAAGTATAAAAATTAAGTAAAATCTTCTAATTAAGAAAACATCATCCTCTCATAACACCATGTATCAAAAAAGTTTCAAAAAAGCTATTTAAAGACAAATTCTGAACAACAGTATATACCAAAGTCGGCTCTTTCATTAGGCAAGTTAGGCAATTGTCTAAGGCCCCTAATGGAAGAAGGCCTCCAATATATATAAGAATATTTTTAAACAAAATATATACCAAATAAAAAACTTTAATTAACTCAATGAGAATGAGAATAAGAATATAAATAAGATCAAATAAATATTATATCATTATTAATTTTTAAAAGTATCACATATAATAATTATTTTACCTATTCTCCTTATAAGAATACACTTCTCTTTTGTCATTATTAGTTTAATATATAATTAATGCGAAAATTATAAATAGCAAAATTTAATTTTTTAGTGTTCATAAAAGATTTTTGTATAATCCATTGAAGAGGCAATGACCCATTTTTTTTCAAACGTGTAAGTTGCTTATAGAACTTTATTGGCAAATGACAATAATGATTATAATTGTGTCTAAGAGTCTAAAGTACTTGTAAAACTAAATTTGATAAAATTCTCTCTAAATCAAAAATTTTCTAATAAAGATTAAAGTCAGTTATTAATTGAAAATGTGGTATAAAATCTTAATCAATAATTTTACTTTACAAAATGATAGGAATTATTTTTAAATAAAAATATAACATAAATTTATTTTTTTTCAAAATCTATAAAAATACATTATAGAGCCAGCCACCGCTCCCAACGAGCGGGGCTCTATCATTATTCTTCTATTCTGTGGCCCTAATTCAAAAGGTCTTTTTCTTTTTTTTTTTGAATCACAAAAGGTCTTTTCAGCCGCACACATCTTTGTCAATAAGCCACGCCTTATGGTCTCATTTTCAATCTCAAAATTAACTGTTTTTCTCTTTCGAATCGTTAGTTTAATTTATTTTTTGCATTTTACATAAATGTTTTACTTTGACGTTTAAAGATGATTTTAATTCTCGTTTGGACACTATTTTTTACAAGATTCTAACTATTTTATTACATGTTTTATTTTTATATAATAATTGAGATTTTATCTTTTTGAAAAAATATTAAAAATTATCATAATCTCAAATTTATTTAACTATTTGAATCTCACTAGTGGATTTCAAAATTTAGTTTCGAGTTTTATTAATAAATATTATTCTCAGATTTTTTTTTCTTTTTTGTCTTCTTTCAATCTTTATTTTCTATTGTAAAAATTCTATATTTAATTATTTTTACATATTTCTTACGCACTTCATTAATATAATTGGTTAAGTTATTTTTTTAATATAAAATAATTAATTTAATTAATTAAAGTTATAAAATAAAATATATATAAAAATAACTATATATATATATATATATCATAATTCTCTTCATTGATTAGTTGCAATAATATTATTCTGACTCGACCCGTGGAGGGAACTCAGGAACGAAAAGTAGGTGAAACAGAAGAAATAAAAAACGAAAGGAACGAAGAAAAAGAGAAGAGTTGGCGGAAAGTTTGAATCCGCAAGTCCAATAGTGAATATTTGCGCCGCCTGCAATAAATTGAGATTAAAATTAAAAATTAAATAAAATATTTTTAAAATAAATTTTTTTAAAATAATTTTATTTTAAAATTATTTATTTTATATTATATAAAAATTTGAAAAAATTATAATAATTAGATAAGATGAAATGAAATAAAATAAGTTGAGAGCAATTGAAAACAAACTACTGTTTAGATTTGAAAAGTCATCCCGTTTGTTTTTGTAGATAAGATAAAATGAGTTGGATTGAGATTAAATTTAAAAATTTGAATAAAATATTATTAGAATATATTTTTTAATATTATTTTTATTTTAAGATTTGAAAAAATTAAATTATTAATTTTATTTTGTATTAGAAGTTATGAAAATTGTAATGATTAGATGAGATGAAATATTTTCTGAAAATAAATAAGGTCATCTCATCTCATCTCATCTCATCATTATAATTTTTTTAAATTTTTATATAAAATATAATAAATAATTTAACTTTTTCAAAATTTAAAATAATATTAATATTAAAAAAATAATATTTTATTTTACTGTTGATAAATCATCTTAATTCATCTCTAATCCAAACGGTGCCGTTCCTAACACTCCCTGTAAATGTGGGACAGTGGAAGTGCAGGGAAGGGCTCGAGTATATAAAGGAATCTATAGCAGGTCACAAAAGTAGAGCGGACGCAAGTAAATCTTGATGGCAAGCCAGGAGGTGAAGCTTTTGGGATTTTGGGCGAGCCCATTTTCCGTCAGGGTTAAATGGGCTCTAAAGCTCAAGGGTGTTGAGTACGAGTATATTGAAGAAGATATCTTCAACAAGAGCTCTCGTCTTCTGGAACTGAACCCTGTTCATAAAAGGGTTCCAGTCCTGGTTCATGACGGTAAGGTGATGCCTGAGTCGTTCATTCTTCTGGAATACATCGACGAGACCTGGAAGCAAGACCCGTTATTGCTGCCTCAAGATCCTTATGAAAGATCCAAAGCGCGATTCTGGGCTAGAGTTGCAGAAGAAAAGGTAAGTTAATTCCTGTTGGCACTGAAACGATGGTTTTGCATGTTTTGACTTTCTTTGAATCAAACGACAAATTAGAATTAGAAAGGGAGTTTGGGTATTAGTATTTCAACTAAAAACGAAAAATTGCCAAGAAAAATAAAAATAAAACGAATAAAATGACAAAGAAACGTCTAGCAATATTCCTTGATTTCATCTTTATATTATCCATACTACTATTTTAGCAAGCATTTTTCTTTCGGACCCGCGTATTGAAACCATATTTTTAAGTTGTCTCCCTTTGATTTGATCCAGATCTGTGAGGACGCGTAAGATCTAGTTTACTTTGAAAAAATTTCTCATCTTATCTGATTACAATTTTTTCAATTTTTAATATAAAATAAAATAAATAATTCAACTTTTTCAAATCTTAAAATAAAAATAATATTAAAAATATATTTTAATAATATTTTATTTAATATTTTTAATTTTAATTTTAAGTCATCTTATCTTATTTGTAAACAAACTCTTAATTAACCGATATTTTTTTCCATACACTAATCTAATGAAGTGATTGTTGGGACCCTTATTATTTTTTAATGTATATTAATTAAGGGCTTATTAATATTAATAAAAAAATACTCAGTGTGTAAAGCGATTGAATTGAAAATTTATTTGGCAACGTGCATTATTGCTTTTGAGCTGCAAGGAGACATGGGCCCGAGGTCTTAGAAATTTGTTCCATCGACTTTTATTATCATTTATTCATTTTATAGATAAAAATGTCATTTTGTTTCGGTTGCTTGGGTGATAGCTGCTGGAAGCTTCATATGCTGCTATGATCTTCCACGGAGAGAATAAAGAAAAGGCGCTGAAATCAGCCATCGAGGTGGCGGAAAAGATAGAGGAAGAGATAAAAGGAAATAACAAGTTGTTTTTGGGAGGGGAGAGTATTGGGTATTTGGATCTTGCAATGGGATGGATAGCTCATTGGCTGCCTATTTGGGAGGAAGTTGGATCTATGCAGATTGTGGACCCTTCACAATTTCCTGCCACCACTGCCTGGTCGAAGAGGTTTCTGGATCACCCAGTGATCAAGCAAAACTTACCACCTAGAGACAAAATGCTTGTTTATTTTCACGAGCGCAAGAAAATCTTGGGTGGTTCAGGGTAGGTTCGCAGTGTTTATTTGATCAGTACGTGTGCGCCTAGTCGTACCTCTTAAAGTTTCTAATATAAATATTGTAATTTCAATAATGTCACGTACTGTACAAGCTTCTGCTGTATTATCAACTATTCCTAGTAAGTATTGATCAATAAATTTGAGTACCGTGCCCCTTTTTTAGAAAGAGTTGGAAGAAAAAGATAGTGAAAAGAACAGGTTTACATTTCGCATAAAAATGCTTTCGAGGGAAATTGGTGGAAGAAGCTCTAGAGGTGGAACGGAGAATATTATTATTAACTCGTAGATTAACTTTCATTCCCGCAGATACATAAGTGCGACAGTGCAGGTACCAAACCAGACGTCATAGCCTCATTAACTAGGAGGGAGGACTTTATTACAAACTACACAAACTGCAACAGTACAACTACGGCTTTGATTAAAATTACATGCTACTCAAAAGCTTAGTCTTTACGCATAGGTGACCCGGATGAGTCCGAGCTGAACACAGTCGTCTCGTCCCTATTATACTTCAGCCTTCTAGCTTCCTCCCTGTCAATGCGGTATGCGTTTATTAACACATCCTCTGGAAGTGCCCGCATGGTCGACAGCCTTCCAGCAAGTGCGTTAATCTTGGCATTGTCGTTTGTCTTGAATGCCACCCACTCGAATCCTTGATTTCCTGCCTTCTTCATGACGGCGAAATTTTGTGGCACTGTCAAAGCCTGGCCTTCCCGAACCTCCCCGTCAAATACGTTCTGTCCGTTCTCCCCGACCACCTGAAGCCTGGCGTTGCCCCTGATTACGTATATCACACTGTGGGAGTTCATGTTGTAGTGTGGTGCTACGAGGGCATTCTGGACATTTTTCAAATGATCAAATTAACCATGTTAGTAATTATAATTTATAACTGGGACATTGCAAATTACTCATACGTGTTGGTATTAAACATGATTATGTGATATTTATTGGTTTTGCGTTTCGCATTTTGATTTTTTTTTTTTAATTTTCATGGGGTCTTATCTCTTACCCTGTAGAGGACACCTCTCTCGGCACTTAGCTGGATGTACCTAAGGATGGGGAGGTTGAAGCTGTTGAGGCTGGTGATGCGACCGCCGCGTTCATTGTAAACATCAGCGCGTTGTGGGTCGGCGATGTTGTGTTTGAGTCTCAGCGTGCAGAAGGTTTCCTCCACGCCATTGTCTATGTCCAATCCCCTCTCTTCTCGTTCTTCTCCTCTGCTTTGTGGGCTCAGCACCCGAAGCTCATCCTCGACGGTGACGATTATACCCCTCTGGTCATCTCGGTTCTGTATCCTCATTGCCAGCTCGTTGTCAATGTTGAAACTGTCGGCCAGAAACTCTTCGTCGAAGCCATTGAATATGTTGCTGCCACTTTGCTGGCTTCTCTCTCTTTCTTCCGGGCTTTGGCTCCTGCTCCGGCTCCGGCTCCGGCTTCCTGGCCAGCTCTCTCTGCGTTTCTGGCGACCACCTTGTTGTTGTTGGTGTGGGTTCCCAGCTAGGTAGAATCTCTGAATCATAAATTACTAAAGTAAGTACATCTCTAATGAAAGGCCCCAGTGTTCATGATGTTGATACTAACAAGTTAGAATCTCATTGTTTACTTTAGTTATATCAAACTATAGGTAAGAAAAATAGAGTGAATATGGAGGCGAAGCAGGGGTTAATTCTTTGTACTCACCCTAGCGTGTTCGTCGAGCTGGTTCGCCTGATTTGACGTGTCGTAGAGTATCATGACAATAAGCTGGGATTCGCCATCGTTGTAAATCCAATGAGCCACTCCGGCCGGAATAGCAACGACGTCACCCTCCCGGATCTCTCGAACCTTCTGGTGCTGGTCTCTACTCAGACGTTGTGAGCCCTGTTCTCCTCTAAACTGTGATGAGGATTCCGATTGGAACGTCTCAGGACAACCTGGGATTGCAGCTCCGTGAAGACCTCTACCTGCATGCATTGATATTGACGAAATTAACGTTTATAATTCTGAGTTAACATGCATAGTCATAAACAAAACTAAAAGCCGTCACTGCGGAGCTCCCTAGCCTAACGAAGGAATACGTGCCTTGGACAACATAGACGAGCCGAGGGGCATTGGAGAATGAAGGCAATAATAGGCCTCTACGTTGGATAGTGTGGCGGACCAGATCAACTCCAGCACACCGGAACTGTTCATCATTTCTGTTCCAGTACTCGGAGAGACCGGCCTCGGATTCAACCCTCCGGCTGGGTTCTTGAGCGTTTAAGTTGTTGATGCGGCACTCGGTCTGGAACCGTTGTTGCTGCTGCCTTTGGGATTGACCTGTGACTTGTTCTAACTGAGCGAGGCAGCCATGGAAGAGAACGAGAAAGCAAAGGCTAAGAGAGAACAAAGAGGAGTAAGCCATGGTGGAACTCCCTTAAAAACTCTGTTGTGGTGAAGATGGTGTCTTGGTTAGGGTGGTATTTATAGGGGTAAGAAATCGGAGAGGTTTTGGCACGCGGCGAAGGGTTGGGGAGATGCTTGTTCTTTGTTGTGCATGCCTGTATTTGTTGCATGGCTGCAAAACAGTACTTGGCTAACACATAATATTTTCGGTTATGGTATGTGGCACCCATTAGCTGAGAAGAATATAGTGCTTTTGGAAGACTGCTGTGGTGTGGACGAGGGTCGATCATCCTCAATGAAGGTTTAAGAAGGATTGGTAACGAGTAGGGATGGATGATAGATCAGATGGTTGTGGTCCTTTGGAGGTGCACGTATGAGACTTGTATGTGTCTTAGTTGCATGGCTAGCTGCCAGATGACCTTACATTCTTGACACCTATATGTTTCATAGTTTGTTTTGGTTATGGTAGGTGGCGATGATATGCTGAGAATAGTTCAGTCCCTGATGCTTAAATACTAATTAAGAAGTCGACAAAAAAGGGGGAGAGGGAAAACCTTAATTAATTCTCTTTTTTTACTTGCTTTGGTGATCCTTTGATCAAGGTGCAACTTTTTTCAATGATGATAGTTATTGAAGTTTTGTTTTTGTTCTTGGTATTAAATTTTGCCGGTTCTGTTTTGAATATCCAATTATAGTTTATCTTTCATTATTAACCAGATAAATCATTAAATTACACTGTCTTGTGAGGTTTGCATCTTTGGGATATTAAGGTCTTGTTTGAACTAACACATAGTTATCAAAACTTTTCATAATTCCACACACCCAAGTGACAGTCCGCCCCCCCTCCTCTCGGATTTCCTTGGTGTCCTTGCCTTATCAGTGATTGTTGACGTCGTGTTTCGTATCATAGGCAACTCAGCAGTTCCTCTTGATGACCTGCAAGATCCACAAGAGTGAAGACTTGGGATGGTGAGAGACACCTCTGATGTCTAAGTTAGTATATCTCTTTTTGTGAGGAATGTGCTTGGACAGAGTATTCAAGAAAGTATGAGTCAAGATCCTTTTACTTGAGCCCGAGACTTGCTTATATGCCCAATCGCGATGGTCCCCACTCACTGCTGGCAGATCGTGCAAGGGCGTATAGAGCGTTGTACTGGTGGCAGGGTTCTTATATGCCACGTCAACTGTCACCTTGTCGTATCGTACATGGGTCGCCCTTTCTTTCACTGTTTGTCTCTTGTGGCAAGTAAGGGGAGGTGTGAGTGCTGCCGTGATTACAGGGATGAGTGGACATTCTGCTATGTCGTTACGTGCTGGTCCCTCTGGCCATTTAATGCAGCATGCTCATTGTCTGGCCATGTGGGCTTTGGTCTGAACAGGTGACGTAGCTAGTCACCGTATTTGATGGGCCTTCTCGAGCCCTGCTTGACCCTCTTTCCTTTGGTTCCTCTACGCAGGACTATCTACTGGCCAGCTTGGGCCCCGAGGGAAACAAACCCTACATGGCCCGAAAGGGGAAGCAAATTCCCTTATCAATGATGATGCTTTTGTAGAAACTAGGGTCGCTTAAATTAGGTTCAACATAAGTAATTTTAATTACACAATACGTAGCAATAGAATATGAGTACTATGTCCCCCGTATTCCGAACTTACCTGATATATATATTGAAAGAATCATTAGATACTCCTGTAATATAAAATACTTAGTACTCTTATCCTATCATAATATGTTTTATAATTAAATTTGATTGTACAAGTACTAATTTTAATTTACATGATATATTATAATAGGATAGAAATATCCCAACCTATCATAAAGTATCAATTTTGTCATATTTTATTTCCAAATTAATAATGAGTTGCATTGCAAGTGCTACTTTATAAAAATTGAGAAATAATATTTACAATCATGGAGTGCGTAAATATTGTGTAATTCATTTGAATAAAGTAAATAAATACAGAACTCACATGAAAATAAATTATTTTTTAATAGTGCACCTCATTCTTTTTCAAAAGAATTATGTGGCATTTGCACACTCCACGATTGTATCTAACATTACTCATAAAAATTTGACCGACACAATTATGACGTGTCACTTATATTCCATTTACTGCCAAGTGCCAAATCAAGATTTACTCAAGAATTTGTGGGGGTCAATTATGAACATACTAAGGTTGTGTTTGATTATTAAACTGAATTCAACTCATCTCAAACAAATCATTGATACAATTTCCTATAAAAAAAAGTTAAATTTATCGCAATCTACTTCATACATTTCAACCTAAAAGTTAAACTCATCTCAATCTAAAAAAGTTAAATCCATCTCAATAGAGCCAACAAATATTGCTATTCAGAACTCAACTCATCTCACCATCCAATCATAGCTTAAATGAAGCGAAGAGATCGAAAAGCCTTTAGCACCTTGACAGGCTGTAGACACCGATTCCATTAATTTGTTATAAATCTAGCAAGTTTTAGTTTTCCTCTAAGAAAAATGCTTTACAGCGGTCCATCCGACGTTGAGGCATTAACAGCCCTCCAATAATACTCTACCAAATAAGCAATTTCACAGAAATTATAATAGTCTCATTACACTAGACGATAAAACACATCTTCTCCTCGCCCCTTCAGAAATCGATTTGAGCCCCATTTAGAAAACCTTCGCACACCGTAGTTCTCGTCGCCCACCGCTGCACGATACCATCATCAGTTTTTCGAGAAATAACGTGAGCGAGAGAGAGAGCAGCGTGTGAGGGGAGTTCAGGCGTGGGCTTACTAAGAGAAGGATGACAAAGTTGTTGCGGCGATACAACCACGACTCATGGTGGGGAAAAATAAATGCTTTGTTTTGATAAGCAAAAAAAGGGGCTAAACCGAGTGTTCTCACAACTGACCATTTATGTTGCATTAAAAATCAGCCATCATAATTTCGATTCCCAGATAATCTAAACCCAATTAAATATACAGTAACTCGTCACTCGGTAGGAGAACTTTACCTCTATTATAAATAACAGGAGTTTAAACTAAGAAGAAAACACCGACATGCAAAGCTTGACGCGGCAACTGGACCAGCGACAATGGCTCAATAGCAGCAAAAAATAAGAGAGAGAGAGAGAGAGAGAGAGAGAGAGAGAGAGAGAGAGAGCTTTTCAGAGAGTGGGGTTATTGATAGGAGATGAAGCCATTAAAGGGGTTGAATGTGTGGCGACCTTCGAGGTTCATAAAATACGATGGGTAAGATGGCTGAAAAGATGGGGAGAGAAGAGAAAAGAATGGAGGAGGCGTTGCAAAGGTGAGAGATTGGGAGTAGAAGAAGGGGAAAATTTAAAAAAAAAACGGAGGGGGAAAACTAAGGCTTACTGTGGCTCCACCGCAGGTTCAAGGTTGGGCGAGGAGTGCTTTGGAGACGGTGGAGAAGGCCGTGCATTTGTTTGGAGAAGAGGACGCTCTGGAGGAGATTTTCTTTCTGTGTGAGAGGGAGGCAAATCGATTTGAGAATTTCTAATCTGATGTGCAGCTATATGATGATTAATTTGGAATGTCTACGTGTCACTCATATATTGAGGGCTGTTATTTGGAATATAATGGACTGATCGGTTTTAAGATTTTCTCTTTCTCTAAATACATCGAAAAATATTCATAATACAGTTTCAACGAAGTTGCTGGTAGATGGAGAGTTAGAGAGATCATGAGATCCGATTGAAGTAAGTCACGAAGCAATCTTTAGGATCTCTTTAAGGCGAGAAAATTAGAGAGAAATTACAATTTTCAACGCTCTTTTCATGAGGCAGAAGCATATCAAGGAACAATATTATCCAACCAATGTTATTATCTGTTTTGATTAGCAATAATCTTTTTGGGCCTTTTCTCATTCTGCTTGCTAATAAAGATTATCTCCAATAATCCTATTGTATTGTATCTTTGCATACGAAATCCGGAGCCAACATTATAGTGATGAATTATATTTATGCCTTCGACCCTTTAGCCATCAACTGATGTTGTATTTTTCTTTTTTTTAGAAAGAAGACGGTACTCCAATTTTATTGATAGCCCTCACTTGTAGAAGAGAAAAATCGTGGTTACAAGCCAGATAACCTGGGGGTTACAAATATTAAAAAAAACCCGAACCCAGGCATCGAAAAACCCTAGACATCAAACCAAAATACAAGAGGACAAAAAAGAACATAAATCAACCAAAAAAGACCACTTGCAAGAAAAAACAGCTCATACAGAAAATAGAATCAAAGAAAAAAATAGATGTGAGAAGAGATGTACCTAACTACGATATTTGCAAGTAAGGAAGACCAATTCTATCCATGCTCAAAAGACCTCTTAGCTTGCTGGGTAACGTACCTCTATCTTCAAACCAATCCATATTAAGACCCCTAGCACCAAGTTTAGCAAGGAAATCAGTCACGTCATTGCCTTCCCCAAAAACATGACTCACTCTATAGTCCAGGCACCCAAGGCAAACTTGAAATTGTCCCAATAATCCTTAAGATACCAAATATTACATTCTTCATTTTTAATTGAATTAACCAGAATTTGAGAATCAGTCTCAATATCAACCCTAAAAAAACCCAGTTTGCCTTGTTAATTCAGCACCTCTTAACACCTTCTAACAAACTTCTTAATTCAGCAAAATTGTTATAGCCCTGACCAAGAAAAACACAAAAAGCCACACACATCTTACCACCGGCATCATGAATGACACCCCCAGCCCCAGCCTGGCCAGGATTACCCAAACTATTCCCATCCGTAATAAGCTTAACCCTATCTTGCAAGGGCAAGGTCCACTTAACTACATAAACCTTCTTAGGTTTAGGAGACAACACCGAAATATCCAACCTCTTCAGAATGACAACATCTTGAGTAGGAAGCCTCAGAGGACTCTTATTCAATTGCATGATTCTGCAAAGTTAAAGCTTAATAACATGCCAAATCGTCTCAACCATGTGAACCATCATATCTTACTTTACAGCACCTATCCCAAAGCTTCGAAACAATAGATAGAAGAAGACCAAAAATCTAACTTGAGAGGTCTTACCAGGTCGACGAAACCATAACTCAATTTGTTCTTGCCAAGTACAGAAAACACCCATATGCACACCTAACTGAACTGACGTCATGAGCCAAATTTGTCTTACAAAATCACTGGTATAGAGAACATGATTAAGATCCTCCATCTGACCCGAAGCACAATGAAGACAGTAGAGTGTTGTTTGATCGATATCACTCATCGTATTTTAATCCCCCTCTCTATATGATCATCGGGGAACTCTTCACAAGTCCTCACCAGTGATTATCCATCCCTTTTTCTCACTACAGTGCCCAATTCCTCCATCGATTCGAGTAAAGTTGGATTAGATTCCTCCATCGTGCACCCACCAGCAGAGGGAGAGAGAAAAATAGAGCATATTTTGCATGTTCATTGGTTTTCTAGCCGAAAAATTCTAAGGGCATGATTTAAACCCGTTTGAATTCATAGATAAGTTGAGATGATTTGTGAATAATAAAATAAAATATTGTAGAATATTATTTTTTAATATTTTTATTGTTTTGAGATTTGAAAAAATTAAATTGTTAATTATATTTTGTGTAAGAATTTAAAAAAATTATAATAATAAGATGAGATGAGTTGAAACGAATACGAAATGACTTAGTATCCATATCCAGCTGGATTATATAACCAGCAGTCGACATTTGAGGACTACATTTAAATGCGAGTGAAATATGAAGATCTTGGATAATGTGACGAAAGCAGAGCATCTAGCACGAACTCGATCGGACAAAAAAAAGACATTCGTAGGTGCAAGTTGTGCAACAGGGGATATTATTATTAACTCAGAGATGATAAACTTTCCTTCCCGCAGATACAAGTACGACGTAGTAGGTACAAACTAGTTAGCCTCAACTCCCGTGAGGACTTCGATCCATACTACGGAAACTACAACAGCTTTTATGAAAATTACTAGGTACACACAAGTACTTCAGATGCTTAGTTCCGACGCTGCCACCCAAAGGACTCCGAACTGAACAGTGTCGTCTCGTCCCTATTATACTTCAGCCTTCTAGCTTCCTCCCTGTCAATGCGGTATGCATTTATTAACACATCCTCTGGAAGTGCCCGCATGACCGAAAGCCTTCCAGCAAGCGGGTTAGTTTTGGCGTTGTCGTTTGTCTTGAATGCCACCCACTCGAATCCCTGATTTCCTGCCTTCTTAATGACGGCGAAGTTTTGAGGCACTGTCAAAGCCTGACCTTCCCGAACCTCCCCGTCAAATACGTTCTGGCCGTTCTCCCCGACCACCTGAAGCCTGGCGTTGCCCCTGATTACGTATATCACACTGTGGCAGTTCATGTTGTAGAGTGGTGCTACGAGGGCATTCTGCACATTTTTCAAATGACCAAATTAACCATGTTAGTAATTATGACTAGGACATTGCAAATTACTCATACGTGTTGGTATTAAACATGATTATGTGATATGTACTGGTTTTGCTTTTCGCATTTTGATTTGTTGTTTTTTAAAAATTTTCATGGGGTCTTATCTCTTACCCTGTAGAGGACACCTCTCTCAGCACTTAGCTGGATGTACCTAAGGATGGGGAGGTTGAGGCTGTTGAGGCTGGTGATGCGACCGCCGCGTTCATTGTAAACATCAGTGCGTTGTGGGTCAGCGATGTTGTGCTTGAGCCTCAGCGTGCAGAAGGTTTCCTCCACGCCATTGTCTCTGTCCCATCCCCTCTCTTCTCGCTCTTCTCCTCTGCTTTGTGGGCTCAGCACCCGAAGTTCATCCTCGACGAGGACGATTCTACCCCTCTGATCATCTCGGTTCTGTATCCTCATTGCCAGCTCATTGTCAATGTTGAAGCTTTCGGCCAGAAACTCTTCGTCGAAGCCATTGAACATGTTGCTGCCACTTTGCGGGCTTCTCTCTCTTTCTTCCTGGCGTTGGCTCCGGCTTCGTCGGCTCTGGCTCCTACTCCTGCTTCCCTGCCAGCTCTCTCTGCGTCTCTGGCCGTGTGGGTTCCCAGCAAGGTAGAACCTCTGAATCATAAATTACTGAAATAAGTACAGTTCTTCACGATGTTAATTTGAAAAAGTTTTCATTGTTTATTAGACTTTATTTATATCGAAGTATATGTAAGATAAATGCATTGAATAACCAAGACCAATAAGGGGTTAATTATTTGTACTGACTCTAGCGTTCTCATCGAGCTGGTTAGCCTGATTTGAGGTGTCGTGGAGTTCAACCAAAATAAGCTGTGATTCGCCGTCGTTATAAATCCAATGAGCTATCCCGGCCGGCACAGCAAGGATGTCCCCCTCCCGTATTTGACGAACCTTTTGGTGCAGGTCTCTGCCCCTCCGTTGTGAGCCTTGATCTCCTCTAAACTGCGAAGAGGACTCCGATTGAAACGTTTCAGCACAACCTGGGATAGCAGCTCCGTGAAGACCTCTACCTGCATGAATTGATTATTACAAAAATGAATGGTTATGGCAGGCATAGTATATTGACAAAACGTATGTAGAGCCATAAGTGCAGTACTCTCTAATACGTGCCTTGGACAACATAGATGAGCGTAGGGGCATTGGAGAATGAAGGCAACAAAAGGCCTCTACGTTGGATAGTGTGGCGGACCAGGTCAACTCCGGCACACCGGAACTGTTCATCTTTTGGGCTCCAGTACTCGGTGAGACCTGCCTCGGCTTCAAATCTCTGAGCGGGTTCTTGAGCGTTTAAGTTGTTGATGCGGCACTCTGTCTGGAACCGTTGTTGCTGCGGCCTCTGGGATCGCCCTGTGACTTGCTCTAACTGAGCACGGCAGCCATGGAAGAGAACGAGAAAGCAAATGCTAAGATAGAGCAAAGAAGAGTAAGCCATAGTGGAACTCCCTTAATTTAAAACTCTTTGCTTAATTATATGGTGAAGATGGGGGCATAGGTAGAGTGATATTTATAGTGTGAAAGGTAGGTTTATATTTTGCACGCGGCGAATGGTTAATTGGTTAAGGCTTTTGTTTTTCGCTGTGCATGTCTTTATTTGTTGCATGGCTGCAGAACCCCATCTTGCTAACACATAATATTTTCAGTTAGGGTATGTGGCAATCGTTAACCGAGAAGCTTGCATATATTGCTTGCAAGGGTGCAAATCGGTCGGTCCAGTCTGGTACGGTGATGGAATTTTCGGTCCATCATTTTTTCGAATTCGACCAGACTGGTAGCTATCGGTCCGGTTTAATTATTTATTTATTTTTTTTTAAAATCAATTAATAAAAAAAATTATTTAAAATATTAAATTAAAAGTAAGTGACTTATTAATATAGCTAGATTACATAACTAATTCAATAAAAAAAATTTATATGGTCAATGATAATAAATTAGATGAAAATTACTATATAATTAATTAATTGATAGAATATTAACAAGTGTTAATAACATATTTAAAATTTTATATTGTTAATGGTGATAGGTTAGATGAAAATTACATAATAAATTGTACAATTATTATATAAATAATATATATAAAATTTATTTTTCATTCGATCTTGTCCAGGATGGAAAAACCCTAGACCGGGACCGAACCGAAACTTTTCGGTCCTCTAAAACGACCGGTCTCAGTCTCGGTCCAGTTCGGTCCGGACTAACCGTTTATCACCCCTACATATAGTGCTTTGAAGAATAGATGAGATGAGATAAAAAATTTATAAATAATAATAAAATTATTTGAATTAGGATGTTTAAGTTAAGATCTTTTTAACATCAATCCCTCAACATGTCTTTAGGGTTGTAAATGAACTAATCTGTTTGATAACTCGCTCGATACTCACTCGGTTAAACTCGAATCGTGAAAAAAAAGCTCGTTCATGAAAGCAGATACCCGCTCTATTTATAAATGATACATACCCGACAAAACTCGACTCGACTCGGCTAAAACTTGTTAAGGCTCGCTTATTTATGCTCGAGTCGACTCGTTGGCTCGACTCGATTAAAATTTATTCATATATTGATAAATATATACGCACCTATCTATATATACATATATATATATATGTATTAGCTAATAATATAAGCATACCACTTTTATAATTAAATATATAATATATAATCTAATTATTTATGTTTATATAGTGAATATACTTCATAGGTATATTTTATAATTTGTATAATAATTAGTCGATAAAATTTAATCATATACTAGTATGTGAGAACCATATATGAAATAAATAAATGCTATCATATTAAGTGTATTTGTTAATAATATATATATATATATGCATATAATATATTGTTATTTTATATAAATATCAACTAGTTAGATATTAATTTATTTATAAATTTTTTAAAATTTTATAGTCTAATAGAGGTTCTAGTTGTTAGTTATATAAATTCAATATTAAATTTTTTATTTTTATTTTTTTAATTTATTAATTATAAAATTTTATTCAAAAAATAAACAATTCGAACTCGAGCTCGGCTTGACTCGAACTCGTTTGTGGGATGAGTTTGAGCTCGAGGTTGAATTGAGAGTTTAGGTTATCGAGTCGAGCTCAAACAAAGAATAATTAAAATCTCGACCTCAAATATTTTGAGTCTAGTCGAGATTGGCAAGTCAAAGATTGGCTTGGCTCGGCTCGGCTCGGCTCAGCTCGGCTCGATTACAATTCTATATGTCTTGATCTGATATCAAATAATTAGTTCATAAGTGAAATATAATAAATAATTTTTAATCATTTAATATAGATAGATATAAGATAACGATGGCAAAACGAAAGACCAGTAGTATTAGTCTTCCAAACATTGGGCGCGGGGCAATACCTTAGGTTGGGCCTCCCGTAGAGTCGATTAACCCGATAGCTTGGGTCTAAACTTCGAGGTTTGACCCTTTTCTATATTGCTTGAAGTTAATGACATCTCTTATTGTACTTTCAAGTCCGATAGTTTTCTGGTGTACAATCGCTGCCTCTTTTTTAGGATTGTATGTTGACTTTTAATTAATTCAGATTAAGAATAAGTTTGGATTGAGAGATGAGTTAAGATTATTTTATTATTATTTATAAATTTCAACTTATAAATTTTACTATTATTTATAAATCATCTCAACTCATCTTTTAATCTAAACAGAGACTGTTGTTGATGTTCAAAGTTTAAATGCTTGATGAAAATTGGAAAAGATTAAAGTAGTAGTGTTCCTCAGATTACCAGTTCCATGAGCTTATGATATAAACTTACCACCTCTTAGAAACTCAAAAATTTATGTTTACGTCCAGGATGGAAATAGGTTCCTTAATGTATAATCTTTTCAATTGAGTGGTAAATGAAATATTTCTATCGCATTCCAGGTACGATGTTGTGTCATTCCAGAGTTATAGATTTATTAACACAAGCGAGCTTGTAAGATTCATTATCGGTTAGAGTATTGGTAATGGTCTAGTTTATGACTCTTCATCTGGAATTCGTGAAATCAAATTCCGATTCTTAGCTCCGGTCCAGAACAAATCCAGGCCAGAACCTGGGTTGTAAAATCTATGCACACCCGATCCGGATACCGGATTTTAAACCTGGAATTCGGATTTTTTTATTTTTATTTATTTTTTTATTTTTATCAGTTTGAATGTTTTGTGAACACAATCAATATTGGATAGAGCCACAAGCTACCTTTGTCCAGTGTCCATAACCAATGTAATTAAAGTACTTTAGTAGCCCATGGGCCCCTACGAACTTGAGTCTACCCTTGTTTCCTCGAGCTCTTGAATCCAATTTAGTATTGGATAGCATAAAGATAAGGGCCTAAGGCTGGTGGCATTAAAACGTACGTCCCATGAAAGTGGAGTATGGGTTATCTTTGATGGGTGCATAGCAATAGCGTATGGGTTATCTTTGATGGGTCCCATGCAACGTACAATGCGCAGTACGAGCACTAGTATTGAATTACATATTTGTTTATGCATCTACATATTTGCATGATATGACCTTAAATTGAGCTGTATTAAATTATGCATATCTAAAAATTTGCATAACTATGAACAGTATTTCTACAAATTTGAAGATATACTATTCACTCTCCAAATCTTATTTTATTACTTTTTTCTCTCTCCTCCCCCTCTCTCTCTCTCCACCAAAGGATAGAATTTTAACAAAAAAATTCTAGTGGGTGTTAAATGATAAAATTTGCAGTGGTGCTAATTGTAAAATAAATAAAAAAAAGGGAAAAAGTAAATAATAATAAAATATTATTATTTAGCTTAAAGATGTATAATCCAATGTGAGAATTTTTCTTTATATGCAAAATCAATCTCTAAAAGATGTAATTTTACATATGCATATAAAGAAATCAATGTAGTGCTCTAAAAGAGGTTTTAATTGTCTAAGATTCAAAAAATTCAAACTGAAGAGAGAGAAAAAAAATTTGGGTTTCGGATTTAAAACCCGGATTCATCCGAGTTCTGCTCGGGTTTGACCCGGACTAACCCGATACGGGTTTGGAACTCGAGTTCTTGTCCGGGTATACCCGGGTTCTCGGGCTGGAACCTGGATGAACAGTCCTAGCCTAGCCATTGTCAAGTCTAAATTTTGGCTATAGCATTAACCTTTGGCTAGGTAAATCCACATTGAACTAACCATCTTAAAGTCAAAATAATAATATAATATTATATATTTTAATAATATTTTACAAAAAAATTGTAATATTTTACAAATGCACTTCATATATTAATTAATAATTTAATTTTTACATAAAGTTGATTGCAAATTTCTTGCTTTTAATCACAATACTACCTGGATGTAAATTTTGCAAACTCTTTGACCATACAAAATATAAAGTTTGCAAATTCTGAAAAGCACAGTTTACTATTGTGATTAAATACAAAAGATAAATGTCCTCTTTACATAAGTTTCTACCAACACATTTTCTACCAACATAGAAAATGAGAAAATTGCAAATCTACCAACACAGTGACTACCACACAGTTGGTACCATATAATTACAAATCCAGCACAAACCACAAAAACAAATTCTAGTTTCTAGCAACACAATTCTACCATATAATTGCAGTTTCTACCATCATTGTGTCCAAAAAATAATTGCAGTTTGACCCTAGCCACAACACAAGCATCTGACCCCTTTAGTTGCTACCTAGCCACATGTTTCTCCAGCCCACATGTGGCTAGACAGCCACTAAAATAAAATAAAAATAATCTACAAAAACAACAGTTTTTTTTTTTTAATAAATCTCATTCATTCATAGGAATCATTCATTACAAGCCAAAACAGCAGTTAAACACCTCCATAAGGTGTCGATGGAGATGTTACCAATATATAGATGTTATATCTGCCTGCCTCAAACTGCCTCAAACTCCCACATAGTTGATTGAATCAGAATTAAAGAAGGTGGCTTCCATCATTAATTTAGACCTCGGTAGTATAGTACTGATCCTATGTTGCCAATAATAAATAGAGGTTATCCTCCTCTGTAGTGAAAGGGTCACTGTCAGCTTTTTGTTGTTCATTGTAAGAGCCAAGTCATGTTTTTCCACCTAGCCAATTGCATTGTAACCAAAGTGGACTATCTAGTTCTGCAATGTGAACATATGCATTTTATATGCTTGAATTAAATGGATCTGAAGCCGACAGATTATAATCAACATTATTTTTTTCTGCTGCACTTTATACATGTTGGGGAATATCCTATGTGAAAGTGGTGACAATTTAGTCTATCTGACTAATTTCGGTTATCATCACTTGTCACCACTCTCCCACACCTTTTTAAACCCCAAATCTTCAAGCCCCTATTCTCCCCCAAATATTACTCTCTATCTCTAAAGCAGTAAAAACTCTCTGTTTGTCTCCCTGTAATAAGTGGGAGAAGAAGATGAAAACCCAGTATCAGTTTCACCAACCCTATTATTCTTTCAATAACAGGACAACCCATATTATATATATCTATATATATATTTAAGTCACCAACTCTCTGTTTATTTATAAGTCATGTTTGATGGTAGAAAGATGAAGGTTTTTGCACAGATATAAGAATCACTTGATAAACTCAATGTGTCAATATTATGCAAGATGAAATTTTATACTGGCAATGATAGTCACTAACTATATAAATTTATAAGTCATGACGGACTAAACCATGACATTCAGGTTGCAGAGACTTAAATTTTTTTATTTTTGGTTCAGAAGTAGGAATTGAATGTTCTCCACGGGAAATCATGTATTCCAACTGAATATAACCCAAGGCATATAAAATTAGCAGCCATGAAAAATCCATCACAGACAAATTAGTAGCCATGAAAAATCCATCACAGACAAATAGAACATATAAAATTAGTAGCCATGAAAAACCCATTAGAGACAAAATTAGCAGCCATGAAGAATCCATCAGAGACAAATTCATGACCTCGAGGGAGGTTCTGAAGCCCCATAAAAATATTGCAAAGAAAAAGTCACGGCCATGAACATTCTTTCCCAACCACCACAACATTTAGACCAGTCCAAGCAAAAAGAAGCTAGGTGAAAAATCGATATTTGAAGGAAAAAAATAACACTAAATTTACCCTTGTGAAGCACAATAGTCATCGAGAGAAGATAGAATGTTGATCTCGGTACTCTAGGGCAAAAATCGTGGTTGTCAAGAAGTCCAGATACTTTCCGTTGTTGATGCCTTCAATGGATTCTATAAATGGAAAGGAAAGAAAATGGGCGGGAGGGAAAGAAAAAAGGATGGTTCGCTGCAAATGGAAGCCGAGAATTGGAAAGAAAGAAAGGAAAAGAAAATGGGAGGGAGAAAGGAAAGGGTGCGATTTGGCAAGGGTGCAGAGAGAAGATAAAAATGGGAGGGAGAAAGGAGAGGGTGCAATTTGGCGAGGGTGCAAAAAAAAAAAGACGAAAATGGGAGGGAGAAATGAGAGGGTGCAATTCAGCGAGACGAAAATGGGAGGGAGAAATGAGAGGGTGCGATTCGGCATGAGAGAAAAGGAAAAGAAAAGGAAAGAAAGGGAAATGGAGGAGCTGAAAAACGAGTGAGGAAAGACATGTTGGGAGCCAATTTTAGTCAATAAAATAATGTTTGGAAGAGTAACAGTGACTAACCAAATTTGAAAAAATAGATGGAAGTACTGTAGCTCAAAACTTAAGCTGCTAGTTCAATGTAGACCAATTTTGACATAATTGGCTATAATTTGATGAGTCACTGGCATTTGGCTAGGCCAATGCCAGGGCTCTTAGGAATTGTAGTCCTTCATTAGAAACATTTCTTTGCCTTGCTGACGTGGCAAAGATTTATTTTATGCTCTTCTAGGACTTGGTCTACGCAAGTAGTATGGCTATCGCCGGGGTCCTTCAAGGTCCCCCAGCGCCACCAGGGAGGTAGTGGGATTTCGCAGACATGGTGGCGCAGACTCCTCAACCTCGTCCTGAGGTAGAGATTCCGCTGTGGCCGCTGAAAGTTTTTGAAGGAGTCTCGTATGTTGCTTTCACGAAGGAGGAAGTCGATCACTCTGCATATCCTTTCTGTTTTTCTCTGGTCATGAAGTTTCTAAGACAAAGGACATCGCTGGACATTATAAGAGCCTTTATTATGAGCCGATGGGGCTCAGAGGCACAACCGGTGATTTCGGCAATGCTCAAACCTAGATTTGTATTTGTTAGGTTCTTCAATGAACCATATTTCATTAAAGCATTTTCAAGGGAGTCTTGTGAGGTAAAAGGATTGTCGTATCGTGTGTTTCAATGGAGTCCTGACTTTGATGAAAATCTTGAGCCATCCATGGTGCCGGTATGGATTGTGTTGCCTAGTCTGCCACCGAATTATTATCACGAGTCTTTCCTGCGTAATATCACTCTATCGATTGGTCAATTTATTCACCAGGATAATAGTACAAGGTGTGCAACGCGAACAGATGGTGCTCGAGTTTGCATTAGGATAGATGTTTCTAAGCCGCCGCTGGAGTCTTTTTGGATTGGTATGCCCCATCAGTCTTCGAGCAGGCTTCAGGAATTGGTTTATGAAACCCTTCCTGCCATTTGTATTCATTGCTGCATGCAAGGTCATAACGTAACCACCTATAAATGGGAGGAAAAGAAAGGAGAGAAGCCTTAAGGAGAGGGAGGCAAGGCGCGAGAAGTTTGGATCTACAAAGATAAACAAATAGTAATAGATAATGGGGTGAATGATGGGGCGGAGACTAGTAATCAGAATGTTGTGATTCATAATCTAGAGGGCCCGCCTAAGGATACTGCTAAGATGGTGCAAGATACTAGGGAAAATAAACAAAGTGAAGAAGACCAGACTATGCAAGCAGTGGAAGAAGGTGTTCAAGGAGGGGGATTAAGTATAGATGAGGAAATTAGTTGTGAGCCGGCGGTGGCTAAGTTGAGATTGCAACATGAGGAGGTGGGAATGGCAGGAGTAGTTGAGGTGAGGACTAAGGAGGGTGCAACCCAGGGGTTCATGGGAACCTTTGGGGTAAGTCAAGATGGGGTTGTAGGTTTGGAGAGTCCTCTAGTTCAAGAAAACTTTGACACGGCTAGCGATGTTCAGGATGAAAATGAGCTTGTTGTCATGAAGGAAGTTGAAATGGAAGAAGAAGATACTGGAGATAAAAATTTGAGGATTCACTCAGATTCTGAGGCGGAGGAGGGGTTGGAGAACTTAGGAAAAGATAAGGCACATTCTTCAGACTTGAAAAACATTGTTGTCAATAAAGGAGGTATGAAGGTAAGGAGCTCCACCCGAGCTAAAGGCAAGCCCGATAAGCTCAATTTATGATGAATCCCATTTTATTTTGGAATCTTAGGGGTGTTGGAATCTCTAAGCGGAGATTAAGAAAGTTGGTGAGGAAATATATGCTGGAGATCATTGTTGTGGCGGAGCCGTTTTTGTCTGCGAGTCATTTGTGTGGTTTACAACAAAGATTGAATATGATAGGTTGTTTGTCTAATGAAGAGTTTGGAGGAAAGTTATGGATCATGTGGATTCAAGGGGTGCAGGTTTCGGTGGTGGAGGCCACTAATCAATTTATTACTATAACCATGACAACCCATAATAAATGTATTTGCATCTCTTTTGTTTACGCAAAGTGTATGTAGATTGAACGTAGGGAGCTTTGGAATTCTTTGTCGTCTTGTGGGCGATTTTAACATTATAAGGAATGACTCTGAGAGAAGAGGAGAATGTCCACGACCTTTCTCAGCAATGGAAGAATTTAATAGCTTTCTTGATGCAGCTGGATTGTCTGATTTACGGTTTAAGGGGAATCAATTTTCATGGTGTAATGGCTAGGAGGGGAGGACTAGGATTTGTGCCTGTTAGATCGTTCTTTGATTAGTGCGGATTTTATCACGATGTTCCCAGAGGCTTATATGCATTATTTACCACGCACAACATCAGATCATACACCAGTCTTGATTAGATTGGAACGTGAGCCATTGTCTTATGGTTTCCCTGCTTTTAAATTTCATCAAATGTGGGTTATGCATGAGCCTTTTCTGGATTGTGTTTCTAAGGCTTGGGAGGATGGGATAGATGATCATGGTATGCCGAGGTTGGCCAGGAAGATAAAAAAACTTAAACTAACTCTTTGACTATGAAATCAGGAGGTCTTTGATAACACATGCCAACATATTAATCAGTTAGAAGATCGGTTGAAAAGATTGGAGGAAATATTACAGGAAGGGGACGACGAAGAAGATTAGCAGGATTATTTAGTGGCAAAGTCAGAATTGGTGCGTGGCGGGACTGAGAAGAGATGCAACTTCGTCAGCAAGCTAAGCAGATTTGGCTGAATAAAGACGAAGTGTCAACTCAGTTTTTTTAGGCTTTCAATTCAAAGAAAAAACAAAGGTTAGGGAGATGAAATTACAGGATGGGAGATGGTTACAAAGTCAGGAAGAAATACATAATGGGGCAGTGGAGTATTTTCGTCAATTTTTGGCTCACAACCAGGTGGAGGAGTATCCGGATTTATCTAGTTTGGTGCAACAAGTTATTCTGGAAGAGGATAATGATAGATTGGTCCAGCTTCCTTCAATCCAAAATGTTAAGGATGTAGTTTTATCAATCCCTGTGGATAGCAGTCCAGGACCTGATGGGTTTGGTTCTGATTTTTATCAAGCATGTTGGCACATCATTAGCAAAGATTTAGTGCAGGCAGTGCAGGAATGTTTCTTGGGTGCTGACCTACCCAGGTTTTTTTTGGCTACTTACTTGGCCCTAAGTCCAAAAGTTGGATTATCACCTCCTCTTATGGATGGTGTTCCCGGAGCAAGGTATGTTTATCCCGGAACGTAATATTTTTTACAACATTAGTCTAACTCAAAAACTAGTGCATAGTGTCAACAAACTGGTTCGTGGGGGGAATATTATTCTTAAAATTGATATGGCAAAGGCCTATGATAGTGTTCATTGGAATTTTCTCTTGCAGGTCCTGGCTTCCTTTGGTTTTTCGATGCAGTTTTGCAGTTTGATCAAGAAATGTATTTCCCTACCTTGGTATTCTATGGTCATGAATGGGGTACCAAAATGATTCTTTCAAGGTGGATGTGGTTTGAGGCAAGATGATCCTATCTCATTTTATCTTTTTATTATTGTTGAAGAAATTCTTTCAAGGTTGATCAGGAATCAGTTTCAACAAAAGAAAATTGGTGCGTTTACACATCCTCGCTCTACCCCTATTATTTCACATTTGCTATATGATGATGATATAGTAAATTTTGCAAATGGTAGTAAAGCTCTCAGTAAGAGCTATTTCAGATACGCTTAGTATTTATGAAAGGTGGTCGGGTCAAAAGGTGAGTAAGGCTAAATCCTCTATAACCTTCTCTAAGCATATTGGGATTGCTAGACGTTGAGCCTTGCTAGGAATTATGGGACTTGCGGAAGGTTCCTTGCCTTTTAAATATCTGGGAGTGCCAATTATTTTTGGTCGTTTGAAAGTAGTGCATCTAGAAGACATTATGGGGAAAATTAAGGCCAGGATTGACGGTTGGAAAAATAAATTGCTATCGAATGGTGCTCAGGTATTATTGTTGAAGCATCTTCTAATGTGTCTTCCCATTCATTTGCTTTCCATTGTTCATGTTCCCTTATCGGTGGTGAAGAGTATTAGTAGGAGTTTTAGTAATTTCTTTTGGGGTGTTAAAGATGGGAAGCCAAAGAAGCATTGAAGGTCTTGGGATAAACTTTGTCTGCCGACGGTGGAAGGGGGTTGGGATTCAGAAACTTTCATGATATTCAAAAATCCATATTTATGAAATTTGCTTGGAAAGTAATTACAAAAGATTCTTTATGGCCCATATTTTTCCGAGCCAAATATGTCAAAAACCACCATATCTCGCTTTTGGAACATGGTTAGGGTACTCGGTTTTGGAGGATGGTCCATTCATGTATTCCGGATGACCTTAATTTGACAAAGTGGAAAGTTAGGGATGGAAATGTGACTTTTTGGTTGGATAACTGGGCAGATGATGGTCCCCTTGGAGATGATTACCCTGTTGTGGGCAATCCAAACTTACAAGTGAAGGAATGTAGGGTGGAGAATGGTTGGGATGTTGAATTACTAGTTAGCCTCCTTGATGGTGAAAAGGCTAAAAAGGTCATGAAAATTTTGAGCAAGGCTTGGGATGGTGCAGATGTGCTTGTGTGGAAGGGAATACTAATGGGAAATTCACGTCTAAGAGGTGCATGTCAATGTATTAGAGTTCAAGCTCCTAAAATCCAATGGGCTGAATGGGTTTGGCATTCTTATCTTCCTAAAAATATTTCAATCACCGAGTGGAAGGCATTTAACAACGCACTAAGTGTTGATGACACATTGAAATTTGTTAGAATCCAGGTAGCATAAAAATGTGATTGTTTTTTGAATGGTGGGTATGAGGATTTAAATCATGTGTTTGCAACAGGAGATATTGCAAGAGAAGTTTGGCAACGTACGACAGCTCAGGTTGGGTTAGGCTGTGTGTCAGGTTCTACGTGGAATCAAATTGTTGATGTCTGACTTATAAAGGCGTCGAGGAGCTCACAAATGGGGCAGATTCTAGGCATCTTACCTTCTATTATTACCTGGAAATTGTGGCTTAGGCGTTGTCATGCTAGGATGAAAGGGGTTTTTCAGTCATTGGCGATGGTTTGGCTTCAAGTTAAGCTTTGGATGGCATGAGTTAGGGAGAAGTTAAAGACAAGAAAGTTATTTACTCCTCGGGATGAAGCTATTCTTAACGATTTCAGCATCCCTGTCAAGCCTCCCAAAATGAAAGTTTCATGGCTTGTTTGTTGGCAACGTCCACAAGCAGGCAGATTGAAGCTTAATGTAGATGGAGCCCCAAGAGGGAATCTTGGATTGGCAAGTGCTGGACGTGTTCTTCGAGACTCGAAAGGTAACTTACTTATGGCATTCTCGGCTGCTATTGGCACACTATGCTGGATTGATGGGTTTGTTACATGGCCTTCAAATGGTAAAAAAAAAACATGGGTATCGTGTATCTTGATGTGGAGTTAGATTCTTTGTTAGTGGTTAAGTGGTTAAAGGAGTAGAGTTGTGAAAACTGGTACCTTGAGAACTATTGGGAGGAAGTCATGGACATTGTCAAGTACTTTCATGTTCGAGTATCTCATATATACAGGGAGGGGAATGTTTCGGCAGATTTTCTGGCAAGAATGGGAGTGGAATGGAGTAGTTGCCAATGGTGGTCCTCAGTGGATATTCCTTCTCGTCTTAAAGGAATTTTGTGCATAGAAAAGCTAGGTCTAACTCATATTAGACTTGTTTAATTCTATTAATAAGGGTGGTTTTTGTTTGTTGCATTATTTGATTATATGATTTTTTTTGGGTATATTGTAAAGTGGTTGGATGTTTATGGTTTTTTATACTTGGGTTTTGGTGTTTTATGAATATTTGTAACTCTTAGGTGTTTGATTTGTTACCACAGTTTTTCTCCTCCATAAGTGAGAGTTATCAATAAAATTGGAGTTCTATCATCTTCTTAAAAAAAAGAAATTCATTCTCAGTATTATTATTGATCAAATACTTTTGGGTAGTATAATTTTCTTAATGTTAGTGCTTTGCCTTTGCTAACATTGTGAAGGAAAAGACATAACAAAAAAAAAATTATTGTCAAGGAAAAGAATAAGTTGCTCCATTGGGTGTGCCAAAAGAATGGCAACTACCTGTTGGAAATAGGAACCTGATGTGCATGGTCAGATTTCAGGAATCATGTTGGCAAGAAGCTGCTGTTAGAGTTCGGATTATAACACCATCAAGGAAATTTTCTGGTTATTTACTGTTCATCACTCTCACACTGTATATCACTATTAGCAAAATAAAAAAATACTAGGGTAAGAAAATGATGTTAAAGAAATGCTTCATATTCTGAAGAACACACATGGGCATGCTCTATCTGTACTGCAAGGAGGAGCTCTTGTTGGACTCCGTATTTTGTGTGGGTTCTATCATTTCCTCTAAAAATCAATCTCTATGCTAAACTCTCACATAATAATACAGTGGGAGTACTTGTGATTTGGGGTGTACAACGGTTGGTCCGGATCGGAGAAACCGACCGGTTCGGTCCGGACTAAACTGGACCGAAAAAATATATGGTCAGTTTCGGTCCAATAAGTAGGAAAATTTCGGTCTTCGGTTCGATCCCGGGGTGGAGATTTCTCGGACCGGACCGACCGAATAAAAAATAAAAATAAAATATTTTATATATATTATTTATATAATAATTGTACAATTAACAATATAAAATTTTAAATATGTTATTAATACTTGTAAATATTCTATAAATTAACAATATTTTATATATATCATCATCTAACCTATTACTATTAACAATATAAAATTTTAAATATGTTTTTAACACTTGTTAATATTCTATGAATTAACTAATATATAATATCAATTAGTTAATTATATAGTAATTATATAAATTAATAATGTAATTTTCATCTAATTTATTATCATTAACCATATAAAATATTTTTTTATTGAGTTTGTTACATAATCTACATTTATAAGTCACTTAATTTAATTTAGTATTTTAAATAATTTTTTTTATTAATTGATTAAAAAAAAGGCCGGACCAAATGGACCGACCGGATGAGACCGGACCGAACTACGGTAGTCCGGTCCCTATGGGGTGTTCAATATTCTCTATCGCTGGACCGGACCGGACTATTTGCACCCCTGCTTATGATATTGTCCAACAAACCAACCCACAAATTAAGCAAAAATATGTCTGTTGTTGACGGACATGATTGAATTACCGAAGGGAGCGAAAGGTTCACGGCACATTCAATTTCTTAGGCTGAGTTTTTATTATTATGAAATTTGCATTATCCTCCAAAATCTTAATTTATAAATTATACAATGTACTTCCAAGCTAGCAATCAACAATGTGCCACTCTTTCCCCTGGTAAAGGTCAAATCATATAGGGGTGGGCAGCGGGGCGGCTTCCGCCCCGACCCGGATAGAGAGGGCATAGCGGGGGCGGGGGGCGGGATGACCCCAGCGGGGCCCCGCCCCCGCCCCACATTAAAAAAAAAATTATTTATATATATTAAATAAATATATTGTATATAGATATACACAATTTATAAAAGACTTAAAATTATATTCAAGTCATTGGATTGTTTTGGCCTAGGAGGCCAAATCAATCCAAAATCTAACTCTAATGAGTTTAAATTTTTTTATATTTATAAATTTTAATTTATTATTCAAATTATATTATAATTTTGGTCTAAAAAAATATTTTTAGACAAATTTTTTTTTTTTTTAACATAATAGCGGGGGGCGGGGCAGATGAGGGTTTTTCCCCCGCCCCCACCTCCTGGGGGTGGGGGGCGGGGGGAAAATCCCCAACCCCGCATGGTGCGGGGCGGGGTGCGGGGAAGGGCACCCCCCGCCCCGCACCATGCGGGTAGCAGGCCTAAAATCATACCTAAAAATTCTATTAAAAAATGCTAAATACCCAAGCTGAATTAAAAAAGGTTCCAACAAGATTACTATTCTTTTTTTTTTTTTAAATAGGAAAATGATACTTGATCCCCTCAAAGTTATCGCTCGAGTATAGGCCTGTGCATAATGGGCTTTGGCCAGCACCGTCCGAAACACCCGATCCGTCCAACCCGTATAAAGACGGGTTCATCAGGTCAAAGTTGAATATCGGGTTTAGAATTATGAACCCTTCAAAACCGTGAAAGTGAAAGTGCAACCGAAAATTCTCTATGAATCTCTTCTCCCCACTGTGAAACCCTACCCTCTGCCGCCCTCTTAAGCTTCTCTCCACTTCGTTTCACCCCGAGCACCACCAAGTTCCAACACCTTGCCACCGGTAATCTCTCTCTCTCTCTCTCTTTCTCTCTCTAAGATCTAACTTGTGTCCATATTTCATTCTAGTAAGTACTCTGGATTTCAACCTATACTATACCTTCCTAAGCATCAATTGCCATAGTTGATAAATTTTATAGAACATTGATAAAATTTACAGAACATTGATAAATTTCAACCTACACCGTACCTCTCATGAAGAAGACTTGAAATCTTGCTTACTTTGCAATGATCCCTTCAATACCAACCTGATGAAATTCCTGCTGTTTTTATTTTTTATTTATATATATATATATATGTGTTTCCTAGCTATGCATGTAAGTAACTCTATTATTGTTCAGAAACCAGAAGAAGATCAGAACTACAAAATCTGACTTCCCGAAATCCTTCCATTCCATAAATGTATATATCCACAAGAATGAATCACAACAATACTGACCTTACACTCCCACCGCACAAAAAACATAGAATAGAAATATATGGTAAGCAACGACAGTGTTGATGTCGTGTTTCGCGAGCCTGGGCAACTTCTCACCTCTGGTATCCAAGCATGATCTTGCATAGTCAAAACGGAGAGGGGATTCTAAGGTCCGTTAATCCTCCGATGCTTAAGTCAGTGTCTTGAGGGGAAAGATTAAGAATGAGAGCAAGAACCATAGACAAGGATGACATTATATTTTTTCTATCACCTTATTTGCAGCTGGGTTGACCCTTATTTATAGTTACCGTTTAGGATTTCCCCATGGCGGGGCGTTGCGTAGCGCGAGGAGATTTGCCCTGTGTAATTCATTGCCAAGCAGCTTTCACGTTGTTACCTCACCGAGCAGCGATGGCCCCAAGCCTTCTCTGTGCTCCACTCTGGTTTTCGGCCGCATTCAATGCCGCACACTCTGCACCCTGGAACGCATTTAATGCGATGTGGCCTTTGTTTCGCATCCCTTCTGTCTAGTGATGCACGTCACAGTCTTCTTCCATCTTCTCCTAATCTTCCTCCAGATCTCTTGCCCCGACCCGAATTTCCTATCCATATTTTGGTTTGGGCTTTTTACTTTCCTTGCTTGGGTTCGGATGATCGGGCTAGGCCTCATTGTCGGCCCAACTCCCCACTACAAACCCCCTACTATCCTGGGCCCAAGGTAATGATTTATCCCTCCATCACAGTACCGTGCGAATTCTAAGCACACTTGTGAGCTGGAAATTCAAAAACCCTTTCTTTTTTGTGTTTGTGAGCCCCGGATTGATAACCTGGCGTCGGTTCGTTCCTCACGCACATGCTGTGATAACGCTGCGCCGTCTTTCCACTATCGAGGCGCCTCTTCAAATCCTGTGCCATCACTTTGATTTGAAGATCATATTACGCGTTCCCCTTTTGTACTTACGTTTCGTCTCTTACCTTTCTCCTTCTCTGATACCTTCGTATTGTATTCCCAACCATCCTTTCGATTTCACCTCTTCATCCTTCGCCATGACTAAGCCGACTGTCGACGAATCTCGCTTCAACTATTTTGCTGGGCATCGGTGGATTTCGTCCATGACCAAGACCGAGCTTCGTGCTTTCTGCAAGGAGTTTCCACTCCCCGATGGGACTTCGGTCGAGGTTCCGTCATCCCGCGTCACTATGGTGGACCGCCAAGGTCTGGCGACGGCGGTGGCGCTTTACCCCCACATGTTCTGCCGCCCTGTCCGTGACGTCCTGGACTATTTGAAACTTGCCCCTATACAACTTAATCCCAATGCTTGGTGTTTACTCTTGGCTAGTTGCGTGGCCTTCCGACTCGTTCTGTCCAGTTCGGAGGATTACCCTGACCTAACTGCCCGTGAATTTCTGAGTGTGTACCGAATCAATCGACTCGATTGGAACTATTGCAGTTTCCAATCTTATACTGCCGAAAGGCTTTATACGTCTTTGGAAAGGCGTTATTCTTCAATAAAGGAGTGGCACAAGTGATTTTTCTTCGTCAGGGGCACCGGTTGGGAGTGCCCCGAGGGGGAGAGGGACTATGGTGAGTTCCTGGTTCGGTCTGTTTGGGGCAAGGTTCCGACCACGAAATCCCTGGCCGTTACTTTGTCGGAGAGGGAGGAACTCTGAGTTGCTTCCAGGGTGTCCTGGGTTTTGGCCCATCTCGAGCTGTCTGAGATGGACGCGCTTCTGAACGACGACTACATCCGTCGTTATCTCTTCCTCCCGCCCCGCAATCATGTATTGGGCCGGGATTTCCTGTCGGGTCCACTTTCCCCGTCTAGGGAAAAACGTCCCGCTCCTTCCTCTCCCGAAAGGGAACACCTCAAACGTCAGCGCACCGAGCCGAAGGCACCAACTCCCCCACGCCCATTCTAGATGAATAAGTCCCCATAGCTCTGCCCCTTCCCTCTAAACCTGAAGCTGCTCAGCGAAAGGGGAAAAGCTCCGGAAGTGTGGCAGCCAGAAGAGAGTCTGGTCGGGCTGCTCGCAGGTATGACCCGGTTATAGAGTCGTGGAGAGAGTCCGTCGACCTGCCCAGGATGTCGGTCCTTTTGGAGGTAGATCATCGTAAATTTCCAAGCTTACATACGTTTTTTTTTTTTTTTTGAGCTGTGATTGATTGTGGTTGCTCTTTCCCAAATAGGTCATGCAGAAAAAGAAGACGCCGGAACTGCGGTTGCCTCTCTCTTCGCTTTGACTTTCGAAGGCCCAGAGCCTTGTGGGTCAGCGCAGGTGCTGGGCGCCTTCACCTCCTTTGAGGAGGCTCTCCTCGAAAAGGAGGAACTCCTGCACCAGCGGCCGAGGAGATGCTTGTCGAGTTTGACGCATCCTTCGAAGAAGGTATCTCTCACTCCCCTATCCCTGCTCTCGGGCACACCAGTCCGGTCCATTCTGGAGTCTCCCCGATCCCCACCCCGACAGCTTTTCCCTTGGAAGAAGAGGTTCCACCGGCTGAAGGGCCCGAATCTCCTAAGGTCACGGGACAGAGCCCTGGAGGGACTGCTCCTAGATCGGAGGTCGAGAGGCCAAGCTACCCGGAGGTTACGGCTCCCAGTCGCCCCGAGGTCTTGGGGTCTACACCAGTGCCGGACCCACTGGCCGAGTCAGGCCCTTCGACGACTCTAGAGCAAACTCTCCCTTCGGAGGAGACCGCTTAGGTACTGGCTCTTCCTTCTCTGCTTTCATGATGATTCGTTGATCGTTTGCTCCGCTTGTTCCCCTTTGTTGTTTTTGCTCATGCCGGATCGTCTATTCCGCGCAGGAGTCCCAGGTTCCACAAGTTGTGCCCTCCGCTTCACAACAAGGTGTCGCCGGAGTGGAGGTGGAGGACGATCCTTCCCCGAGTGGCAGCCCCCTTTGCATGGGCGAGGTGCAGGGTGAGAGCCCGGCTCGAGTCGGAGGCTCTCCGAGCTTTCACTCCGCCCCCTCGCAGGATCCTCCCATAGAGGTTTCCTTTCCGAGCGAGGGGGAAACAACTCCATCTCCAGCACACCAAGAGGTTATTCTGCCTTTGGTGCCCATTGAGCTCCCTTCTTCTTCAGAGCCAGGGGCGTCACAGGATCCTGAGTCCGGCCATGTCAAGGCCCGGACATCATTTTTTGAATCATACCTCTAGAAATTCCAACCACTTTTTGCCAATGTGAATGTTCTTTCGCACGGCCGCTTCTCTTCTCGTTCTGTTCCTTTCCTTCTTTTTTTTTTTAACAAGATGGATCGATGTTGACTTCTCAGGCTGCCGAGGAGTTTGTCGACCTGGTCTCCTGAGAGCAAGAGGCTCTGGAAGAGGACCTCAAGACTCAGAGGGCGCTGAACAAACTGCTGAACCTCTGCGGGGAGAAGCTGCTAAGAGAGAAGCAGTCCCTGGAGGTGGAGAATGAGTCCTTGTGAGAGAGCAACGCGTTCCGTCTTGAGAAGATCCGCGAACAGAGGAAGCTAAACAAGGACATGGCAGAGCTGATGAAGATCATGAGTCTGGAGCACGACCTCAAGCGTAAGGAACTCCATTTGAAGGGCATCGAAACGGACAGACTCCAGGTTAGACTGACCTCAACTGTCACTGACTTGGAATCTACACAGAAGGAGCTGGAAATCCTTCGTGCCATATCCGGCCTCCTCTTGGCCGAGGGGGAGAGTGCCCGTGTAGAGATCCAGAGGTTGGGGCGCAAATTAGAGTCCGCGCGGGTAGCTTTGGAGAGGAGCATCGATGCTGCTAACACCTTAGAGGACGAGCAGAGACGCATGGCCGAGCAGGAGAGTGAGCTGGAGTTTGCTCAAGTGGCACTGAAGCAGAGCGAGGGGAGAATTGAGATGTTGGAGGCTAAAAAGAAGCGGGCCACCCAGATTCAAGTTCGCATGTTCCACCGTTACATGGGACTGCTCAAATCTGTGGCCGTGACCAAGGCTTTAGCCCGCGCCTCTGTCTCCCACATGGAGGCCTCTCTGAATGCTGTCCAAGACCGTGCAGCCCAGCTGGAATTGCAGCTTAGGAGGGCCCCCACCCTCTGCAATCAGGCTTGGATCAATGGGTACCGGGAAGGCCTTGAGCGCCTCCGGGGACTGCTCCTCCAGAACCCCGGAACTGACCTCCACACTCTGAACCTCCGGGAGGTCGCCCCGGATGTGAAAGCTTACGAAAAGATGCTGACCTGGGGTGTAAAGGAGATGCCTCTGGCCTTCAACGACTCTCCTCCTTAGTTATCTTTATTGCTTCATTGTATACCCCTTTTTCTTTAAACATCAACGTTTAAACTGGCTTATAGTAATGATTTTGATTCTTTTATTATGGCTTACACCTTTCCTAACTTTTGTAATGTGCACTGTAGTCTCTTGATGTTAAGTCTTATCGAACTGAGTAGGATGTCAGGCTTCCCTGCGCGAGTAAATACCCTGCAGGACCATTACCGAGCCGCGCCCCTTGGTAGAGCCCCCAGCATGGCTCTGTCTACTGGACATAAATCAACGAGTCACAGATTTCTTTATTCTGGCCTGCCCTTCGCTGGGCAGCACACCACAGGGGTACCAAGGTGTAATGGCTCGCTTAACGGGCATTTTCTCATTTTGACTTAATTTTCCATGGGGTTCCCTTGCGAATTTAGACGGGTGACACTGCTTCGCATTCAGTGATTCTTTAAGTTTGAACCCCGCCCAGTGACTCTGTCGTGTAACTATCACCTTTCTCCAAGTGTCCACCGAGCCACACGCCATGATCTTTGCGCACGTGGGCGGCTGAACCTACTGTCGACCTCATGACTGTCCTGGAGTTGCTCTTTATCGACACTTCTTTCTTTCATGTTTGGCTCATGTGTTGTCCTGCTTCGGTCAATCGCACCAAGTGTCTTTATTACATTCGTGACTCAAGTTTCATACTTAACTTCTTCATCAGTCACCCTCTTTCTACCGTTCACGTGTCGGCTAAGATTTCCCACGCTCAATTCTCCTTATCAGCACCTCGGGATTCGAGCTCCACAGGGAACACGTGGACAAACCTCGGAGTCCCTACGAACACGTGGGAGCTGGGGAGGCTCTTAGGCATTGCGGGGCCCTGGGGATGTCCCGAGTTGTTTCCGGCTATAAGAAGGGACACTCATCCTCTACTGGGGTGTAATCGGCCCTGCCTTCTCTTTTCTTTATTAGCTTAGTCGATCTTTTGGGGCCTTTTCCCCCTTTTGCAGTTTTAGGGTGGCGGACGCGTTCTGTTTTGGTGCTCAGAATGCTGCTGGTAGGGGTTCGGAAGTTGGGAACACATCAAACTTCACACATCACTTGTTCTTACCCTCTTGCTTACGACGCCTTACTTGTTCTTGCCCCTTGCTTACGGGGGTTGACCTCTGTGAGCATTTGAACCAGAACCTGCATCCCACAGGTTTTGGAAGGTGCTCGATCAAGGTAGTGGCGCAGCAGCCGTGGCCGAGGTGGGCGGGAACAGACGTCGGGGGGGCGATTACGCCTTAGCCATTGCCTGCCCATCGATCTTCTGTTACCCGCATTGTTGTCACCCCCCGGTTCAACTTTCAATCCCAATTCGTCATCGAGAGACTCTTGGTGGGGTGCCGCTCGGCTTCTCACACGCAGAAGAGGGGACGTACTTTGCAAAATCTACCGGGCGTCCAACTTCCCAATGCTGCTGTGTTTATTCTTGTAGTAACTTTGTAGTCGGTGCCCCTTTCTGTCTTCTCTTCTTCTCCTTTCTCTTTTTTTTACGATGTAAGACTTCCTTTGTCGCTCCACTTGTAACTCTGTTCGGGATATATATAAAGGACTTTATCTACCTTCTTTTCTGCGGGCCTTCTATACCTTGTTTCATCCTTGTTTTTGCCTTGACAACAGCTGTCAAAAGGTCAGAGCTCACGGCTCAGTTTCGATGCCTCATACTTTGCAGGTCGGCACTCGTAGGTTGGTAGAGTCCGAGGGCCCTGCTCCCTCACCCACGCGTTTCCTTCTTCCTTTTTGCACAAAACTCGGCAAGTCATTTAGATTGCGTTGAGAATAGCTATTAGCAGGTCAAAGCTCATGGCTCAGTTCCTGTGCTTTATACTTCGTGGGTTGGCACTTATAGGTTGGCAGAGCACAAGGGCCCTGCTCCCTCACCAACGCATTTTCTTCTTCCTTGTTGCACAAAACTCGGCAAGTCATTTAGACTGCATTGAGAATAGCTGTTAGCAGGTCAGAACTCATTGCTCGGTTCCTGTGATTTATACTTCGTGGGTTGGCAGTTACAGGTTGGTAGAGCCCGAGGGCCCTGCTTCCTCACCAACGCGTTTCATTCTTCCTTTTTGCACGAAACTCGGCAAGTCATTTAGATTGTGTTGAGAATAGCTGCTAGCAGGTCAGAGCTCATGGCTCGGTTCCTGTGCTTTATACTTCGTGGGTTGGCACTTATAGGTTGGCAGAGCCCGAGAACCCTGCTTCCTCACCAACGCGTTTCCTTCTTCCTTTTTACACGAAGCTCGGCAAGTCATTTAGACTGCGATGAGAATAGCTGTTAGCAGGTTATAGCTCATGGCTCGGTTCCTGTGCTTTATACTTCGTGGGTTGGCACTTATAGGTTGGTAGAGCCCGAGGGCCCTGCTCCCTCACCAACGTGTTTCCTTCTTCCTTTTTGCATGAAGCTTGGCAAATCATTTAGACTGCGTTGAGAATAGTTGTTAGCAGGTCAGAGCTCATGGCTCGGTTCCTGTGCTTTATACTTCGTGGGTTGTCACTTATAGGTTGGCAGAGCCCGAGGGCCCTGCTCCCTCACCAACACGTTTCCTTCTTCCTTTTTGGACGAAGCTCGGCAAGTCATTTAGACTGTGTTGAGAATAGATGTTAGCAGGTCAGAGCTCATGGCTCAGTTCCTGTGTTTTATACTTCATGGGTTGGCAGACCCCAAGGGCCATGCTCCCTCACCAACACATTTCCTTCTTCCTTTTTGCACGAAGCTCAGCAAGTCATTTAGACTGCGTTGAGAATAGCTATTAGCAGGTCAGAGCTCATGGCTCGGTTCCTGTGCTTTATACTTCGTGGTTTGATACTTATAGGTTGGCAGAACTCGAGGGCCCTGCTCCCTCACGAACGCGTTTCCTTCTTCCTTTTTGCACGAAGCTTGGCAAGTCATTTAGACTGCCTTTAGAATAGCTATTAGCAGGTCAGAGCTAATGGCTCGGGTCTTGTGTTTTATACTTCATGGGTTGGCACTTATAGGTTGGCAGAGCCCGAGGGCCCTGCTCCCTCACCAACACATTTCCTTCTTCCTTTTTGCACGAAACTCGACAAGTCATTTAGACTGCGTTGAGAATAGCTATTAGCAGGTCAAAGCTCATGGCTCGATTTCTATGCTTTATACTTCGTGGGTTGGCACTTATAGGTTGGCAGACTCCAAGGGCCCTGCTCCCTCACCAACACGTTTCCTTCTTCCTTTTTGCACGAAATTCGGCAAGTCATTTAAACTACGTTGAGAATAGCTGTTAACAGGTCAGAGCTCATGGCTCGGTTCCTGTGCTTTATACTTCATGGCCGGTCTCAAGATCGAGCTTAAATGACTTGGGCTGTTTTAGGGAGACATAGTAACACAACATTTCAAAATTAGTTCATTAAACTTTTAACTAGTAATAGTTTTACGCTCGTTTGAGCTTAGCTCGGATCATTTTTATACAAAATACTTTCTTAAGTGCTCCGCATTCCACGGGTGTGGCAGCTCGTTCTCTTCATGGTCCTTCAGCCGGTATAAGCCATGTCTTCCGGTCGCCGTTACTAGGTACGGTCCTTCCCACTTGGGACCTAGTTTGCCCTCATCTTGGGTTGTAACTCCAGTCTGCTTTAAGACCATATCAACTACTTTGAAGTTACGAGGTCGGACTCGTTTGTTAAAATATAACTCAACTCTTCGTTTGTTGGCTGCCTCTCGGCTTATAGCATCCTCCCTTCTTTCTTCCAGGTAATCTAGACTCTCCCTCCGCCACTCGTTGTTCCGATCCGGGTCATATTGTTGCACCCTATACGTGGGTATGGTCACTTCTGCTGGTATCACAACTTCTGTTCCATAGACCAAGGAGAAAGGTGTTTCTCTAGTTGAGGTTTTTACTGACATCCAATAGGCCCACATCGTGCTCAGAAGTTCTTCAGCCCATTCCCCTTTTTGCGCTCCCAGCTTCTTCTTTAAGATGTTGAGTAACGTCTTGTTGGTTGCTTCTACCTGACCGTTGGCTTGTGGGTGTCCTGGAGAGGAGTACTTGGCCTTGATCTTGATCTTGAGCTCCGAGCACCATTCTCGATAGTGCAAACAATCAAATTGTCACCCATTGTTTGAGATGAGGCTTTGGGGAATACCGAAACGACAGATTATGGACTTCCAGAGGAAATTTGTTATTGCCCGAGATGTGATTGTCGCTAAAGCTTCCGCCTTTACCCACTTGATAAAATAGTTTATTGCTACTATGACAAATTTCACCCCTCCTTTGCCCGCTGGGAGGGGGCCGATGAGATCCAACCCCCATTGGGCAAAGGGCCACGGGGCAGTGACAGGAGTAAGTTCTGCGGGAGGACAATGAGGTATAGGGGCGTTTTCCTAGCATTTAAGACATTTCTAGGCGAACTCGTCGGCATCCTTGTGAGCATTAGGCCAATAATACCCCGCCCGAGCAGTTCGCAATGCCAATGCCCTCCCGCTCACATGATTGCCACAAACTCATTCATGGATTTCAGCCAATACGTACTGAGCCTGCTCGGAGGAGATGCACCTTAACAGAGGCTCAGCATAGCCTCTTTTATACAGAATTCCCTCTACCAGCGTGAATCTGGCTGCTCGATTCCTAACCTTTCGGGCTTCCTCCCGATCATCTGGCAGAATTCCTCTTGAAGAAACCTCAAAATATCTGTGGCCCATTCTGGGGGCTGTAGGACCTAGATAGCTAACACCCGAATTCCCACCACAGTTATATCAACAGTTCGGGCAACCACATGGTCCGGAAGCGGGACCTCTTCTTGCCCTGAAGCTGCCTTAGCTAGCCGATCCGCTTCCTGGTTCTCTCCTCTAGGAATCTGATGGATGACGGAATATTGGAAGCGATTACGTTCTTCTCCAACTCGTTGAAGATATCTTTTCAGATTTTCCCCCTTCGTGAGGAACTGTCGGGTCACCTGTCCTACCACTATCTGCGAGTCGGCTTTTACTTCAACTTCAGTTGCGCCAAGGGACCTGGCAATCGTTAGTCCTGACAGGAGCGCCTCATATTCTGCTTCGTTGTTGGTGACTTTGAATCCGAGCTGAGCACGTAATCAAATCTCTCACCCTAGTATGTCACTATATGCACTCCCGCTTCGCCACCTGTCTGGCAAGACGAACCGTCGACATAGACTGCCCTGGGGTGCAACAATCACTTCTTCAGGGAAGTTCGAGAATTCGGCTACAAATTCTACTAGTACCTGTCCTTTTATCGATGTCTGAGGGAGGTATTCGATCTCGAACTCACTTAGCTAAATCGTCCAGCTAGTCATTCGGCCTGAGATCTTCCTCAGGGGAACATCAGTTTAGACCTTTATCGGGTGAGCTTGAAAGTAGGGCCTTAACCGCCTGGCAGTGATTACTAATGCAAAAGCAAGCATTTCTGTTCGGGGATACCTGGCTTCTGCGCCTTGAAAAGCTCTGCTAACGAAATAAACTGGGCGTTGAACTCCTGTCACTGCTCGGGTTAACACAGAGGACACCGCATTGGGTGACACCGCCAGATACACAGTCAGGCTTTCTCCTGGGTGGTTTGGCTGTGTAGCGACGGACGAGCCAGGTACCCCTTCAATTCGTCAAAAGCTCTATTACAGTCTTCATCCCATTCCTGCGCCTTTCGGAGGACAATGAAGAAAGGAAGGCACCGGTCGGTTGACTTGGCGATGAAACGGCCCAAGGCGGCTACCCTCCCTGTCAGCTTCTGAACTTCATTGATGTTCCTTGGCGGAGGCATATCCATGATGGCCTTGATCTTTTCGGGATTGGCCTCGATTCCTCGATCCAACACCATGAAGCCCAAGAACTTCCCTGATTCCACCCAAAGGCGAATTTATGCGGGTTAAGTTTCATTTTGTACTTTCTCAGCACCGCAAAGGTCTCACGGAGGTCGTCAAGATGTTGTTCGGCCTTCATGCTCTTAACCAACAGATCGTCTACGTAGACCTCTATATTCCTCCCGATCTGGTTCTTGAACATTCTGTTGACCAAACGTTGGTATGTCGCTCCAGCATTTTTGAGGCCGAATGGCATTGCCGTATAGCAATAAAGTCCTTTATCGGTGATAAATGTTGTTTTCTCTTCGTCACCGGGACTCATTCTTAACTGATTGTAACCAGAATACACGTCCATAAAGCTTGAGTAACGAGTGTCCGGCCGTCGAATCTACTATCAAGTCAATCCTTGGGAGAGGAAAACTGTCTTTCGGGCATGCTTTGTTCAAGTCAGTGAAATCAACACACATCCTCCACTTCTCACTCGCCTTCTTGACCCCTACAACATTAGAGAGCCATTCAAGATAGTAAACTTCCCGAATGAAGCCCACAGCGAGGAGGCGTTCCACTTCCTCAGCTATAGCTGCATATTTCTCCGCACTGAAATTGCGGCGCTTCTGCTTGACCCTTCTTGCGTCAGGATTTACACTGAGCTGGTGCTCTATCACCGCCCCGTCGATACCTGGCATTTCTTCATGGCACCAAGCGAAGACATCGCGATGCTCCAGGAGCAACTGTTTCATGGACTGGCTCAGTTCTTCGGACATTGTGGAACCCATTCGTACAGTCCGTTCCGAGTCTCCAGAATCCATCGGCACCAAGACTAGGGGTTCATCGTGCTCTGCTTGTCTTAGCGCTTCTTCATCCCTCACTTCGCGGTCCAGCTAGGTCATCGCCGAAGATGGAGGCTGGGCCACCCCTTCGAGTCTCGTCTGTACTTGTGCCTCTTTGTTTTCCTCCTCCTGCTCTTGTCCTGTCCGTGCTAGTGGCGCGCGTTCGGCAGCTTGCTCGTGGCCTAATTCTAGAGTCTGTATGGTTACCATCTTTGACTTCATCTCCCTGGTGTAGCAGTCCCTCGCGGTCTGTTGTTCACCCCGCATCTCTCCTACCCCGCATGCGGTTGGAAATTTCACTTTTAGATGGTACGTGGAAGTGACAACCTTCATTTGGTTCAATGACGGTCTCCCAAGTATCACATTGTACGAGGAAGGGGCCTTGACCACCAGAAAGTCTACCATGAGAGATGTTGTCTTGGGAGCCACGCCTACTAGTACGGACAAAGTGATCACACCAGCTGGCTAAATGGTATCCCCAGTAAAGCCTTTAAGGGGCGTTGGCGACGGCGGTAACCGGTCTGGAGAAATTCTCATTCTGCTGAAAGCTTCTCAAAAGAGGATGTCTGCGAAACTGCCATTGTCGATCAATATCCTCCTAGTCTGGTAGTTGGCTATCTGTGATGTCACTATCAACGCGTCGTCATGAGGTCATAATAACCCTTCCCATCCTCTTCACTGAACATTATCAAATGTTCTCTGGAAGGGTCTCTGCGGTGCGGTCGTTGGGTGGAGAACACTTCTCCGTACTTGGTCTTCCTCGCATGGGCCTTTCAAGCTGAGGAAGTCACTCCCCCTGCATACCCCCCAGCTATTGTGTTGATCTCCCCTATGGGGGGTTCTTCCCTTCTTGAATTCCCCCGATGCGGGCCCCCTTTACGAGGGTTTGTAGTCCTTCTTTCGGGACTTACACTATTCCTCCAGGCATAGTCCTAGCTTTCACGAACTAGTCCTTCTTCTCCATTTAGTATAATAGTCTTGAGTGTTGTGCCCACTGCTCCTGTGAAAGGAACAATATTTGGGTCGTGCCGAGCCCTATCCCCATTCCCCTTGTCGACTCAAGTCTTCCTCCACTTCCACTGCCAAGCTAGAGTGCAAGCGTGGGCCATGCTTCCCCTTGCCTTTAACCTCATGAGCTCGTTTCTGGCGGGCTCCTCGGTCAAGCTCTCGGTGCCGTTCTCTCACTTTCTTGTCTGCTCTTTCCAAATCCAACCTCCTAGGCGCTGTCAGTGCTTGGAGTGTGTCTTCCCCGTTTATGTAACCGTCTGTCCGGTCCATAAAGTCCCTCAAAGTTGACAGTGTCTTGCGAGCGATTTCTGCCATTTATGGACTGCGAGGCCAGACTCCCCCTAATAATGCCGCCAACATGATCTTTTCATCTTGATCGTCCGTTGTCATCCGTTCCCTGTTAAAGTGAGAGAGGTATGACTTAAGGCTCTCGTCATCCCTCTGCTTAACAGTTAGCAGATAGGCGGCCAGCCTTCTCCTCATCCAGCTGGCCATGAACTGTGTTAAGAACCGACACGCTAGTTCGTTGAAGCTATCTACAGTTCCGGGTTGCAAGGAAACAAACCACATTCGCGCCACCCCCTTTAAGGTGAGAGGGAATGTCCTGCACGTTATCTCGCTGGGGAAACCGTGAAGAGTCGTGTGGGCTTTAAAAGTCTCCAAATGCTCCAACGGGTCCTTGGTCCCATCATACGCTTCCATCTGAGGGACCTTAAACCTTGGAGGTATCGGTACCGCCAGAATCTCGGTGTTGTATGGTAATTCAGCATTAGTGAGCAGCTGATCCACCGTGGTGGATTGACCTATCTGCGTTGCCACTTCCATCTGAATTTGTAGGTTTATTTTACGTCATTCTTCCTCTGCGGTGACTGGGTTAGGTTGGGGGTGGTCCCCTGAATGATGGCTCTGTTGATCTGCTTCTGTCTCTTCGACATTTCATCGTAACGCGATGTTCTCCTGCTGGAGAGTCTCCATATCTGCCATGAGCTTCTGTAACGCCTCGTTTTGCTGGTTAAACCTCGCTTCGATCGCTTCGGACTGCATTCTTTCACGTTGTGAATGCTTAGAACGGGTTGTTGCCGGCATGCAAAAGACACGCTAGTTATGGGACAACAAGGATCCCACAGACGGCGCCACTGTTGATGTCGTGTTTCGCGAGCCTAGGCAACTTCTCACCCTCGGTATCTATGCACGATCATGCACAGTCAAAACGGAGAGGGGATCCTGAGGTCCGTTAATCCTCCGATGCTTAAGTCAGTGTCTTGAGGGGAAAGATTAAGAATGGGAGTAAGAACCATAGACAAAGATGACAGTATATTTTTTCTATCACCTTATTTGCAGCTAGGTTGACCCTTATTTATAGTTACCGTTAAGGATTTCCCCATGGCGAGGCGTTGCGTAGCGCGAGGATATTTGTCCTGTGTAATTTATTGCCGAGCAGCTTTCACGTTGTTACCTCACCGAGCAACAATGGCCCCAGGCCCTCTCTGTGCTCCACTATGGTTTTGAGCCGCATTCAATGTCGCACACTCTGCACCCTGGAACGCATTTAATGCTACGTGGCCTCTGAACAGGGCCACATTAAATGCGACGTGGCCTCTATTCCGCGTCTCTTCTGTCTGGTGATGCATGTCACAGTCTTCTTCCCTCTTCTCCTAATCTTCCTCCAGATCTCCTGCCCTAACCCGAATTTTCTGTCCATATTTTGGTCAGGGCTTTTTACTTTCCTTGCTTGGGTTTGGGTGACCAGGCTGGGCCTCATTGTCGGCCCAACTCCCCACTACGAACCCCCCTGCTATCCTGGGTCCAAGGTAATGATTTTTCCCCCATCACAGACAGATTTCATGACGTATAGGCCAACCTAAAGAGCTCCCTGTAAAGGAAATGCCTCAACCGATATGCTGTGAGGAGATATTCATTTATGGACAGAAGATACATAGTAGCTGTACAATTACAAATATGGAACAAATATACAAGGAAAACAAACGGCTACAATTTGTGGAGAATTACTAATATCTTGGTCATAATCAGAGGAATCAGATCATCCTCTAATATCCCCCCTCAAAGTTGGTGTCGTAGAATGAGGAAAAACGCACAACTTGCAACGATCCAATAAAAATTGTAATTTGGCCACCGCTTTCGTGAAAACATCAGCCAGCTGTAGGTGTGAAGGGACAAAGCCGAGACTAATAACCTTTCGAGCAACAAATTCCCGAACAAAATGATAGTCAATATCAATATGTTTGGAGCAAGATTTGGTGACCGGGTTGGAAGCAATGAATATGGCACTATTGTTGTCGCATAAGAGTCTTGGAGGAGAGGGGAGGGTGATTTGGAGTTCTCGAAGAAGTTGAAGTGTCCATGAGAGTTCCGCAGCAACAGAGGCAAGAGCACGATACTCGGCCTCAGCACTAGAGCGTGCAACGGTAGTTTGCTTTTTAGAGCACCATGAAATTAAGTTACGGCCAAGAAAAATAGCAAATCCGGTTGTTGAACGTCGAGTGACGGGACAGCCCGCCCAATCGGCATCAGAATAGCCGAGCAAAGTGTGAGAGGAATCCCGTGA